>NTHP01000165.1:983731-996401 GCA_003416845.1 Oplegnathus fasciatus
GTGTGTGTGTGTGTGTGTGTGTGTGTGTGTGTGTGTAGGTGGAGAGCCTGGAGGCCCAGCTGGAGCAGAGCTGTGTGAAGAAACAGCTGGAGGCGCTGCAGAGGCAGCTGGAGCTGCTGGAGGTGGAGAAGAAGGAGGTGGACGGACGACTGGAGAAGGCAGAGAAGAAGAACGAGGAGCTGGAGAACAGAGGTGGGCGGAGGTGGAGGCACACACACCTACATACACACACACACGCGCGTGTACATAGTGGAGACAGCAGGTGCAGTTAAGGAGGTCCTCACTTTGGTGTTGAGAATACATAGAAGGTGATAGGTGATAGGAAACACACACGCACAAACATTAAATGTATAGACGTGCACAGCATAGCAACAGAAAACACTTGTCTCTGATTGGCTGGCATGTATCTACCTCGACATGGGTTAAACGTAATACAAACACACTTGAAATTAGGGAGGAGGATTTAAACACGTTGAACTCCTCCTGATATAGAAAATGATAGACTCGATATATAACTGTGATTGATCCTAAACTAGAGAAATTGATAACTGATCATGTTACATATCAGTTACAAGAAACTCCATATTACGAAAGAAACAATAAACAACAGCGATGTTGGGAATATTGGGAGCAATGAACCCTAATACAGTATACTGACACATGAACAATTAATGCATGCACTGATACTTTTACACCCCAATGTGGCACACGTTGTTTGACCCAGTTTGAGTGCTCTGATTGAGCTGCGCTGAAATCAGACTGAATCCTGCAAAGTGTGCTTTAAACTTCTCTGGTCTCAAGTCAGGGATTTAAAATATTTCGGCATTTGTGTCATTATTAAAGTATTAAATAAAAAAGCAAAGTAACGTTTAAAAACCAGAGATACCAGAGTTATTATAAGACATCCGGCTGCCACAATGTCTTCAGTTCAGTTTGTTTTATTTGAATCTCTTCAACCCCACTGACTCTCTCGTGGCTTCATCTGTACAAACTCACTTTCTGCAGACAAACATCGGTGATTGTCCACAGGACTTTATTTGCTGGTGGAGATTCCGACATTTACAAAGATGCCAAATATGTCAGGCTGAAGTTTAAGGACGTGATGAAATGGATGGAACGGTGCATTCATCAAAAACATGAAGTCTTTGAACATTTAAGTTTAAATATCATAAAGCTTCAATGAAGAGCTGGAACACATACTGTATCTATAAGCTATAGGTATGTGATATAATTTAAGGGTAACAGACAATGTTGTGACAATGTTCAAAATCTGATCAGGTTTATGTTGTGGTGTTTATGTGTCTCTTATGTGTAGAGTAAAATAAAAGTCATGGGAGCAATAAAACAAGAGATTAAATAATGTTAAAAATAAAACCTCAATAACTAACAGAAACTGTGGAGTCTGTTGTGTAGGGAGGAGGTCACTGCTGTCTTCTTCTTCCTCTGTGTTTATTTCTCCATTGAGTCCAACACAGACCATTGACCCATCTGCTGCAGGAAAGCTGGCAAACATGCAGAATTTCTCCCTGAGTGCAAACATGGCATCTGTCCGTTGTAAATGGGTCACATGAAGTCAGAGCCAAAATCACCAACTGACTACAACCAGAAGCTGTTTGATAAAGGACAATAAAAACAGAAGCCTCTTTCATTGGCACTGTGTGTTGCATGGTGTCCAAAGATAGTGTGCAGAGTAAGAGTCTTCACTCCGGAGTGAAACGTGGAGGCTTGAAGGATTTCCTTCGGCAGAGCTCCTACAGAAGAAAATAAGAAAAAAGTACAGACCAAAATGAGATAAAATGACACAACAGCATCTAATGCATCTGCAGTAGTACTAGTGGTAGTAGTAGTAATAGTAATAGCAGTAGTAATGTAGTAGATGGTAGCAGTATTAACTGTTTTCATTGTTTTCCTTCCTCTCCACAGTCCACGAGCTCCAGGAGGAGACCCAGAAAAAGGTCACCATGACGACCAGCACGGCGCCCCCTCCCCCTGAACCTGGGGTTGCCCCACCTCCCGCCCCTCCCCCACAACCGCCTCCTCCCCCTCCCCCTCCTCCTCCACCCCCTCCACCACCTCCCCCCTCGAGATGCAACCCCCTCAGGTGAGGACGGGGACAACACGCCGAACACACGTTCCACATCACCGTCTGTGGTCACTGTCCTGTACAAAATGCCTCAATCACAGCACAGAGGACCAGAAACTGAAACTGAAACTGGTGTCCTCCAAAGCCTGAGGACAGTGTAGTGGAGCGTCTTTCCAGTCAGTTTTTAGAGAGAATGAAAAAGAGGAGGCTGCGTGACTAAACATGAATTTAGTGTACGATTTATATAAGCCTAGTGTAGACTTTCAGTTTGATCAAATAATCAACAAATAATCAATCAGTCTGAAATCGCCCTCTATTTACTATGTAGTGCACTACATTTACAATCCGCAAATTTATTTGAGTGTCTGAATTCTGACTGTGAAATGTATTCACTATACAGTGTCCTCAAAAGCTTCCAGCAATGGCACAAAAAAAGTAGTGTCTGTGGCCTGAGCACTACTTTCTGATAATAATCCAATTCAGTGCTCCAGATGTTTTGGATGTGAGAAGTTGTGATGGTGCAACGTGATGTTGATTCATACGTGTCTAAAAGCTCAATGTTCTGTTCTCTGTAGAATAAACTAGTGTTTGTTGTATGGGGAGCAGTGAATCAGTAAACAAGGGAGTGGTTTCGGAAACAGATGCCAAACAGGCAGTAGTAAAAAATAAAGAAATCTTACTCTTTATCTTTAAAATCAAATTTGCTTTGACAGACACAGAAGAGCGCCGACTCTGTAATGAAGGTAGTGACGGAGCTTAAAAGCAGCATTAATGTACTGAAGGATTAATTCAAATTAAAAACATGTCAGATTATTTATGATTTGTTTTTCTGATCAGCTGATCAGTACCTGATCAGTTCTTGTGTCTCCCTCTCTCAGCTCTCTGATAGCCATCATGAGGAAGTCTTCTAAAGGCTCTAAAGCCTCTGTGAAGGCAGAGCAGCCTCCAGGTGAGTCTATCTACACCTTTTTACATTTGTATGTTGTCACATGTAGTGCAGTATGTTATTAGATAGCAGAGAGCAATATGGATATAACCTTGTATCATGTAGTGTTGTGTATCTTGATACTGATATATATTCTCTGGAAATTAAATTTAGTAACAATTAATTAATAAAATAGCATAATAATAATGTTTTTGTTAAGAGAATAAATACCTTAAAAGATTCAAGATACTAAAATCCTTGGTAAAACAGTCGTGCTCTATGAATTGCGTACAGTGGCCTAAAACAACCAGAGCGACTTACGACATAACAACCTCTGTAGAGGTGTTATAGCAAAGTATCTCCTGGTAAACAAATCTCTGCGGCTGTCATATCATCTAAACCTGTTATGTACATCTATATCATAAACGCTGAGTTTTCTCTCTCTCTCTCTCTCTCTCTCTCTAGCTGCTGAGGGTGTGGACGACGTGAAGGTGAAGGCGGTGAATGAAATGATGGAGAGGATCAAACATGGCGTCGTCCTGCGGCCTGTCAAGAGTCAGGACAGCAAGGTGAGGACGAGACGGGCAGACAGAGAGAGACAAAGTTGTTGTTTGGTTTACTTTTGCTCGCTGCAGTGTTTTTTTTCATTGATTTTATATTTATATTGTAGAAATTGCAGTAAATAAACGCTAAAGATTTATTTGAGGTCATTTAGAAACACCCGAGCCTACAGCAGCCACGCTCAGTACATATCTTGGTCATCATTTTTTAATAAGCAACTTTAAAGGATCCTTAATAAAATATTTCGTGTTCGAGCCATACAGTATATCATCGTGTTGTTTTAAGCTCACAAATATCAACATCAGTATGGGCCTCAACAAATTCAATTAAAAAAATATAATCAGGCAGAATTAAAACAAATAGATGTTGCTTTTTTGTGCACACACCTTTTAAAAACGAAGTCCCTTTGCCCTAAGTCCTCATTCGTTTTGACCCTGCATCCAACAATAGTTAAGGAGGTCAAAGGTCACAGCTCCCTGACAGCAGGGGTACTAAAATATTCCTGTGAGCTTCAATGATCAAAAAATCAATCTTCACTTCAAAACAGCATCAAAGCGTGAAATAATATTCCTGCTTCGTCACTGTGGAAGACAAACAAACTGTAATTCTCCTCTTTTCACTCTTTCCTCCTCCTGCTGTAAAGACCAAGACGTCAGTAAACACTTTCAGCTCATTTGGCTCCATGTTTGATGTAGTCTGAATGCACTCTGGCTGATTGCTCTCTTCTCTTTCCTCTCCATGTTCCTCCTTTGTGCTGCCACAGAGAGTAGCAGTAAAAGTGAGTATATTGATGTTTGCATCAATCTTATGATGTGAAGTCACTGTTGCTCTCTGGGGGAAAAAAGACGTTTCCCTCCCTCTGACCCCACTAACCCAACACACACTGCAGACCCTCCAGTTTTAATCAGTTAAACACACATCACTTTAACTTCCATTTCAAATAACGTCATGGGCTGGACACTGTGTGCTTGTTGGGTTATTGTTCCTCTCCTAAGGGGAGCTTACTAATTGGGAAGTCCTACAGCTCCAGTGTGACAGGCTTTCAGTCAATTCAGTCAGCAGGGAAAGTGCGTCTTTTTCAGAAATCCCTGCCACTGTGATGCTACACTCTTAATAACATTTTCAACCTTTCAGTGTTTCTGAAATGCAGCATTCGTGCCGCGCTCTCACTCTTGGGTTACGAGAAAAACATAAAGATTAAAAAAATGATTTGTGTTTTTTTTCACAGCCGCCTCCAATCTGTGAGGAGAAACAGCAGAAACAACAGGAGAGCGCCATGGACGAACTGAAAGGCATCCTGGTAAAATGGGTTTTTATCAGCTTTGTTACAGTGATGTGGATATTGTGTGTGTGGTGTGTCAAAACCGCTGCTGGGAAAGGAAAATGCTCAGACAAGCTTTACAAACTCTACATCATTTAGAGCACAAATCCTCACGAGTCTACCTGTGTGAAGTATTTTAAGGTCCCAGTATCACTGCGGCAACAGGAGCACATTGAATCCTGAACAGGAGGAAACAATCCTACTTTGTTAGACTAATTCTGACATTGATAGTGAACTCTAGTAGAAGAGACCAGGATCATGACTGTAATTAAAAGGGTTTAAGAACAGTAACCATTTTATTATAGATGGCATAAATATGTTATTTATCCCCATCAGTTGAGAAACACATCAAATGCAGATTTTTCATCTGTAAATGAAAACCTTCAGTTATGTGTGTGAACAAAGCTTTAATTTATGTGGTCGAACAGATTGGGGTTTTATAAAAAAACTGACATATGGAAGTTAAATTAAACAGACATATTGTATTGATTGATTTCATTGATACAGTGTGTACGTTTTGGATTGAAACGTATTCAGTCATTTGGCGAGTAATAAATTCTGCAGTGACGGTTGTGTTTGCTTCCAGGAGACGGTGAAGCGGAGCCCCAGCCGAGGGTCTCAGGAGTCGGGGCCGTCGCCACCTGGGAAGAAGGACAGCGAGCTGGAGGTCATCCTGAGACGCCGACGCAACAAGGCGGGAGAAGCTGGCTCCGGAGGTAAACACACCTGAGGAAGAAATTCGGTCTTACGTCAGAGTTTACCACCACGTCGGTCGCTGAGCAGTGTTGATTTCATTTTCCTTCCAATTGTTGTTGAAAATATCACCTTTTTTCCTCCCTGCAAAATCTCAAATTGACTCATCTTTGCAATTCAGGCTTGAATGAAACTTCCTACGGTAGCACATAAATTTAACCCATTATACAGCATATATCTCAGGTGCAGTGGTATTCAAATAATTAAGTAAAAGTACAGTAGAAATACCACACTATTAAAATAATCCATTACAAGTAAAAGTCCTGCATGCAGAAAGTAAAAGCATGAAACAAAATGTACTTAGAGTATCAAAAGTAAAAGTATTAAATACTTAATGATGTATAAATTTGTAATTCTGTAGTTGGTCAAGGTGGAGATAATTTTATCTGCTTCATATATATCATATCATATCACATCATATTTTATAAACTGGTCCAAAAAGTTCACATGTTCTGGAAGTTGTAAAAAAAAAGTAAAAATACAATATTTGCCTCTGAAATGTTGCAGGGTAGAAGTATAAAATACCCTAAAACACGTCAAACCAGCCTTAAATACACTCTTATTGGGACCTTTAAACTCTCTAGTTTGTTAAGAAAATATATCCACGACTCCTCATACCCTGGTGTTAGGAAATTAAATCACAAACAGCTTCACAGAAGAGGAAATTCAACAATGATAAAGAAGGTAAAAAGCAAACTAACCCTGCCTGCGTGAAGAAGTGAACCCAGAGATGAAGCTCTGTGTCTGAGGGTTCAGATGAGGTCGACCTGTTAATTATCCTGTTGCTGTGTCAGTCAGTGTTCAGAGCATGTGGTGTTAACACTGCAGAGGTCAGAGGTTCGACTCCCGCTGAGACCGCGCTCAAAACGGTTTCATGCTGTGACGGGAGAACCGGTCTGAGCTGCAGTGTCGGTGTGCGTCCAGAAGAGGGGGCACTGCACCACAGAACGAACACACACCGTTATGAGGTCAGATTATTGCTGACATGGATTTATCTGCTTTTCCATGATTGATTGACCTCGTCTGGCAGAATGAACCACAACTGCATGATTTCAAACGTGCAAAATATTTAGATTCAACACGTGACTGACTGTAGTATTCAAGTACTGCTCTTGAAGTACAATTTTGAGTTTCTTCTACTTTTCTTGAGTATTGAAAATACTTTATACTTCTACTCCACTATGTTTCAGTGATAAATACTGTACTTTTTACTACACTACATGTGTTTGACAGCTACAACGACTTGTTACTTTGCAGGTTAAGATTTGATGAACATATAATATATGTATTAAATTCGCTGCATTGTAATGCTGTACATTAATAACTACCCGGTAGTAAATTACATAGTTGAAGTTTGCACCACCTCAGCTAGCTACAGCATCCAAAGGCTGTTTACACAGTAATGCATCAGTAATAATATTGCAATATTTGATACTTTTGATATTTGAAGTACATTTGGCTGATAATAGTACTTCTACTTCTACTTCATTAAAATTGAGTAGGTTTTGGAATGCAGGACTTTTATTTGTATTTTTAAATAGTGGAAATACTACTTTTATGGAAGTAACCGATCTGAATACAAAGTGTTTATGTTTTCTTCAGCAGTCACTTTCCATCAGAAGCAGGATAATCAGAGACTTTCTGGAGGTTGTGGGTGAATCTGGCATTGGATCTTTGTTTCATGTCTTCTCTCTCAGATTCTTCTTCTCCCAGCAGCTCATTCTGGATTTGTTTTCCTTTTTCCTCTCCAGATGAGCGGGAGGGCCAGATGAGCCACGTCTCCTCCTCAGACAGCCTGAACGGGAGGCGCACCAGCAGCGACTCCGGCAAGGAACCAGAGGGGCCGGGGGGGCTGAGCGTCCCCTTCGACTCTGCGGGTCCCAGAGTCAGCCCAGAGAGACGAGGGTCAGGACCGGGGCCCGTCGTGGCCAGGAGGAAGAGCTCCGACACAGGCAAAGAGCCCAGAGTGGGCTCCTGGCAGGAGAGGAGGTCCTGCAGCTCTCTCTCTGAGAAAGACACAGCAGCGTCTCTGGTCAGCAACGGCTGCATCAACAGGTGGAGCATCAGAACCATGAACGACACCTGGGAGGGGGAGCAGACTCATGTCTAGGGCTGCAACTAATGATCACTTTTTAAAATTAAATGATTAATTGATTACTCTATGTAGTTATCTATCTATCAAGCCATTCCAGTCCGATAAAGATGTACAATATTTTGCTCCTACACATTATTTGGTTTGATTTGTTGTGAATCTCTGATCTTTGCCGTCTTTTTGTCCCTGCTCCACAGTGTGGGGGAGGACGATCAAAACGCGACTGAAAAGTGTGTCCAGTCAAATGGAGTCGAGCACGCCGGACCTGCTGAGGACGCGCACGCCGCCGTCTGCGCCGGCCCAGTCAACGGCAGCACCGACGCCGAGTGCTAGGATGGACTCTGAGGATCCCGGGCTTGTTTCTGTAATCTGATCCACGCATTCATTGGCTGATATGAGAGTGATGTCATCGATATTCACTCTCACATCAGAAGGTTTAGGGTGCGATCACACTGTTGTTTACTGGGTCAGAACCAGAATGGAAAGGTTGACTTTGTTGTACTTTTGTATTTGTTGGGTTTTTCAGATTTACACTAACCGTTTAAAAACTAACCAGAGAGAGAAAAGTCACATGACTAACATGTAGCTAATTTATTGAACAGAGTTTTGGTCCGAGCTTTCCTGATTCCATTCCCTGAAGCTTTTTCGCCACTCTAAGTAAGTCCCAGAGTTTAAATGTTACTGTTCTCACATGGACAAATGAACTGAACTGAAGATGGACATGCTGCACATAAACTGTTCGGAACATGCTTGGTGTGAACGCACCCTAAACTGTCTGGCCACTGTAGAAGCCCCACCTGCTCAAACAAACTGTATCTGTCACTCGTCAATAGTTGAAAGCAGCTTGAGCTAAAAACACCTGTGGAAGTTCATGAATTTGCAGGTAAAATTAAAAATAAGTGGATAAAACAAATTACACTGACAGTTAATAGCTCCTTTCTCTGCATGTTACTCCATCAAGTTATCCAATATTCATATGAAATAAACATACAATAAAACAACAAACACATAAAATACTTGAAGTTTCTTTTACGCTTTACTTTTACTTCAACGGTTAATGTATTTGTCATTATACAACACAGGGTTGTATAACAAAATGCAAGATGTAGTCCCTCCATGCTACACACAAAAACCAAAAAAACAGAAAACTATTATTTATGGTGGAGTCACTTGTCCCAGTTTTCCTTTAGTTTTAAGTTTTGTCATCTCCAGTGACCAGACAGTTATTTCCAGCAGCAGTGTTTTATGATCAGAAAACAGTTTGCATTAGAAAATCAGCTAAAAACGTAAAGCATCCACCATCATTAGAACCTGAATTGAAGATACCAGTTCGCACTGCAGCTGAATGTTTTCACAGCTCAGTAAAACTGTAAAAAAGGCTAAAAATAAAACTACCATAAGTAATCAGTCACATAAATAAAAACCATGGCGAGTGCAGTGCAGTCAGTGTGGGGCTTTCTACAATGACTGATGTTCTAAGTTGTTATTCAATAAGAGCATTTACACTTCAGCTGTACATCAGTTCTTTTCTTTGAAGGTTTCTGAATACAAACCTGTGGATCCTGGACGACAGATTGATGAACTGCACGAGGGAAGCTGCACTTTTTTGCACAGAACCTCAGTTTTCTTCAAACACTTCAACTTGTACAATGACTGCAAAGCTTTAGGTTGATGTTTTTCTCTATTTGATGCACAAAGGATCTGTTCAGTATCACTTTGTGTCATCAGAAGGAATGCACTGTACTGTTTAGAACCCAGCTCTTTAACTTCTTCTGCTTCTCCCCCCTCTTCTTTACTCCCAGTTGTAGTGAGGGGTGCTCAATTGATTGATGTATAATGGTTATTGGCTTCATCAGTGGCAATATTGAAACACATTTTACTTTGTTTATATGCTGCAGTAAAAACAGGACTAAAGGTTTTTATTTAAAATGCAAATAGTGTGTTGAAACACATTTGATATTCATGATTAGGGTTGGGACTAAAGATTTTTTTGAGAAATGCTGAATTGACACAAATCACACAAGTCGGGAAATACTGATATTTTTGTCATTGGTTCATTTGGATTAATAATCAGTGTGGGGAATATGTTAATGCACAAAAAACCCCTTAAGACTAAAGTACTAACCATGCTAGGATCACACATAGATTCTGAAATGTTCTTACACCCTGCAATAACAAACTACTTCGTGGCAATCTGGCCGGTAGTTGTTTGATCATTTTGCTCTCTCTTGCATTTAGAAGTGTTGCCCAAACTTAATGGTTGGCACCGCCGTCCCTATCCTCAGGCCTCAACGCCAGCAGGACAAAAACACACAACAAATTCTTTTCTCAGTGCAATCAGTATTTGTTGATACATCAATAAGATGTCCCAGCCCTAACTGATTATTATTAGATTATTATTTGACTAAAAGAAACTTATCACAAGTTCCACTTAACTTGGCTTTCTGAGCAAGCTGCATCCACTGATGAAGGTCAAGAGATAATTGTGCATCCCTGACAGTAGTATCCAGGTATTTAGAGTATCTCATTCATGAACTTCCTCTGCTTAGTCCAACCTCTTCCTGTCTCGAAATGGACGGACACTGAGTGAAAAAGGAACAATTTTTACAACCAGGGTAAAAAAATATCCAGGAGGCACTGAACGTGGAAAGGCTCTTTTCCTTTCTTACACTTTTGCTGCTGAGGCTCCTGTCCAGGTTTCAGCGTGTCGACTATCAGTGTGTCGTAAGGTTTGTGAGGGTTTGAGGTGGAAATCAGACAAATGTGGAATAGAAATGTGACTGATACTTCAGGTTTGGAGGAACAGAGCAAAAGGTTTCTCCAGCAACAGCAAAGACAGTAGCACAGTTCCAACTAAATCGCATCCAACAGAAATGTTCTCAGGGTCCATGGGACAAAACGTTTGGGAGAAACAAACAGAAAGCCATTTTTTTTTAAAACTAGTGGTTAAATGAGCAAAGAATTAGAACAGCTTTGGAGGAATGAGGTGCTTGTGTACTTTGTCTACCTCTCCACAGACGCCTGCCTCTGAACCTATACGTCCTGAATTACATTTTGTGGTGTGAAAACTAATGTGATACTGTCATAGTCCCTCCCACCAGAGATAAGATGTCTTCCACGCTTCTTCCTCCACTGAATCAGCAGAGTCCAGAGTCCTGTATGCACACATTCTGAGACACCCTCATTGTTTCTGTACTTGGCCAACACGCTCACCATCACATTTTACTGTGCATTCCTTGACTTTTATTTTGTAGGGCCTACTGTCTATATATAGCTTTCCTGACACGTGATGCAACATTAAGAACAATTTTGAAGAGTATGCAATTACATAAGGCACATTTGTATGATGCTTTCACACCTTGTCATTCTTTCTTAAAACACAGAATCACATTTAAAAGTGCATTTTGTTCTGTCCATTAGTATGTCCATATGTATTTTATTCTAATGCAGAGGAGTTAATGAACTGTTAGGCTGCACATAAAACAACCCATTAGAGCCGTTAAGCTGACACAGGCCTGAATATTATGCATATCGAGGCCTTGCACAGGCCTTCAGACGGCTGTAGAGTTGGCCTGCAGCTGCGTTATGTTTTGGGTCCTTATACTGATTGCATAGTTGTTAACCAAGTGGCTACTTAACAAAAGGATTTACTGTATCTGACCGAGTTTGGGTGACCATAGATATTGTGTGTGTTTGGGATATAAATGGAGTGTTTAAAAGTTTTTTAAAACATGGATTTTCATTTTAGCATCACTTGAAATAAATTGCAATTCAAACTAAAGCTTGTGTTGTTTGTGTTTATTTGAAGGAATCAGCAAAAGCCCTGATGGAAAGTAGGATATCTATTAAAATTTAGTTTGAGTTTGTGGGAGTTAAAGGGTCAGTTCACCTGAATCACCAAAACAAAACAAAACACATGCTCTCACTTACATCTATCCATGTAGATCGTTTTGGTTTTATTTATCCAGTTTTTGTCTCTGACATTTCTGCCTCCACCCCAAAAATATTCAATATCAATCCAATCCAATATCGAAAGTACAAGCACCTCAAAATAACTGAAGTACAGTCGGCCTACTGGAGTAAATGTACTTACTTTCCACCACTGCAGTGCAAGAACAGAAATAAATACAGATAAGTATAGAGAGTAAAAGAAATAAGTAATAAGAAGTAGCCTACATAACTAAAATAAGAATAGAATAAAAATAGAAACTAGAGCATTTGGAGAGAAAATTTCATGGTAAAGTTACAATGGTGGGGTTAATAGCAGCATAAAGGCTATAAATAGAATAAAAGCTACAAAGGCAGGAATATTTGATTTTACTATAAAGACAATAATGGACTGGTTAAGAAGCACGTTCGTATTATTTTATTAGGCAACAGAATTAGAAGGTAGAGTTTGGTCCCATAGACTGTGGTTGGTCCCATAGACTGTGGTTGGTCCCATAGACTGTACTGTGGTTGGTCCCATAGACTGTACTGTGGTTGGTCCCATAGACTGTGGTTGGTCCCATAGACTGTAGTTGGTCCCATAGACTGTGGTTGGTCCAATAGACTGTACTGTGGTTGGTCCCATAGACTGTGTTTGGTCCCATAGACTGTAGTTAGTCACATAGACTGTGGTTGGTCCCATAGACTGTAGTTGGTCACATAGACTGTGGTTGGTCCAATAGACTGTACTGTGGTTGGTCCCACAGACTGTGTTTGGTCCCATAGACTGTACTGTGGTTGGTCCCATAGACTGTACTGTGGTTGGTCCCATAGACTGTGGTTGGTCCCATAGACTGTGTTTGGTCCCATAGACTGTACTGTGGTTGGTCCCATAGACTGTAGTTGGTCCCATGTGGTTGGTCCCCATAGACTGTACTGTGTTTGGTCCCATAGACTGTGGTTGGTCCCCATAGACTGTACTGTGTTTGGTCCCATAGACTGTGGTTG
>NTHP01000165.1:996759-1019181 GCA_003416845.1 Oplegnathus fasciatus
GCTGGTTACCAACCGCCGCTAAAATATTACGTAGAGTCCAAGATGGCGTCGCAGTACTACCAAGAGATGCAGGAGAGCTTCAAAAATAACAACAAAAGTCGCGAATTCCCGGCTCATACAGCCAAAGTGCACTCGGTGGCGTGGAGCTGCGATGGCAGGAGGCTCGCCTCCGGCTCCTTTGATAAGACAGCCAGCGTGTTTGTCCTCGAAAAGGACCGTTTGGTGAGTGCACTGTTGGGCTAGCATGCTAGCGTTAGCCCCGTGTCAGCGAATGAATGGATGCTAACAGTTAGCTAACGGTAAGGGTGAAATGTGAAACGTTAGCTGAACTGAGCTCAAACAAACGAAACCACTGCTACAAACACGGCAGCTTATAAGTCAGCCACAGCCACGAAATGTGCCCTCGCCTTGAGTAACGTTGTGTTAAATGTTATACCAAACTCCATTGTCCAAATGTATACTTTTAACTGTCGGTCTAAGCTCACTAGTCCTGCAAGTACTGCAGGACAGAAGCCTAAATTAAATATAAAATACACAATAAAAATATTATAAAAATAAAGATAGAGACAATAGGTTATTTAAATGAAATGAAAGAACTGTACAGTTGTGCAGGAATGTGCAAAAGTACTTCACTTTTTCTCATCCTGAATCAGCCTTTTGTCATCATTATTGTTTTACATGTTACAGTTGTTTATTTAGCCAGTGTGTATCTCACTGTGTTAGTGTTAATATGGGATTTTATGTGGATTTAATTACCAGTGAAAGTGGCTTTGGAGCCGCTTCGTTACCAGTTTGGTGGCACTTTTGTAGTTCTTGTCAGAAATACCTGATATTTCGACTCAGTATTACAGCTGGGAAATGTACATACATGTTTTGTGTCACTCTGCTGCTTGTTTATGTGGCCTGTGTAAAATGGTGTGAACATGGCGTCCTGTTTGTTTTACAGAGGTGTCATTTAGTCTTTGAGGCTTCAGGTGGATCTGGGCCGATGAATAAATGAATGAATACCTGTTAACTTTGAGTTTGTCTCCGTCTCCAGGTGAAAGAGAACAACTACAGAGGTCATGGTGACAGTGTGGATCAGCTCTGCTGGCATCCCACCAACCCAGATCTGTTTGTCACAGCATCTGGAGACAAGACCATTCGCATATGGGACGTCCGCACCACCAAATGCATTGCCACTGTCAACACGAAAGGTGGGACCTTAGTTCACGTGGTTTGATCCACAGGGGCTTTCAAAAGTATATGCCAGTGTCAGCAAAAAAATACAAATAGCAAATATAAAATGGAAATTAGACCTTTATGGAGCAGTACAACTATGTGTTTTGATGTGCTTAACAAAAGGTATTATTAAGCAGTGAAATGAGAAAAGAAATCAGGCATTTGACAATTTGGCCAAAGTCTGTTTTCTCTGTTTTACTCTTTACAAACTGTGATGTGAGTTCTTACTACCATGAAAGCAGTCATGTAAACAGCAATAATATGTGAGAACTTCTGTGGAAGTTAACATGGCTGCAAACTCGCCGCCACAAGCTTAACAGCAGGAGTCCAGACGCTAGTTTTCACAGTAACGCCTCCTGAATTACACCTTCCTACGACTGACAGAACGTATGAGACACCCCGCTTCCTCCCGGCTGCTCTGTACCCTCTTTCCATGTGAAAAAAAGACTAATTTAAACATTTATATTCTGCAAAACCTGTAAGTCATTTCATTTACAGAGTCCTAAATCCATGATTTTAGGGAATGAGAACTTTTTTCCAAAAATGGGAAACAACAGCAAAATCTGTAAGAGAAGGGGTTTGGTGGGGAGACTTTTCAGCTTTATGAGTGATGAGGAAACAATTTATTACTGTGTGAAGGAGGAAAAGCACTAAAAATGGTTAAAAATGTAATTGAATACTTTGGTGACATTGTGAGAACCCGGAGTCCCAGATAAACCACTGCTCCTGAGAGAGAGAGATGTTTAAAAAGTCTCATAATGTGTTTTAGGAGAGAACATCAACATCTGCTGGAGCCCTGACGGTCAGACCATCGCTGTCGGAAACAAAGATGATGTGGTGACCTTCATCGACGCCAAGACGCATCGCTCCAAGGCAGAGGAGCAGTTCAAGTTCGAGGTGAACGAGATCTCCTGGAACAACGACAACGACATGTTCTTCCTCACAAACGGCAACGGCTGCATCAATATTCTGAGGTAGGAACCAAACAGAGCGAAGCAGGGAAAACTGGATTTAGCACCAGGCAGTCCTGCACAGTTTCTCTGCAAATGATCCTCTGAGTTTGTATTTTTTTCCCCCCAACTTCTACGTATTCATGGAAAGCTGTCTGAGCACTGTGCACTCAGTTTTCACACTCAGCTGCAGAGTGAAGCCACTATCCACTGAAGGTGTGATGTTAGACACGCGTACGTTTTGGTGTTTGATTTTCCTGCGGGAACCATTTTCTGTAGTTTTTCAAATTCACACCACAGGCAGAAACCAAGGCTGATAGTCCATTGAAGAAACTGACCACCAGGTTGTGCATCTCTTTTTTTGCAGTCCCCCAGAATATTTGTTTTCACATTACTGGGATCAGGGTGACACACAGGATATACTGTATATAATATATATAATATATATAATATTACAGGACATGAAGTGTAAGGTCTCAGCTTGCCAGATCGGGATAAACAGAAGCCACGTGACTCTCAGGTGGCTCATTTATTGGACAGAGTGTTTGGTAATATGTCATCCTGTTTAATAGAGAGTAACGCCAGGTTGCTGTAGCACGGTGTGGGTGGAGTTTGCCACTGAAGTAAAATGCAAAAGGCACCTGCCAACAGTGGATCAAGTGCTCCAGAACAGTTCAAGGCACACAAGCAAATCATACATCCACTAATGCAACATATCACCTGTGCTCAAGAATTTTAGATCTACTCGTGTGTTTTAGGACACGATCCATATTTAAACAACGTGTCTGGTGTCACCATCTCCAGTCTCCTGCTATCCGTGAACACGTTTATCGTGACGTCGTTTTCTAAAGTTTGCAGGGTTTAATTTTCAGCCATCGCAGTGTCTTTGTTTGATACCGCTAAAGAAAAAATAAAAACTTTCTCACCCTGAAATCAAACCAAATTTAAACAAGCATGAACTGAAACGCGCTGTCGTCGCTCGCCTTTATGTTTTTATTTCTGACACGTTTCTACACAACACCGTGCTTCCCAAAGAAAAACCCGCTCAGGTAAATGGAGCTTTTCTTTCGGGGTTCTTGGGTAATCCACCATTTATCTTTATCACTGTTGTGTTTCACTTTCTTACTGTTTAAATCACCTGTATGCGACACATAAGTGAAGAAGGTAGAGTTAAATCAAACAACAAATGCACCTGGTGTCAAGATCCTGTTGTTCTTATTATTGTAACTTGTGCAAAGTCTCTGGTGTCTGTACTGTATAAAAGTCTGTAGTCGTGAGATTCGGAGCTGAACTGAACAGTATGTTTATTTGCAGTTATCCAGAGCTGAAGCCCATCCAGTCCATCAACGCTCACCCGTCCAACTGCATCTGTATCAAGTTTGACCCCACAGGGAAATACTTTGCCACAGGAAGTGCTGACGCCCTGGTCAGCCTGTGGGACGTGGAGGAACTGGTGTGTGTCCGCTGCTTCTCCAGGTCAGTCTCTCTACACTAGACTCTGCAAAGTCATCTGAAAACACATAAAACATCTTTGTTTTTTGGCATTTACTGATAAATAGGTGTCTATATATAATGACATGATAATATGACTCAGTCTTTATGTAATCATGACTTGACCCTGTAAGGTTTTCTGGCTGAATCTATCCTTTTAATGAATCATGGATTTCATTGCTGCTGCTGACATAGGCTGGACTGGCCAGTGAGGACACTGAGCTTCAGCCACGATGGCAAGATGTTGGCCTCGGCCTCCGAGGATCACTTCATAGACATCGCCGAGGTGGAAACAGGTCAGTACAACAATGTGTCATGTCAAAGAGACCAACAGCACACTGTGGCTCTTTGCCTGCTGTATCTGAGACTTTGGCGAGACGTAGTTGTTGGTTCTGAAAACGCAGTTTGTAGGTAAAACAGGCAGTGGTTTGGATTATAAAACCTTTTTCGCTTCCTCAACTGTTGCATGTGTGTAGGAGAGAAGCTGTGGGAGGTTCAGTGTGATTCTCCGACCTTCACCGTCGCCTGGCACCCCAAGAGGCCACTGCTGGCCTACGCCTGCGACGACAAGGAGGGCAAGTACGACAACAATCGGGAGGCGGGCACCGTCAAACTGTTTGGCCTTCCTAACGACTCCTGAGACAGATCAGCTGGCAAAACTAGTTTGCTGAAATTCTTATGATCAGTCAGACCTTAGGAGAGAGAGAAGTAAAGGAAGCATCACAAGGAATCAAAACCATCCTGTACGGCCACAAGGATGCTGCTGCTCTGCACTTTGGCTGCAACTTGTAAAGCAGCAGTAACCTTTTGCCACCAGCAGATGGCGCAGTTGTCCTAACTTTCCTTTGAAACAGCTGACTTCATTCCCTGTTTTTATACACAGATAAAAACACAACTCTCAGTGCTGTAATATATTGTTTTTATGTAAAATATGCATTGTTTTGATATTAAAATCGGTCTCTTTGTAAATGTTGTGTGTCTTGAGCCCTGATTGCTGAATTACTACTTGTTGTGTTTGTTCAAATGTCAAATTAATCTGAGGTTGGTATTCAGATGTTTAGCTTGGAATGGGGTCTGGTTCTTGACTGGAATAAATTATGTTTTAATATTTAAAAAGTAGAAAGTGAAACATGGTGATAGTCATATCTGATATCAGTATCAACCATATGTTAATGTTTATTGCTGTACAATTTGTGAAAAAGTTGGGAGTCTTAAATAATCAAAAATTATACAGCTGTCAGGTTCATATATTTTTATTTATTAAATGTATACATTCATATTTATGGTTTGTGTTGGCTTTAAGCAGAGCTGTAGGGACCCAGCAGAGAGTCTGAGCAGGAAAACACTCATTTAATTACTCTGGACCCTTAACCATCCCTGCCTGCTTGCCTGCAGCATTGGCGTGTGTGTTGGATAATAAAAGGAGGCGGTGAGGGGAGATGAAATAAACATATACACCACCCCGTACACACAAAACCTCACAGCCTATCGTTCACACACGTTTGCACCCAGAGAACACTCCCACTTCTGCCTCTGCACACGAGCCAAACAACAGATTGATGTGTTAGTTTTATATGAGGCTTCATTAAATATTAAATACAGTTCACCACTAATATAATGGAGGGTTCCTCCCTTTCTGCAGCTACAGAAAATCAGTTAAACCTGACAGGTGTTTTAGCTTCTTTTGATCATATTTTGTTCACAGAATAACTTGTGAGTTGGGTTTTTATTTAGACTCAGTAATGTTTCTCTGCTGATGAGTAAATCCAAAGGATCTGAAGGTGTGTCGCAGCCAGATCAAGTCGGTTTGCTCTGGTTTTGTTACTCTGTTTGAGTATTTCCTTCATAGGAGACTTTCTGCTTTCCTTTCACTGCCTTTCAGATGGAAATATACTTTTTACTCCACTGCACCTATCTGACAGCTGGAGTTTGTAGTTCTTTCTTCCGTTCTTTTCTTTCCTTCTGTGCTCCATTCTTTCCTTCATCTCAGAACAAGGGGTTGAATGACTTGATTCTCATCTTTTATTATATTTTCTTCTGATTCTGAATATCAGAAGCTATTGACCCTCGCCAGCTCCCAACAGATAAATTCCCTAAAACAGCCATAACCTGACAGCGGGCGTGTCTGTCTGTGTAAGCCGTTTTCTCTTGACCACTTCATCTTCCTTTGTCGCGACAGACGTCCGCAGCGTGAGCCCAGCTTCGAGGCCCTCGGCCTGGGCCGGTAACAGGTGGCTGCTCCCTTTCCCCGGAGCCTCAGAGCAGCAGGCTGCAGGATGTTTTGCCTTGCAGCTTCCTGTTATCTAAGGAGGGATGTCACAAAGCACTCCTCAGTCCCTACTTTTAATTAATTTTAGTTTGGCTCAACCCCACATGAGAGCCGTTCTGTCCAAGAAAACAAAAGTGCTCAGAACCTTCCTGTGGGGTGAAGTGCTCTCTGCTGACTCACCTGTATTGTTATTGCATGACGTAACCATTCTTCGTATTCTCTCTTCTTCATATTTGTGAATATTTGTGTCAAACAGTTGGCTCTTACTTTGTGTTTCCAATGCCTGAACAAACCTCTAAATGTGGGGAACAGAGTGGTGGTCTGTGGAAAAAGTATTTTACATCCAGTTTATTTTTACGGGACGCAGTGGGAACCAAAGGATAACCACGGTGTCAATAATATATTGTTTGCTTTGGGACCATTTCAGAGCCAACATGCAAATCAGTTGCGTCAAGCACCTGGTATTGAATTTAGCATCGTGGTCTGATGTAGCTGGATGGCCCTTGAGCGTGTCATCCCATCAGTCTCCCTGCTGATCCCAGCTGTTATTTATTGTAGCCGAGGCATTGTGAAGAGGTCGGTCAATATCCATGGATGTGATTGCCAGCGAGCATCTTGGGCTAATAAATCAAATATAGCGGCCTGCGGGGTCTCCTTCATCTGCCTGTCTCATTGTGTAAGCAGGAAGGTCTATCTGATTTGACTTTTAATGGTCTGATCTACATGGAGCAACCTCACCGTTCCACTTACCGCTGGCCTATAAATCACTGCTGTTTTGGCATTTTGATGTGGCTCTAAAGCTCCGTGGATGGAGAGCAGCATTAAATACAGCTCTTGGTGTATGCAAAGTCAGAATCATAAATTTAATCTTTTCTGGCTTTTGAAAAATTGTCAGGTAGCACACAAGAGCTAACAGGACAAATCTGTAATAAGCTTATATTTCTCTGTTGATAAGTGTTTGTTCCTCTTCTCCCTGTAACACCACAGTGAGTCGGTCTACACTGTAGTCATTTCAGAAACGTTTCACCATTTGCTGTCCTAATGCTACATTACAGATCGTATGGAAAGTTAGAATATCCAGCCTTCACCAACTCCAATTATTTGTCTCAACGTTGCCAATTAGTATAAAATGCTGCTGTTAGATGAAGGTTTTTAAAAGGTAGACTTCAGATGTCGTTGTGGTTCTGAGCCGTGTCCCACGTCATGCTCGCTGTTTATGTTTTGAAGTTCATATTTGGGTTTCAACGCTTCACCAGTGAGCTGGGAGAAAATCTTACCTTTACTGATTGAGTCAGCATATATATATAAAATATGAATCTCCTGTGAGATCAGGCTGCTTAAAAGTGAGGAGAAATTATTGATGCTGCAAAGACTATTGACACAACGGGCCTGCCAAACCAGAAGATTAGCTTTAGGTGTAAGATTACTAAAAACTCTGGTCTGGTCGTGTCAGAGAGAACGGTGTGTTTTTGCTTATAGAGCTTTTCCTCGTTACAGCGGCCATTTTAGGAATGTCAGACTCAGTTTGTCAGGCTTCGCCCTGTTAGACTGCAGTTTATCAGCATTAAGCTCAGCTGTGCTGTGAACTGAATGCTGAATAGGCAAATTAATTTACCCCCTGGGATCTTTAATGTGTTATCTTAATGTCGGAAAGTTAACATGCTCACATTCAATAAGTAAGGATGTTTGGGCCGGGGGGGGCAGATATGAGCTCGCAGCCTGAATCCGGTTTCACACTGATCAATATTCTCATTCATTGAACATCAGCTTTTCCCAAGGTGATCCTCCTCTGTTTCATTAGACGGAGCGCTCAGATGTGCTCAGGCATGCTGATCAATCCGTTCAGATACTAATGCTTTCAGACAAGGTGTATGTGTGTATATGTGTGTGTGTGTGTCTGTTTGCACATTTGCATGAGTGTATCAGTGATGTGGTATTTGTGTATTTACTCCTCTGTGTGTGTGTGTGTGTATTCATATGTGTGTTAAGGGAGGGCAGCTGCGTGCAGAGAGATAATCAGACCCACCCGTCCATTTGCTTCAGTCAAAACGAATTAGTCTCTGGATCTGTTAAAGGGCACTTCGGCCATTCTGGATAATTGCTGCGCCGCATTGACCGGAGGCTTCCCGATTGATTTTTGGAGTTTTGGTGAGATGAGAATCTTTGATGCTCAGTCACTCTCTTTCACACACTGTTTTCCTGATAGGTGACTAAATGCGCTTCATTTCAGCTTGAGGGGAGAAAACGAACACAACCAAAACGCTTTTTAAAACCGAAAAGCTGCAAACATCCACCTGCTGTTCCTTGATTTGAAAGTTTTCCTTGAAGGAACTTGTCATGTTATTCTTAGTTTTTTTGTCAATTAAAAAAATTTATTCAAAAAGACAACATTTCAATCCCAACTGGATCTTCGTCGGGTTAAAATGGTTGCCACACCCATATCGATACCAATAACTAGGCTTTCAGATCAAATGTGCAAATAGTTTTTGTGAAGTAGTGCGCAGACTAGGTTGTTGGTGGCAACTAGGATGTTACAGATTACATCTGAATGTAAATAATCACAATATGAATATTTCAATCTGGCATCTTTGTAGTCTCTGATATACAGAATTTCTTTACTCGACTCCCGGTGGGTTTGGGGAGTTACAGAACTCCGGGAATTCAGAGATGAACAAGTTGAACTTTTCCACCATTTTTCTCTACAGTAAAATTGTAACAGTCGCAACTTTCATCTGTACAGCGCTGCTGCGAAGGTCAGTGTATTTTAAGTTCACTTTAGTTGATCAGCATAATGTTTGCATGGCACCCGAGGGAGTGCAGCCCCTCACTCCATAATAATAACAACCTTACTCTACGTAATAATGAATGTGCACTTTTGGTGTGAAAGCCCTGTAAGGTGATTGGCTCCGTGGTGGTGACAGGTGTGGTTAAACCATCAAACCCACCCAACATGGTAAACATCCTGAAGCAAATAATTCATAAAATCAGTGATACATACAGTATATCTCAAAAATCATCAAATAATTAAAGGTACAGTTGTTCGCTACATAAAAGTAAAGCATTTATAAAAGAAATCATCTCAAACACTCCAGCTGGAAATAAATAAAACTAAACTGCAATTTGCCCCAAACTAATTTCCACATTTAATGTCGTTCTTCCGGGAGTCCGTGTTTCCAAATCTCTACAACAGAGCCGGTAAGTAAAATGTTATCACGGCCAAAAGTCATAATAGACAAAAATATCAAAATAAAACCCACGTTGACAAATACTAGAATTTTGCCCGACTGATATTTGTCGTGTTTTTATAGAAGTGACTCATTAGATGTGTGTTAGGGCGTAAAAACCTCAAACGTTTGTCTGCTGTCAAGATATATTTAGAGCTCTTTAAGCTTCTGTCTTCCAGCGTTGAAGCGAGTAAATTCAAGTCTCATTATTTTTATGTGTATTCACATGTGCAGCATCACCCCTAACTGGCTGTTACATTTCATCTTCCTTATCTTAGCAAATAGCAACCTAGATAATTGATGACCTCATTCCTGACTGAAGATGCAGAGCACATGAAGCTGAAACCGGATCTGAATGAACTGAATCTTAATTTCACACAGGCCTCGTAAGGCAATTATTGGTTTAATTGTTGTCTCCAGATTAAAATGATTGATTTTTTTGAAATGGGATCTGTGGAGAATCAAAGATGTGCAAAGATGGTATCTGAGGATTGATTTTCAGGAGGTTTTTCAGTTGGTACAAACCTTTTTCTTTTAGTTCTCTCTTACATTCGCATGAATAATGCATGCCCTTAAAGTTCCCCGCCTGTCTTCACTCTTCTTGTGCATCCACCTGTAGCCAAGAAACTTAAAAACTGTCTTTTTATAAACTTTTAAAAGTAAACGTTTTTGCTGTGAAACAATCTGTTATCCACTAAAATATGAAAGCACACATTTGACAGCTCACAAACTCTGTGAGGGAGAAAAAGGATGCCACTGAAAAGTATTTGTTTTCATCAAAGTATAAAGATCCTGCAGACATTAACGAGGAACGTAGGACATGCATCAGGTCAGGGTATTTCAGATGATTAGCCATGAGTCACTGGCGACCTTTCAAAAACCCAGAATGTTGTTTAGTAATATGATTTAGGAAGTATTTCCAGAAATCTTGAGGATTCTTCTGTCTGTCTGCATCAGAAAGTATTCTGTCTTCTTCACTGTAAAAGCAAATTTTAACCCTTTAAGCATGGAAGTTCATTCTTGACATTTGGGAATAATATATTTATCAAAATAATCTAAGCTCAAAGGTCCTCTAGCGTTGCAGTGGTGTCATTCGTGTGGTTTTTTAATGACATGATAACTTGCATGCATAAACTTGACTGATAGTAGAATAATGATGCCACTGCAAAGTTTGTGTTGCTCTTGTGGATGGACGGTGGCAAACAGAGACCAGTGGTTGCACTGAGCAGCGTCCAGTTATAAATGTCAGGAACAGTGTGAACGTGGCTGAACAGGGGCTGATAAAGAGCATGTTGCTCAGTTAGTTATCCCGAATAAATGGAGGTAGATAAACTGTATAGAAAGCAGCATGTGTGTGCTCAGCAAACCCTCTCTGGATGAATAAAGGCTACAGCTGCAGGTTCACCCCACTCTGAGAGTTTATCACAGACAACAATACAAGACGTTCAGGTTTCTAATTTGTGGTTTTGACCTTGGGGAATAAGCAGCGAGGACGCAGATTACTCCTTAAGTAGAAGTGCAGGAGTCAGGACTTTTCTTTCTGGAGAGGCAGTGAACTGCTGACAGCGGCAACGCTTGGCCGGCTGAGCCGAACACAGCAGAGGAGAGAGCTGTAGAAAGTAAAAAGGGAAGGATAATAGAGAGAGGGAGAAAAGTGTGGACAGCAGCATCCATCTTATGGACAGTAGACTTTACATTTTTTTATTTCTTCCTCTCGCCCTACTGATTAAAAACAGATACTTTTTAATTCACTTTCAGTCACAGTTGATTTAAGATGGAGGGGGAGATAATAATCAAGACAAGACTGTTGAATAAAAATGGTTGGAGTACTTAGAAAAACAGTTAATTTGTCAATTAAGTGAGTAATAGTTCAGTCTAGAAAATTTCAGAATATTGTGGAGAAATGACTTCTTTGAATAGTGTGAGAAATTAGTTCTTCAAATTCCTTTTGTCAATAGTCCAAAGCTCAAAATATATTTTCAGTGATATCAACTATAAAGCAGAAAAGCAGCAAATGCTCACATTTAAGAAGCTGAAATCAGAAAACATTTAGTATTTTTAGATACACCGTTGGCATGGCTGTGGGGATGTCCGCAATGATCGCTCCACCACGTCAGTCCGGACTCAGCCGGATCTCAACAACTCCTGTATGGATTGTCATTCGTCACAGGAAGATGAATCCAAATGTCTTTGATCATTTCCTGACTTTTCCTCTAGAGCCTCTGGAAGGTGACATTTGTGGATTTTTGTGATAATTGCAGGATTGATTGGCAGAAGACAGTCACGGCTCTCAGATGATGAAGCTTAATAACTCCACTGATTTGATCTCTAGCCTCCATCGGGTCACGGTTTCAACTTGTCCGGTGCTTTAGTTTATGACCAAACTAATGATATTCCCATCATCCTCAGCTGGACTTTGTGTTTCCTGCTCATTAGTAAATGCTAAATTACCTGCGAAAACATCAGCATGTTAGCATGATAACGTTAGCATTGAGCTCAAAGCACCACTGTGCCCTAGTGCAACCTCACAGAGCCACTAGCCAGGCTGTAGACTCTTACTCTTATTGCTGGATAAATATTGATTAATTGACTGTTTAAATGGTTGTAGGTTAATTTCCTTTCAATCAACTAGCTCAGGACTAACGTGCATATTTTTGCTGTGTTTTCTACATCCTTAGAATAACTCAAGAATTAAATGCTACATCTTAAGCTACTAAAACTATTAAAAGACCCATTGAATTATCAAAGAAATGCATTTTCATAACTAAAACAAGACTAAACTATAGCTTGTGTTTATTTCTCAGTTGACAGACTGAGTGTTCGTATTTTTTCCGGCCTTGACAGTTTTGGCTGAAGCTCTCGCTCACCTCGTCCTCTCATCACAGGCGATGTTTGCTGCGTGTGGACGTGCACTTGTTTTGCATGAAGTGGCTCAGTTTTCTCTTTTTGTGTGTGTCCGAATGTTAGAATTTCCCTCTTGAATCAGACTCCCCTCGCAGATTCAAGATTTATCAACAAGGAATTCCTGCTTTCACCTGAGGACTCTCTATCATGTTTTCTTAATACTGAACGAATTTTACAAGTTGTTTACTGCGACCACTGCCCTTCCTCTCTCTCCTGTTTTACTGCTGTGATGAGAAAGGGATGCTGCAGCAATTAATCTTATCTTTTCTTCTCTGAACTATTTCCAACAAATAAAGCGACGAACAACAATGATGGATCGTTTGCCGAAGCAGGAGCGATGGCTTGTTCACCGATGATAAACTGGACTCCTCTCTGTGACTAATGGACTAATCGGAGCTGTTACGCAGCACAGCGGAGGAAGAGGAGGAGGAAGCAGACCAAAAATAGTGAACACAAATATAGAAGCTGCTTTAGTGAACCTGTCCAGGAGCAGACGCTCAGAGAAACGCTAAGCTCATACCGGGGTGTTAATGCAGATTGTGATGCATTTTGGGTCTTTAGATCCAGTTCCTCCATCTTTGTCTTCGTTATTTTGTGATGAAGGGTTGTAATTACTTTTTCGTAAGCTCATTTTCCCTCCCTGCTAGTGATTTCCTACGTTACCCAGAATGCCAGTCAGTGTTGCTCTGTAAACAGCAGAAAGAAGAGTGACACCTCTCTGTTTAGTTGAATGCAGTTTGAGAAGTATGAATGACTGGATGTACTGTAAAGCTCTTGGACTGAGATGTAATCCATCAGACGGCTTCTCTATGCTTTAGCTATTTTAATGCTTTATGACTGCTTTTACTGTAGCAGGAGGGAGGAGAAAGGAAGGAATTATACAGAAGGAGAAAGGAGATAAAGGAGGAAGAAGGGCTGGGAAGTGAGAATAGAGGAAGAAGAACAGAGGGAAAGCAAAAAAATGAGAGGGGAAGAAAGGAAGGCACTGCAGGAAGGAAGCAAATAAGCAATTATAAAGGTGGATCAGGGAGAAATTAGAGATGGAAGAAAGGAGGAAGTTAACTTGGGAGTGAGAGGAAGGACTGAGGAGAGAGTGCAGAAGGAAGCAAAGAGAAAGGTAAAGAAGACGGAGGAGGAAGGAAAGAACGGAAGGAGATAAATTCAGTCCGTTTTGAAATTCAGTGTTTTCTTGTGTCCTTTCATTTGTTGAGGGTTTAAATTAAAAACAACCACTGACACTTTATAAGTCCTTCTCAGGACTCTTAACCGGTGTATTAACCTGAGAAGTAAAGCATGAAGGCTCATTATCGACCCTGAAAATAGCAGTTTGACAAAACAACCCAACTCAAAATCCACTGACTCGCTTTTTTTCTGGAGCCTTTTCTGTTGCACCTCCAGGAATTCTCGTCTGTGTTTAGCAGTTTGTCAAATGACTGTTTCCAAGGCCAAGAATGAACTTTGATGCAAAACTTTAAAACCAACAAGGACAAGAAGTTCTAAATGGATCAAGCAGCTACTGAGCTCGCATTTCAACAGATCCATGTCCATGACAAAAAAGCAAACTCCAGTTGCTGATGAAGACTGCTGTATGGTTGAAAGGGCCTAAAAAGCTACAGTAGACCTTGAGTTGGGATTTTTTTTTTTGTCAAGCTACTGTGAAGTATTTTAGTAACTTAATGACTATTTGATGGCACTGTTTTGTAAGTCATTTACATTTTTTTGTACTGCACACCAAAAGTATCAAAGTACCAGCTGGCTTCTCATCAACTACACATTATTGGTGTGTACTTGCAAATATTTCATACAAAGACACAAAAACATGAGAAAAAGGCAAATCGTCTTCGCATCTCTGAGATACAGGAAGTACATAGATTCTGCACCTTCACATGTACTGCAAATGTACCTGCTCATCCAGAATACAATGAACAAACACAAACCAACACTCAGTAACCAGAGTTAAACAAAACATGTTCTCAGTAAACAAATCTACTACTTGCTGGCCACATTCTGTCTCAAACTCATCTCCTTGTTGCACACGGGACAATCTCTCATGAGGACAAATAAACGTCAGAGCTGCAGCTCAAACCTCAAAGTGTTACCTCTGTGATGGGTGTGGACTGAAACACTGTTGATTTAAACAGGGATTGTGCAGTGTGAAAACATGATCAAGTGTCTTCCGGGCTGCATGTGAACAGATGGAGCACGAACACATCAGAAAACACATACAGTATTTTCTGTGTATGAATTATTCACTATGATCGAACATCTGGCCCTCTGCTGCCACTGTTGGTCCCGTGGGACAAAATGATCTCCAGGCTGGAGGAAAGAAAAACCTTTCTCACCACCAGAGACGTGATCAAATTTTCTTCAAGAATAATTTTATTTATAGCAAACAGTGGCTGCAGGTCCATGAGCCAATATTTCTCCTGAATGCGTTCAATCCGATTGACGAGTACCTCAAATGTGTTTACATGAGAGTTAAATAAAAAGGTTGCATGAGGTGTTCTGTTGACACTTCTATGTGCACTCCACTACAAGCAAACTTTGGAGGGAGGCAGACCTGTGTAGACTGCAAGACAATATTCTCGGTTTCCTGCTGTAGTTTAAAGCAACAGTTTTATTCGAATATGCGTCTACGGCAGGTACTTAACAAAAGGTCTGATTTCTGTTTGCTGCCCTGAAAATAAAAACATTCAAAGATTTCCCTTGGATGAGCTGCACCGCTCTGAAAAGTGGTACAGAATACTTCTAAATGACAAACAATTTAAGACAGAGTGGTGCATCTTTCCAGGACAGGATCTTTGAACCCTTTACTATTGATACTCTGACAATACAAAGTAAGTGATCATCAAGAATGTTTACATGTGGAGTGCACTGTAAAGGTTTAAAACCAGCCCTTTTGACACTGAATGATATTTCTTGCAGAATGAGCTAACTTACACAAATGGAGTTGTGTCCGAACAAACCGAAGTGCTGCAGTGGTGATCAGATTTTACCCACCGATGCAAGTACACAGTAATGATGCTAAAAGTGTACGTTTAATCACCTGGATCACGTGCAATGATTAAAACTTTTATATATCACAGACCAGATATGAGTCTGATTAGTAACAAAAAGTGGTTGTTTTCAATTGTTTGGTATTTATGTGAACGTTGTATTTATGTTTTGGTTGAACTTGCGTTATCATCACGTGATACAGAGACTGCACCACTGAGGGCAAAACTCTCCTCGGAGGTACCCTGAATGAGACTTTGGCTATGACCAAGATTTGAAAGTTGGCGGCAAAAAGCATTTTGTTGTTGGGTAATCAAACCTGCAAGAGAAACAAAAAGAAATGGTGGGCGGCAAAGTTCACTGTTTTAATTTACAGCTTTAATATGTAGATTTGTTCCTATTTGAGGTTTATTGTTCTAAATTGTTTAGAAGTTTCCCGTCAGGACCATAGACGTGTTCGGGTCGAGATGCAGCAACAAACAGCAAATATCAGAATCTGTGTCTGCGTTTCTTTTTTTCAGAAAATAACATATAGAGCATCTTCTTGGTAACTTACTGAGATTAAGGCTTAGCCTGCAGACAGTTCAGACCTGCAGACCAAACGCACTCTGGACACTAACAGACCCAAATCACATTAATTAGCATCTTGTCTGGCAGAACATTGCTATTTAAAGGCATCATGATTTAATGCAATTGCATCCTCATGCCTGTTTTTGTCATGGAACAGCCTACAGCCGCCTCTTGCGTGTCAAATTAAAAAACATATAGTGCAATGTTCACTTCACTGTTCTTCTGCTGCTTTTCTCAGCCCACTGAGTTGTGTGTGTGTGTGTGTGTTTGGATGGATCCTATCAGATTATTTTTGAGTGGAGATGAAATGAAGCAGCTTCCTCCCTTGTAGGAATAAATGATTACAGAATGTTTGTTTGAGATATTGTTTTAGCATGAGATGATTTCCATCCAAGTATAACATTCAGTCTATGATAATGTACAATAAATGAATAAAACCCATATTATGTAATCTATAATAATGTAAAGAAAATAACAAAAACATATTTTCAGCATCTGTAAGTTTTTCTGGGCCAGAAAATGAAAAAATGTCAGATATAATTTATATTTCTCTTCGTAATGTAATTTAATGTCTCCTCTGTTTTCTGATTGTGCAGATAAAGTTGACTTGTTGTCTTAACTCCAAACTCCAAACATGTCATGTCAGTTGTGAGGCTGAAATTCTCCTCAGTGGCAGTGTGACCGCCTCTCTGCACCCGACTACATTATACATGCACACTGATTCATTGAATAATATGGAGCTAATGTTGCGCTGCATTCTATTAGTGATTACATTTACTGAACCAAGGCTCAGCCTTTCTATGAGGCATAGCAGCTCGTTTCTTTAGACTCTATAAAACATATCAGACCTTTATTACATTTAATGTTTGGATTTACAGTCTGAAGTTCATTAAAGAAAAGGAAGACAATGGCGGAATGGAACACATTAGATCCCCACAACCTCCCATTTTCAGTCCAACATTTCTCCCTTCTCCTGGTTTCAGAGTCACTATTTTCTGTCTTGAGGTTTCCCATAGTCGCACAAACTGTGGTGAGACTACTACAACTAGAAACTGTCTATGCTGGACTGAACTCACCACTGCAGATGGTATTTCTTTCATGTCTTGCTGTATAGCCACC
The DNA here is from genome assembly GCA_003416845.1 of Oplegnathus fasciatus. Taxonomy (NCBI): domain Eukaryota; kingdom Metazoa; phylum Chordata; class Actinopteri; order Centrarchiformes; family Oplegnathidae; genus Oplegnathus; species Oplegnathus fasciatus. Next base: position 1,013,502 of record NTHP01000165.1, read on the forward strand.
AGACGGTATACTACAAACTGGACTCACATGCACATGTACAGGAAACAGCTCATTGTGGGTTTTGCCATTTTGTTGAACTAGTGCAGTGCCCATTCAAAATGTGCCTGTTTGGAACAGGGCGATTGCTTGGCCTCCAGTATTGCTTCTTGCAGCTTTCTCGAGAACCATTCATCCAAACAACTTCACACTCAACACTGCACTTCCCTGAGTCCTCAGCAATACACCCGCCAAGTGTGAAGCTGATCGGATGAACGGTTGTCGAGATAATCGAAGGACAGACAGACAGACAGACAGACAGACAGAGACTCCTTCCATTTTAGTTGACTAGTGCAGTGCCCGTTGGGGGCGTGGCCGTTCAGAACGCGTGCCATTCGGAGCGGGCCGATATATCTTGGCCCCCGGAAGTGCTGCTTGCAGCACTGTTGAGAACCGCTCATCCGACCGACTTCACACTCGACACTGCACTCCCTTGGGCCCTCAGTAATACAGTCACCAAGTGTTAAGTCAATCAGATGAACGGTTCTCAAGATATGAGAAGGACAGTCATACACACATACATACATATAGACAGACAGAGATTCCTTCCTTTATAGTTAGATGATGCTGCTACAGCTCACTCAGACATCATATCTACATATATCCACCAAATGTGGTTACAATAGCACAAAGCGTTCAGGAGATATGACATTTTTTGTAATGTAAGCTCTGCCCACAGCAATTGAGCAAACCTTGAGGGCCAGCTACAGCAATACTGTATGGAATATCAAAAATCCGAAAAATAATTTTTTCTCGCTTGGTCCATAGATGTTCTGTACCAAATTTGGTGATGATTGCTCAAACATTGTAGGAGGACTAGCGAAAAAAACAGATTTGGACAAAATTCAAAATGGCGGAAAGTTGACTGAAAATCGATCTAGATTCGAATGGACGCGGCTTATATGGATAGATTCATCTGGACCCACAGAATTCAGGAAAAAAAATTTGTTTCTGAGACTTGCGGTTCAAAAGTTACAGGCTAAAATGTAAAGTTCGCTGTTATAGCGCCACCATCTGGCCAAATTGCACCACATTCCACACTGAACTCCCTTCGGTCCTCAGCAATACACCCGCCAAGTGTGAAGTCGATCTGAGGAATGGTTGTCGAGATAATCGAAGGACAGACAGACAGAACGACAGACAGAGATTCCTCACATTTATAGTTAGGTGATTTGATGATCTTTTCTTAACAGCTCATCTCTTGTCATCCATTAGAGAAGAAAGAAAAAAATGTTAATAGGAATGGTAAGAGAGAGAATATTTACAGACACCAAAACATTTTGTAATACTCACAGACAGGATTTTACAACTCTGGAACGTTATCACAGTGGGAATTATTTCATCTTTTGTCACAACAATCACAAGATAAACAGTAGAATTAATTAAAGTAATCTACCAGGAATGTGCGCAATATGTAATTGACCAGCGCAGCCACTTGCCATTGCAAGTGACTCACTGCATCAAAAGTTGATCCTCGTTCAACTTTTCTGCCGTAAGGCACCTGACTGACCCCATTCAAATGAATGATGGGGGCTGTGTTTTTTCATGCAGGGCTAAAGTCAGTCTGAGCGCAGTCTTAAGGTGGATTTATAGTTAATAGTGAGTTAGGTGGTTGTGTTTTAGCTACTGCTGAACTATAAATGTAAAAAAAGCCCACCTACAGTGATGCAGCCATGCATTAAGTATAAGTCCAGCTTTACAAGTCAGGTGTGCGAGGTTACATGTAACACGTTTCTTAGGCCTGAAGGATACAGATGGTGCATTTTGGTGAGATGAAATGAATGTGAAGAAAACTGTATGTGAGAATGAAACGTACCACGAACAGTGAAAGTGTCTTTATTTCAAATACTCTAAATTGGCTGAATTTAACAAAAGGGGAGGTCGCTTCCGTCAGGCGAGACCATCAAGAGACTTAAATCACAAAAATGTGGACTTTAAGCATCACACCAGTAATGAGAATGTAGTAAAATATTAACTTTTCAATATGCAGAAAATGTGAAATAGTGAGAAATTCTTTAAGATGACTATAGAAAGCGATAACTGTAACTGAGTGAAGAAGCAGGCGGCAGCAGCTCAGCCCGAAGGCCATTAGCAGCTTCATCATCACATTTGCACTGATCTCACACAACGGCAAGATTAAGCCTTTTAATCCAGCCAATAATCAGACCTGCCTGCATATTTTATAAGTTGAGAGGTTTCTCCGCAGTGGAAGTGGGCCTGTAATGCTGTGTAACTAACCTCTTCCCGACCCCACAGGATGGATTTTGTGGTGAAAGTGGTGACGTGAGCGCCATAACAAAGATTTGTATCCTCAGAGGGCAAATATGTCTGCTGACCCTGGGAGAATATTACTGATGCTGGGTGAAAATCTTGTATCTTCCAAAACCCAACATATGAGGAAGTACTGCATTTTGATTTTGAAATGGATCCTTTTAGTTTTAAATACATCAGACTCAACATGGAGCTTTTCTTTCTTTGTAGTGCGATTATAAAATATCCTTTATACTATTACAGGCTATTGTAACACACTTTAGACACTTTTAGAGGTACAGACGGGTGACAAATTAAAGGAAAAACCAACATAAAGTCTCTTAGTAAGGTGTTGGGCAACCGTGTGCTTCCAGAAGAGCTTCAATGTGCCTTGGCATTGATTCTCTCGAACTCTACTGGAGGGATGAACACCATTCTTCCAAAAGATATTCCCTTATTTGGTGTTTTGATGACGGTGGTGGAGAGTGCTGTCTAACACGTCGCACCAAAATCTCCCATAGGTGTTGAATTGGGTTGAGATCTGGTGACTGTGAAGGCCATAGCATATGATTCACATCATTTTCATACTCATCAAACCATTCAGTGACCCCTCCTGTCCTATGGATAGGCACATTGTCATCTTGGAAGAGACCACTCCCATCAGGATAGAAATGTTTCATCATAGGATAAAATGCCCCCCACAGCATAACAGAGCCACCAGATCCCCTCACTGTAAGGGTCAACAATTCAGGTTTTTCCTTTAATTTGTTGTTAATTTTTATTCTATTCTAATGTTTAAATAGGCCTATCTGTATATTATATTCTGTGTGTGTAGCATGAAGGGGCTACAACTTTAATTTCATTGTGCATCCCTATGTTGTATGACAAAATAATTTCACCTTGAACCTTGAAGAGAGTACAGTTTGCAGGCTGATAAAACCAAAACAATGAGCTGAAAGAGGCTAAAACGCTCCATAAAGATGGGGGAACTGCAGAGTTGGTGATAACTCTCTGTCACTTCTATGAGCGACACATTTCACATTATGCATTTTACTATTGTACTATTATTATTTTATTACAAATATTGATTAGTGCAGCTTTAATTTATTGAGTTGTATATTAGAACTATGGTTAGTACTCAGTACTCACTCAGTTAACTAATCATTTCAAGTTGAAATAGTTTCATGTTTGTACTCCGTAATTCAAACAGTGAAGACAAGCAAACAGATTTAGACTCGACACAGTACAGAGATCGATAATAAACTTTAATTCAAGTTAAGATGGATGGCTGTGGAACATAGAAAACACACATTTCAGTATAAACATATGCATTCCAATGGAGTTCAACAGGTTGAGACCAGCTATCAGGAGTCTGTGGATGAGCGTCTCAGCAGCAAAGCTTAATATGCATTACTCAGTGAGGCCAACAGAACAGTGAATCTACACTTCACACTGGTGTTGTGGGAAAACGAAAAGTCTCTCAGCTCAGTGATTCTCTACACTGTAAGTCTGAAGAGTTTGTAATCACAAGTATTGACTCTTTAACCTGGTTCTGAGGAAGGACTTACTTTTTGGTACCCCAGGTGTTCCTGGAAGCTAAGATTCAGGATGGTGGAAGGGAAACAATTTCAAATATAGTTTTCTATCTTTATTGTGTCTATTTGACTGATATAGCAGTTTATTGATGTGTGGAGCCAACTGGATTTTTATGCAAAACTACAGGTAGTTAGAACTTTAAAGTTCGATCACAGAAGGACAAAAGTATCTGGAAACCTGACGTAACCTTTCACCGTAATTGCACATTAAATTTATTCATCATTCAATGGAAGTATGTTTCCCAGACTACAATAGGTGCATAGGCCTGTGTGTATGTCAGAGAGAGGGAGAAGAGGAAGGTGGCGGTCACTTAACCTGTAGCCACTTAGCAGGTTTACCCCTAGCCCTGATCCAGGATCTGCAATACAATTTATCTAGAACGCCATCTCTGTAACCCTGACACTTTTATTATCGAGCAGCTCATAAAATTCGTTACTGAAGAATGGGACATTCTTCCTCACTCACCGACTGCAGTGCTGCTCAGCAGCAGTGTGCTCAGTGCTGCTGCTGGTGTCTGGAAGATGTATAAAAAGGTGACTACCATTTTGTTCAGTAATATTGCTGTAATATAGCTTCCAGCCACCACTGGCAGCACTGAGCAGCACTCTGGGCTCATATTAGTGTGCTTGATAAATGTCAGTTCAAATCCTGTTGTTGTAAAAAGTGAAAAAAGTCGGCATAAAAGGTTTAAGTTTATGAATGATTATAAAATATTTGTAGTTGCCTAAATAAATTTTGTGCACAAATGATATGAACAAAGAGGTTACACGGAGACTGAGAAAAAGAAAAAAGAAGTGCTTTCAGCTGTAAAACCTTTTTTCCCCTGTTTGTGTGACCTGTCAGTTGATCTGTGCACATATTTTATTCAAACATTCTCATGCTGTTCCTACAACTCCAAATCTTTTCACAGGTTGACAAAAGGTCATAAACAACCACAGGCTTTGAAATTATTACTCATTTCACAAACTCAAAATTTGACTGACCAATATTTGAGTCTATACACTCTAACCGGTGAAAGTAAAAGAAATCCTGCATTGTTACTTTCCACTCTCTGATTTTCACAAGTCTCCAAGACGTTTGCCTACCGTCTGGTGCGTTCATATTTGTGACATCCACATTCATAGTCATCCATAACAAATTTGTGACTGAAATGTCAGAGTTACAAAGATGCCTGTTCAGGATCAGGCCTAGTGGTCACCCTGCTTTAAAACAGCCACAAACACCACAAGAGTTTCATTGTTTGGGTTCTGACGGACAGCTTGTGCATTAAGATCTAAATGCCTCATGAAAGGCTTTTTAACTCTGAAAAAAGGAAGTAAAGATTTCTAGGGGCCAGAGTAAACATTTCTTAGTACACCATGAAAATGATAATGGTAGGTGTATTAAACATCAGCACAATATATTGGCTATCAGCAGCTCTAATAAAGATAAGAAAGAAGTTCTGGCCTTCAAAAACTGTAAAAATCTTATAATATGCCCATCGCGATTACAGTAAATGGTGAGTCTCAGAAGTACGTATAACACCTGGGTAGATGATAAACAAGTCAAACCCACATCCACAAATAAACTTGACAATGTTTATTAGCAATATTTGAAGAAAGTTATAATTTTTGTTAAATCTTATATTGTGTTATTTTTGCCATTTTATTATTTTACCTTTTAACATGAACCGCACAAGATAGATTCACGAGGATAGATGTCTAGAAAATGTTTAGCACGAGCGCACTGACTTGTTGGATTTTTTTTTCTCATCTTTTATAAGTTCATTTATTAATGGCCTGCTTAAAGGCACTGCCAC
>NTHP01000165.1:1032842-1206967 GCA_003416845.1 Oplegnathus fasciatus
ACATATATACATATATATACATATATACATATATACATATATACATATACATATATATACATATATACACATATACATATATATATACATATATATACATATATACATATATATACATATATACATATATACATATATATATACATATACATATATATATACACACACACATATGTATATATATGTGTGTGTATATATATATGTGTATATATATGTGTGTATGTATATATATGTGTATATATATGTGTATATATGTATGTGTATATATATGTGTGTATATATATATATATATATACATACATATATACATGATGGAATAAATTTGTTGTACTGCTACCTTTTAGTAGCAATCATTTTGTGGCATATGCATTTGCAGAGGACAGTAATTTGTTTCACATCTGCCCTCCTGAAACTGAACCATCCATATGTACGAACTGCTGTATTTTATTTATTTTCCTGAATTAATTCTTATTCATGAATTAATTCTATGGTCATCTACCATATCGCTTATTCATTGATATTCGAATATATCAGATATATACAATATATTGCCCAGTCCTACTAAATACCTGCAACCCGGGATTGTAAGACTAATGACCCTACTATAGAACCCCTACTTACAAGGGTGCATGAAATAAACTTCTACCATTCCAGCAGTACATCAATAAAAGTTCAGAAGAGAGTACCAAGAACTCAGAAAGGTTTTCAGCAGCAAATAACTCACTCAAGTCCAACGTAAGTCATTACCACTAGTTTGTGGTCACCAGACATCCACATTGTTCAAGGATAGTGCCCATTTGTACAGTAGTGCTATGTGTAGGGCTGACCCAAATGCTTCAAAACTTCTACTGTTTCCATGGTAATCAACGCCCAAATTAGTATTCAAATGTGGCATTTAAAAAAAATATATATATATATGCATTACCCCAGAAATACCAAATAGCCCATGAAATATAGACCTACATATGAGCAAATTTTTTTATGAGCTATGACTGTAATTTATTTGATGTGATGTGATTTTGTAGCCATTCTTGTTTCAGTAAAAACGAAAATCCTTGAAGTCTGATTTTTGTCCTTGTCTCTCATTAGACTCCATGCAGTACTTTTTTTTCTCCAAGTGAGGAAATAGAATATTCGCAGTTTGCATAATCCAGTTGAAATTCATATACATTTTTGAAGCACCTGAAGATCCAGTCATCATAAACTAACGTTAACTAGTAAAGATGAAAAGGCAGCAAAACATCCTTTAAGTTTTTGGAACAGCTAAAAAGGTAAAAGATTACGATGATGTGGTTAAATAATGTATGTAAACTTGCCACCGTAGGAACAGTGGTTTATATAACTTTCGAAACAAGCTACAACTTGCATGATGATGAATGATGAACAAGAGCCCGATTGATACTGGATTTTTGGGGGCAATGCCGATATCAATATTAGGGAGTAACAAATTCTGACAGATATATCGGCCAGTATTCTTTTTATACAGAATATATACATTAACACATTTTTTGCAATGATTCCTCAATTGTGGTTATCAAACACTTGGGACAACAATAAACTGAAATTACTAAAAAAAATTATAAATAAAAAAAGTGTGCGACATCAACCGAATTATATATTTGAGCTGGAACCAAACTAGTTTGCATTGCATGTTCTATTCTACATTCTATTCTAAATAGCTTCATCTTCATATTTAGCCTGGGTAAAAACATACTGGCAAAACCCAGGTGATGGTGTTTTAAGTGTCTGATTAAGTTTGTTGTTACGAATCTTTTCGTGGTTGTTCCTCTAAGGTTTATTTCGGCCTTACAGGTATTACAAATTGTGAACTTTGTGTCTTCTTCACTCATGGTGAAGAACTTCCACGCAGACATGTTTCAGCGTGTGTGTGCGTGGCTGTGACAATAATCGGTTACTGTCTGTGTGCCACTGTGCAGGCAACGAGAACCATTGTGCGGCGCATGTGTATAAATTTGACCAGCACAGAATCGGCTATATCTGAGACTGATAGGCCAGTCAAGGTGAAAATCGTCCGATTCTGGTCACCGGCCAATCGACCGGTGCATCTCTAGTAGACAGACAAACACCATGGATCAGCCACTGCACCTGTATAATGGTTGTGCCAATGACTATGCCCTTTTATAGTGCAGTGAGACTAAAGTCAACAGACACAGAGGACAAAGACAACTCCCAAGATAACTGAGCTTGACCTTCAGTATGTTCAGTTTGTGCAGATCAGTACACTGTTTTTAGTTAAAGACAGGACCTGGGATACTGTGTCTCCAACTGTTCATTCTAGTGCTTCTATTTGAAAATAATATTTTGGTTCTCCCTCTTCCCCTGTAAATAATAAGAATGCAACTGGAATGTAAACTGGCATTTCCCCTGCAGGGCTGCGCGTAGGATTGCAGACAACAGTCTAAGTTTCACAATCTGAAAGACAACCAGAGAGACAGATAAAGTATCCTTCAATGGCCTTGGTCAAAACACTAGGGGTACAGAGTGTGATGTTTCATGATGTTGTACAGACAAGAGCACAAGAGAAAAAGTTAAACTAATGAACTAATGAAAACTAATATAGAATGCTTATATACACATGTGTACACTTTCTGTCAGAACGTGCTTTTTCCCCAGCAACTTCTATGATTACAAGAACAAACGAAAATAGATTACTGCAAATTGCCATGATCACATGCTTTATTTTGAATGGCCTTGGCCTGAAAGATAACAGCTCCGTGGGGGAAAAATCATAATATTCTAATGTTTAAATCACAGTGCAGAGCAGTTCTAGAGGCTATATTTAGGATCAACATCACGTGTCTTTTCCCAGTGGAGAAAAGGTTGTTTCCTGGGACCCTCACACATAGATGGGATAAAAACTGACTATGGTGTTAAGCATGCTGACGATAAGACATTACCAAAATAAAATTTCAATGTAACTCTCATGCTATCAGTGGATGATACTGAAGAAATCCTCCATCACGGTGTATGTATTTTATATCTCAATACTGATATATACCATGATATAGTACACCGTCTAGAAAAATCAATAAGTCCATGAATAATATCCAGACTAATCAAGCAAATTAAATACCTGGCAAATCAAGATACCAAATCAAATGAAATATTGGATAAAAATCCAACACTGACATTAACATTCCTGCTCACTGATTTGCAACATTGCTCACAATGGTCTGATACACTCAGAAATATTAAAGAGAGAGCTACCACTGTGTTAATGGTATGACAAAATCCCTGATGGACAAATTTATGTTGTCTCGTGGTATAGATAGTAGAACCCTACCTCTCACATTCATCTTAATAACTAAGCATACATATACAATGCAGTATCAGTTATTCATTTATACTTAATTTAGCTTATTAATATAATTTAGCATATAGCTTGACATTTTTTGATACTAGTGCTCATATGACAAGTTTCAGCACTGACACCATAACAATACTTGTTTACATCTTATTTTGAGATTTATGAACATGCTGTTCTACAAAACCCTTTTATTAATTTCCATGTTATTGAAGTGTCATACTGTATATGTGTGTGCTGTGCCCGACTCTACAATACAGGGCTTTACAGTGTAAGAATTTGCTTGGATATGCGCACCGTGCAAACACATTCGGACGGTCGTTTGTCAAAATACACAGATTCGCTAAGCACCAACGCTGACAAATCTGTTGCAGAATCTTTCATCTCTCCTCTTTCTTATTAGCCAAGATAAGTGAACAAAACATTCAGGCAGCAGCTTCTCATTTTTAGCTGGTGCTGACTGCAACAATCAAGTAAAATGACAAACTGCATTTTGGTGTGAGGCCTGTTATACAGCAAATATGATCCTGTTTGGAGTATAGTGCCAGCATTAAAAGGAGGTGTGGGGTGGGGGATGGGAGGGATTAGGGGTCCAATAGGGGTCTGGATGGTACAAGATCTCTACTGCACAACAAGCCTTCTCCATCTGATCCTCTGACTAAAAACAGTTCATCTGTCATTCTGAAATATTACCTCTATAATATGTAATCTACTTGTTTCTGTGGGAGCTTGTCAGGTATAGTGAAGCACTGTTCAATCCTCCTGTTTTGGATGTTTGTGGGGTCAAGCTGCACAGATTCTCTGGGAGTTTTCTTAGCCTTCATAGCTTCCTCATGTTGTATTTTGCGGTGATGTTATGGGTGGCTATATAAAATTTGAATTCAGTGTCATTTACAGTGCAGCAACTTTGGCGAAACACCGCAGGTAAAGTGTGTGCTTCTGACAGTCATCAACGAAGGTTGGATAAATATATAGAAAACATGCATTCATCAGGAAATAGGGGAAATAATGAATATGAGCATGTCTCTAATATAAGCCTAGTCTAAATAAAGGTCTGATTCTGTCTGCTGTTGAGGGAAAAATGCCCTGGATAATATTTGAGAATTTATGGAACTCTTCCATTTCCATCACACAGGAAAGATTTGTTTTTGTTTATGCACAGTTTGTCATGTTATCACATTTGTTGACCCAACACAGGAGAATTGAGGAGTGCTTAAATGCAACTGATCTCCTTCTAATACAAGTACAGCAGAACCACTGTCGTTTAAGAATGAGATTGCGCAGAGGTATGAATCAAAATCACAATTATAATATAATTAATGGCACCGCCCTTATGATAATAGGTCCTCAGCTGTCTACATGGAACTGTCTGTTAGAGTGGCCTCAGTATAGAAAAGCCAACTCTACAGCTATAATACAGCATGACTAACAGGCCATGACAGCCTGTGCACACAGCCATACAAAAAGGCCCATCTCTCCTCCAGCCTCCTCCATGATGGCGATCTCCATCAGAAAACACTGTTAACCAGCCTGTTCCCAGAAAGCCACTGGAGCACTGGATGAGCAGGGAGGGGAGGAGGGCTGCTGGAACTATGCATAAATAAATGAGAGAGGAGGGTGCCGCAGCAGAGTGAACCTGGGGAACCCAGCAACAGCACAGGAGGGTGGGGAGGGGCGGTGGGGGCAGCTCAGAGAAATAGAGCAGGAAGAAAACAGAGAGCATTATGCAATTGCCATGCAGGCTGCAGTGCACTCTGTCTGGCCCTGGGGGCTGCAGAAGATAGAGAGAGGGAGAGCGACACAGAGAGCGTGAGAGAGCGAGACAGAGCCCATCACAATAGCCAGGGCCCAGGGAATTCAACCATAATAAACCCCCACAGCGAGAGACTTTCTCTGGACTCTTAATACAGGGTGCACAGCCCCACAGGTCACAGAAACTCCATCACAAGGATGGAGGAATGTGACTTAACACAACAACAACAGCTCAGTGCTATACACACTCAATCAAAGCATCCTACAACTATTCAAGAAAAATTATTAAGTATGTGAGTAACTAATGCACCCCTGCTGCTGTTGGGGTGGTCCTCTGAGTGCCTCCATAACTATGGGGATGCTCCTGAAGCCAGACATGGAGCAGACACTGTCTGCACAAGTTGGCTGCTGCTGTCTGGGTACACTCAAACTTGACAACAGACTGGGAGGCTAATCCGCTTCTCGAAAGACCATACCATACCACTGCACACTTGAGCCCATTAACTACAAATAAATACTACTGGCCATATTCAAAGCAGGTGTTTTTTAAATATTTTAGTCACTGGTTGACATTGATTTCAGTCCAGTATGAAAATCAGCTTGCACAGATGGTAAAGTTACTTCTGTTAAGCAACCCATCAATAACAATGTGTCTGCTTTTACTTTACTACCTGATAACGGAGTTCAGCTTTTCAAATCAGTCTGCACACTAACATAAGTGACAATTTAAAAAATGCTTGATGTTCATTGAGATATATTACCTAAATAAGGCAAGTTTTAAGTCAAGTTGATTGTAACAGTGAAGTTAAATGAATAGGAGGCTGTGGCTACTAGACAGGCAGGAAATACACATCGAAAACACTCAAAACAAATAGCATGCTTAACAATGATCAGACACAGGAATGTGTCCAAATATATTGTGTTTTAAAACAGGGTTGAAATAATGTTGATGTCTGAGCAGAAGTGTTAATCAGAGAGAATCTATCTTCATATGTTATTGGACAAGACAAATTAAGCTAGAAAAGATGTTTTTAGAAACAAAATGTACTCTGGACCATCTTGAACCATCAATAGGTTGATGAAATTGAATATACTGATCTTTGAAAACCTGAAGGTATTTGATAAAAATTGTTAGAATAATGTAATATTTTGTTCTTAAAAACACTTCCATTCATCATATTCTTACGAAGACCAGACTTACATGCATCTTATAGGCAGGATTGTGATAAAACACAAAAGCAAATTTGCCCAAAAGAATAATCTCAACAAAGACCTATGGTGAGACAGCCAGAAGGAAGCTTATGCTGGCAGGCATGTTGAACTTACACTAGCTCTAGCTCTCAAGACGAAACTTCCTATGCATATTTTAATAATACACAGCTTCATCCAGCAGAGCAATGCTGTAATGCCACAGACGAGTGATTCTAGTTCCTTGGACCTACATGGAGCTGCCACAAACACAGACCAACAACATGTTGACATTAGGAAGCAGCAGTCTCAGGTGTCAGATCCACTTGAGAGGTAGGCTGCAACACTTCTGAGAAGCCCTACCAGCAAAGGTGCTGTGCTGTCATGTGGCTGAGAGTACGGCCAGTTTTAGGAAGTAAGGTATAATGCAGTTCAACTGACAAATGAGAGCACTTTTTTAGGCTGTGGCAGCAGACTTTGAACATGCCAGTTGAGTACAAACATCCAAGCCTTTTTAATTACATCTGACTCATTTTTGTATTTGTATTTAAAGTAATATAGATATTAGTTGTGTCTTTACCTGCAACGGTCCCCAAACACACAGTCCCCCTTCTGAAAGAACTTGCAAATCATGGCTGCAGGTTTGCTGTTGGTCAGATCATGGGAATATCGACAGTTGTCGCCTTCTTTGCAAAGACCATGCATGAAATATCTGAAAATACAAAATAAGAACAAAGTTGTCCAGTAAATAGACGATTTCCCGTCAAACTAGTACAAAGCATTAGTTAATTTTCATAGCAAACTGGACTTTTTGGCTAAAAAGCTGAACAGCCTTCTACATCTAAGCCAGGCAACTGTGTGTGAATGTCGTCTTTCACTTTCATACTGGTAACGTTAACGCAATCCATCTAACGTTCATCTTACGGTCAGAACAAACAAATCGACTCGTAACGTTAGCTAATGTAGTCTGGATGTGGCACCAAGCTGGTGCTGTGACTGTTGCGAATTTTAAACTCACGAACCAGCAAAGGGTTTTAAAGTGAATGTGTACCGAGTGCCTGTAAACAGCTAGTTAACATTAGCCTTAAGGGTTTTATCACTGTGTTATATGACAGTTGTTTAGCGTAGTCAGACATTATAGTCTGGCATTAATTGCTATCAGAGTCAATCGTTGAAAACATACCTAGCAAACTGGCCGCTAACCTACCACGCCAGTCTGCTATGTGACCATAACACAGTGAACATAACAACACATTAGTCTAGTAACGTTACAGCTAGCTAGCCAACAGCTGAGCCGAGCCTAAGAAGACGCTGCTGTCAGTCGCACGCCAGCCACCATATCACCGATATTTTGGTGTCACACGATAGGCGATATGATCATCTTCGATATTTTTATAGTCGTTTGTCTTGTCTTACCTGCAGGTTACGTGTTTGGTCCAACCTCCAGTTACTGCTGAAGCCACCGTAGACGCTACTGCTGCCTCCGCCATTGCTGTTTATGTTGAGAAGCTACAGCCGGATGTTCCGGACAGCTCCGCTCGAGCTCGGCCTCTTTCGCATATGTCCGGTTGAAGTCGGAGTTTACCGAAAATCTCGTGCCGGGCACTGTACACTACGGGGCACCATTCTCACATTTATATATGTATGTATGTATTTATTTATTTATTTATTTATTTATTTATTTATTAACGTTCTTTATTTACAACAAAGAGGTATAATAACAATTGTCAAACAAAACCAAAAAAATAAAGCAGTAAGGAGCAACTTTGTACAAGCCAGAGGAGTCCAAAATCCATTCCTTGTGAGTCCTTTTAGAGTTCAAATAAAATGTACTTCCTTTAAAATATTGAAAAGCTTTTTTGTTCTTCACATATTTGATTAAAGTGCCATACTGTTTGAGTTCAACAGCAAACCGATGAAACCAAGGTTTGAGCCAGACCGTTTCGATTTGTGGATGTGGAATTTACCAAGAATGATCAGAAGCTGAATTACATAGTCAATATTACTATCCAACCCGCTGAACACAAAACATAACACCACATCAATTACATTCATCTGTACATTAGTACCCATTTTTCTATTTATAAAGTTTTGCACATCTGTCCAAAATAAATGTGAATGATCACAGTGAAAAAACTAATGAAATGTTGCTTCTCTATCTGAACTGCAGAAAACACAGGTCCATATTTAGCTTAAATCTTTCCCACACTTCTTTATCAAGGTAAATTCGAAGTAAAATCTTGAAGGATACTTCTTTCACTCTATTATTAATAGTATATTTATTTAGAATACAACAAGCTTTTTCCCACTGTAAATCACCCATGAAGAAGACCAAAATAATTTTGCTGCAGGAGGTGTAACACAGTCCAAAGCATTTCTGATGTGTCTGTTACTGCATGGTTCATTCTGAATATCAATATCTCCAATGAAAATGTGTTTAGAACAAATAATGTTACTTTCTGTAGGATTATAATTCTACCTGTGGGGACTGCATCAAAAATAAGAGCATATTCTTTAGGTGAGACTGGCACCTTAAAGTTTTGAAGAAATTCTGAATATGACAGGAACACACCATTTTTGTTTATGCCATTGTCAAACCATGAGCGAACAGTGATTTATTTTTGTATAAAATATCCTTATTATTCCAGATAAAGTATCCGTGAGGACTGAGGACCAGTAGAATTAAATAAATATGCGGCAAAAGCATTCCAGATACTGTTGGGATTCTTTAGAAATTCTACAGTCCACTTGATCTTAAAAGTATTCAAAATATTAAAATCCAATACCTCAAGACCACCTTGATCTCTACCACCTCTAATAATTTCTTTATTTCCTCCAGATATAATCATATAGCATCTTATCCAACTCCTTGGTAACATTAGTTGGATACTGAGCGACAATGAGACAGACTGATCTAGAGATTCCTTCTGTTTTAGATAACAGGACCCCACCATATATAGAAATATCTCTCATTAACAAAAAATTCAATTTCAATTTTGTTTTTTCAATAATAGGGTCAAAATTTAATTTACATCGTTGTTCCACATTCTTACAAATAACAATGCAGGTATGTCACCTTTTCTTTAATTTGGATTCCATAACATTCTGACAAATAACAAGTTTTAAATGTGAATAAAACAGATTTATCCACGTTCATCTTTAAACCTGAAACATTAATAAACTCATTTATACAAACCACTGCTTTTGAAACCTGATGTCTGTGTTTAAGAACAATTGCAGTATCTGCTAATTGACAAATTTTGAAATCCTTCCCCACTGCATTTATTCCTAGGATGGGTGATTTTTTTTTTTATGTGAGTAGCCATTATTTGGGTAATTAACAAAAAGAAAAATGGAGATACTGTTAAGTCTTTCTGATGTACCATACAGTAACTTCAGAGCTGGAGCAGCCATTATATAGTGTCTGAATTGCATTTCGAAAGTGTTTTCCAAAACCAAAAACAGGAATGGCTTTAAAAATAAAATCATGTTCGAAGCCTTGTAAAAGTCAATAAACGAAATAAAACTTTCATCAGGTATTAGATCATTATAATCTATCATATCCAGTATGAAATGAATATTATTACAAATATGTCTCTTCTGCAAAAAAACAAAAACAACCCAGATTGCTCTTCATCTATTAATTGTTTTAAGCCTTGTTTTAGTCTTTTAGCAAAAATTAAAGCAAATAATTTACCATCGTTGTTAAGTAGACTGATTAGTCTCCAGTTTTCTATGTGTAGTCTACCTTTGTTTGGTTTGGGAATTAATGTAATTACCCCCTGCTTTAACGTAGTAGGAAGCTCACCCTTTTGAACAGATTCTCTAAACATGGCTAAGAAAGGTACAAGTTTTGAAGTAAAGGTTTTATAGAATTCCCCTGTCAGACCATCATTACCTGCGGAGTTGTTTTCTTTTTTAATATACTCATTTTTGATAAAATTGAGCTACATGTTGAGAAATTATTTTAGGATCGTTACCGTGCCACTAACCATCAACTTACTTACTGTTGCAAATTCAATTTTCTCTTTTCTAACCCCAAAAAATATTTAGTATTTTTCTCACCTTGTTCAATCCATTTACGTCTTTGATTGATAAAAGCATCCCTATTTTTTTCCCATATAAATAATGTCTAACTGGCTCTGTAGCAAATTCATTTTCAGTACCCCAGTCAAGTCAAATGTCCACAATTTTTCATTTGCAGATCTAAAATTGCTTTGATGATTTTAATTTCTTTATCTCTTTTTAAGTTTGCTAATAATTTGCCTTTTTTTAATAGCAACCCTTCGGATTTCATATTTCATTAATTCCCCAAAGTACCCATAAGTACCTATGGTACATGCTTGATTCCAATACTTATCAATAATATTGTTTATTTCCAATCTAAGGTCTTCATTTTCCAATAAAGAATTATTAAGTTTCCAATGATGTAACGTCCCGTCCTCTACACTAGTCTTGTCTGTGTCATGTTTCATGTTTGCATACTTCCTGTTTTATTTTGTAGTACTTACCTCTCCTCTTGTTTCAGACACTTCACTTCCTGCCCTTGTGTGTTTCCCACCTTCATGATTATCTGCCCCACCCTGATTAGTTGCACCTGTCCCTCATTAGTTACTCACCTGTAAGTAAGATCACTAGAAATGAGCCAGAAATCAATTCGCCTCCCCACATTACTTTAGCCAAGGGATAAATTGAGTAGAGATGACAGACTCTTGACTCAATATCTTGGAACAACGCTAAATTACTAAAATTACTGTTAGTTGCATAAATATTAACCAGAATAAACTGGCTGTGATTTATATCAACAACTAAAATAATCCATCTCCCAGACATGTCTTTTTCACTGTGCAATATCTGACCTCTAAATTTATCCTTTAAAATGGCGACCCCTGCTGATTGATTACTGCCGAAACACATCTCACTACCCCACTGATTTTTCCGAAAAGATTCATCTGTTGAACATGCATGAGTTTCTTGAATAAAATGAAAATCAGCACCTTTACCATTGCAATATAAAAAAAGAGCTTTTCTCTTAAGTAGATCTCCCGTACCCCTGGCATTTAAAAGACAGAAAGAGACATCAGAACAAAGAAAGGGGAAAAGAAATGGCTGAACTTAAAGGTGTTATTGATAACATTTTTCGGTAGAAGAATAATTAAAAAAAAAAAAAAAACATCCACAGAGCTTTTAGAAAGGTACGGAATCAAAGTATGGCTTATTAAAAAAATACTGAATGAATGTTTTGTTTATATCTGTGTAAGAAGTCTGACGTTTGGTTCCCGTTTCTGACGAGGCTTGTGAGCCAATAGTGTAACTCTGCTGGTATCATGTGGTATCTCTGTGTCGCCAGCGGTCAAGAATCTTAGTAGTTGCCAGTTAGTGTGGAAAAAACAGAAAGTTTGAAAACAGAAACTTTGACGGTAAAACAAAGGAAAAAACACACAATGCGTGTCATACATACGATATAAAACAAACAAATCTAAAATCAATCGGTGAAAAAAGAAAACTGGAAAGTGGTTTAAAATGGCTTTTTGTATGAATACAATNTTGACGGTAAAACAAAGGAAAAAACACACAATGCGTGTCATACATACGATATAAAACAAACAAATAAAATAATAAAATAAAATCAATCGGTGAAAAAAGAAAACTGGAAAGTGGTTTAAAATGGCTTTTTGTATGAATACAATCCCAAATCACTCTCAAAACAAACAAAGGAAAATAAAAGTCAAAATGAAGATTTTTTTTCTTTCCCGTGTAGTTCTCTATAGTATTTTTCTTATCATATATTACTCTCTACTTTGAACCTATGTACATTATTGTGATGGGAACCTGTGAGTTGGTCCCGGCTTCACTCCGGTACCAATCCCAAGTGCTCAGCGACAAAAGGAGGAGCAAGACCAGGGTGAACATTGGTTCAGTTTTTGCTTGTTGGAGTCAGCTGAAGGAGTTTCAAGGACTGAAAAAGCCTGAGAGGTCTGAGAGGCCTATTTGGACAGTAAGGAGTTAAAAGTTCAGTGATGCACTCTGGCACCTCATGAGTAAGATTTTAAAATGGATTCTAAAAGAAATTGGTGACCAGTCCAGGGACGCTAAAACTGGGGTGATGTGAGAACATCTTCATTGTCATGAACTCAGAACAATGACAAAGAAAAGGGGGGATCAGTCCAACTGGTTGTTCTGCAGATCTTTTGAAAAGGGTTAGAACTACGGGGAGCTTGGCTCCCATGAAAGAGGGGATCTATTCTGCTGTGGCCATCCATGCGTGGGGGCGTAGTAGTAGTAAGTGTCGTAAGTAGTAAGTAGTTTTATAGTCTCTTAGTTTGTAACGTATAAGGGCAACAGTGTCGAAACAAAAACAACCTAGTCTTGGGTAATTTGGATTCTTCAAACAAAAGACAACTAGTAATGATGATGACAACAATGGCGCACCAGCTACGGCTAGCTTGCTTACTCACTTGATCCCTATTGAGGGAAAGGGAGATTCTGCACTAGGGATTAATATTTTTCCCAAAAATGAGACATTTTCTATCCCGGGAACAGAAGCACACTATCCCGGGAACTGGACTTGTTCATACTGTAAAACTTCAATTAATAGCCCAGGCTTTTATTTGCTTCTCATCCTGCCTATATTTGGGAACTTTAATTCCTTTCGCACAAAACTCTTGCTCAACAAAGATGGGAAATACTATCAGATTGATTATTTAAACCAGTATGAATATTTCTTGTATAAAAATTAGGCTATCGAATAACAATCAATTATGAATCATTCATTTGATCTAGCTCCGAGAGACAGCGCGTCTAGGCCAGAGAGAGAGAGAGAGAGAGAGAGAGAGAGAGAGACAGAGAGACAGAGAGACAGCGAGCCCCATATCAAAATAGCCTACCTTAGAAAGGATGAAAGCCGAAGGTTACTGTAGTTATTCGACATGACAATATTCCCAACTTGGATTAATTTGTATGAAAAACCGCTTTGATTCTTTTGATCAGTGGACTCTTATGGACTAAAGGAATATAAATACTCAAGGAATGGACACATATTTGGACTTTATGACCGCTTCAAAAGGAGTCACACCTTTTTTTCCGTCTCTCTTGTTTACCATGCTGGTAAATCTGAATGAATTATACTTTGGTGCTCATGGTTTCCATAAAATGAACTGAACGATTGAATTTTAGAGAATCTAACCAATCTAACGATGTGTAGCATGTTCATACTGACAAAAGAAACATTTAGTATTTTAAGTAAAAAACATATATTCTGTATCACCAGACATGTCTGTGTCCAATGAAAAGGGCTGAAGTGGGTGTGACCTTTTGTCTGGGGGTGGAGCAGTCCTTTCAGGAAGCAGTGCTGCATGGGACACAGTGCCGCCAATTGGTAAGATAAATATCATTTTTTAACATGTTTAAATTGAAATAACTTAATATAAATTATATCTGATGATATCATGTCCCCCCTCCAGTACTTGAAGCAGTTTTTCTCTGAAGACATTCTGGAAGTTACTGTAGGGCAGTCAAATCTATATGCGATACAATGTGATCAAGCCCCCTAACCTCACTACAAAAGAGTTGGAGCAGTTCCTGGGTACTGTGGTGTACATGTCATTGTTTGGCTTACCAGGCACCCGCATGTTTTGGAACAAAGCCTGCCGAGTGTCCCAAGTAGCTGACACCATGACACTGAATAGATGGGAGGCCATCAAAAAATCCCTGCACTTCAGTAACAGCGAAGAGAGACAGGAGGAAAATGATGATCCGCTCCACAAGATCCGACCACTGGTCTAACCTCAAACCTGACATCAATCCCAATGGGTGAGAAGCTGGCTGTTGATGAGCAGATGGTCCCATTCAAGGGAAGAAATAGATTGAAGCAATACCTGCCGGCAAAACCAAAGAAATGGGGCTACAAGATAATCGTCTTGGCTGGCTCTGATAGTGTCCCACACAACTTTGAAATCTACACAGAGAGAGTTGTACAACCCCCTGAGCTAGCAGATATGGGAGCAAGTGGCAACGTTGTCCTCCGCCTGGCCTAGCCTATACCCAAGCAAAAGAACTACAAGCTCTTCTTCAGCAACTGGTTTACGAGTGTCCCTCTTGTGCTCACACTGGCTCAGCAGGGAATTCACTGCAACAGACCACCAGGCTCAACTTGATGTGCGATGCTGAGCTGAAGAGAGCAGGACGTGGATCTTTTGAACAGAAAATGGCCGTGGTTGGAGAAACCACCTTGCACATTGTGGAGTGGTACAATAACCACTCAGTGACCCTTCTGAGTGTCAAAAAGTCCCCTGCCTTGCTGTGGTGAAAGAATACAACAAGAATATGGGTGGGGTGGATCTGCTTGACTCACTGGTTGCACTGTACTGGAACAAAATCAGATCAAAGAAGTGGTACCACTGGCTGGTCGTCCCAGTTCCACAATTGCTGGTGAGCATGAAGAGAAGAGGAGAAAAGGAGCCGCTGCTCCAATTCCAGTCCCAGATGTGTGCCTGGATGCCACAGCCCACTGGGTGATTATGGCTGAAAAGAAGGGGAGATGCAAGGTACCAGGGTGTGCAGGTACACCAAAAGCCAAGTGCCGGAAATGTGATGTCCACCTCTGTTTCACACCACCAGCAACTGCTTCCTGAGATTCCACACAGAATAGGAGTGTGCTTTGTCAAAAAGAGAAACACAGATTCAAACAGACACACTGAAATACACACACACTCGCACATATACCCACACACATAGGCTGACCACTCCACACACACACACACACACACGCACACACACAGTCATTGGGATGTTGGTTTATATGTTTATATGAAATGTGAGAAACATGTATACATGAAATGTTAGTTGTAATTAGTAATAGTGTGTTCATTTGATTGTTTGATGTTTTGACTTTAAAGCTTCTAATTGTGATTGGTTGGAACCATTTGTGGTTGATGTTTGTCAAAATACAACTTTTTCTAATGTATATGTTGCTTGTTGTCCTTATTCCACTCATATAGAAAACCTTGGTGTTTCAGTACCCTCGTAGCACATTGTTGCCCTGCGGCAACAAACCAATATCTGGTTGGGGGGCGTGGGGGGGGGGACACATTTTATGATGGCTATATTATCAGGGACCCCCAAGCTCCCAAAAAATGGGGTGAAATATTTTTTCCCTCCCAAAACAAAAATTCATGCCATAGAGGGTTAAGACAAAATTTGCATAAAGCGAGACTGGACAACGAGTCTTTGGGGAAATGTCTTATCAGCATTGTCACTATGACAGAGATTAAACGAGACTCTCCCAACATCCAATCCATACAATGCCTTGCGTTCAGACAGTACAAGACTCTCTCAACCAAGTAGCTGGATGTAACCATTTTGAGTTTTTCATCGCAAACCTGTACTCTATCATCAATCACCATTTGCTAGAGAAAGCAGCAGCAGATCGAAAATATGTGAGCCTGAAGGCACTGGGAGTAGAGAGAGCAGCCCAGTGAGCCCAGCGACATCGATCTTCCCAGTGAGACCAGTTCAACTTTTGTAAGGTTTAGCAGCTGAAGCGGTCAGACAGAAGACAACAGGGAGAAGATAAGCAGGGTTTGGGTTTGGCTAGCTGGCTCTATCAGGTATCTTACTGAAACATGTTCAACTTTTCATAAAGTCGCTCGTCAGTGTCACTTCGTGAACCGACCAATCACAGCCTGGATAGGGTGGGACATTAAAAAAAGGTTGACGTGATGCAGCAAACTTTAGAAATGGTGAACTCATTGTCAACTCAATAACATGAATGTTGTTGATTATTAACAAGTTAGTACTTAAGTTAGCATTAACACATTAGAGACTAACAACCAATGTAGACCATTTTTCTTCCACAAGGATTTAAAACCTACAAAAATGATAAATGTTGGTTGTGTTTTTCTTGAACTGCTGTATTGTCCAACTGGAATTAATATTATACTGGTGGTATATAGTATACTATAATATGACTTATATGAATATACTAACTTTATATAATTAATATATTATTATTATACTAACATTATACTATTATATTAACATTATGCTTTTTATTTAATGTTATAATATTATACTAATATACTTATTATACTAATTAGTCATCCAGGTTGAAGATAGTGCATCTGCCCTCCTCCTCAGAGCAAAGCGTCCCCCTTGTTCTGTTTTACTAAAGTTATTGTTATAAATATTGTTCAGTAATCTTGTTTACACAAAGTGTGGTGTGGGTTGTGTGGGTGGTGGGGGGGATTTTGGTGGGCCAGTCTGAGTCAAAAAGTCAAGGGCCATTTTTCATTCCCAGTTCGTCCCTATCATCAGGGGATGCTTAACTTCAACAGCACATCTTCAACAGTGTATATATTTTTACACTTTTTTTGGTCTTAATAAGTCAAACAATGACTAAAACACATTTTCTTTGTAGCTGTAGAGAACATAGGCCTAAATAAGGTGCTATAAGAACTTGTGAACATCAGAACTTTCACAGGGTTTCCCTTTTTTCTGTCACCACCACAATTGTTCAAAAATGTTGAACTCTTAGAGGGCAGGCTGAAGATCAATTGTCTTCAGCTCTATCAATCTGTTATTAACAGGAAACAAAAGAAACGACTGCCTGAACCAAACATTGTCCAGATGCTGAAACCGTTGAATAAACGCTTTTGGCCACAGGAACAGAGTGTGCTGATTCTATATTGGGAAAATGAAAAGTGAGCATTGGTGTTCCGGGACTTTAAATTACAAAACAGAGCACCACCTGGCAAAACGCTGGCAAAAAATGATACAGCAAGTCTGACCTACCTGCCCACCTCATGGGATGGGACGCAACCTAGGTCTGCTCTATTTAACAAATAACACAAACCATTGCCTGTCCACTGTCCACTGTCCACTCCACGTTGGCACACTCACTTCCAGACTGAACTTCACACAATATACATTTTTCAGCTGATACATTAGTCTACCCTCACTGATATAAATAATAGAATAGAAGAGATGATGGCTTCGGGGACAGCTGCCATGTCTAGCTCCTCCTCATACTACCAATAAAAATGCCAGTCAGTGTTCAGTCAGTGTTTCCTCCTATATGTATTCAACAGCGGAGGGCCACAGCTGCTATAAAAATCTCCTCAAACGCAATAAACTCGCCATCTCTACTTTAAGCAGTCAGAGTCGGGGACAGGGGTTATAAATCAAACACCCCCAGACAATGCCACCATTTAGCAGCCTTTTATTGGTTATTGGTCGTTTGAAAGCACGGAAGGCTCCACTGCCGGTCTCATTACCTACCTATTACAACGAAGTGCAGTGAAGACGTAGAGATGATGCAGAACAGCTCAAAGATAGGCCACTCCTCTTTATCAAAGGGGGTACCCTCTTTGTCTTTATGGAAAAGGATTAGATATCTTAAGGACCACTAAATTCTATTATCCAAAAATATTAAATTCCACACTGTGCCAATTTACGCACACTGAAAGCGATGAGTTCGCCATAACATTCCAGCAATTCCCTGTCAAAATGTTCCCGCTTGTGGGCATATTGGGGGTGGTCCCTGGGTAGAAACAGTCAGTAGCAAATATCGAATCAGATTCACAGATTATTAATGAATGTAACATTAGGCCTATACCTAGATGGTGTGGGTTTTTACTAGGCTATGTTATTCGTTATGATTTGAGTAGCTAAAATATATATTTTTTTAGAAGCCCAGGAGGCACCTGGGAGCACCAATTAGCCCCTGAATCTCATCTAGTCGACGCCTAGACACAGACCTACTGGACTGTGTTACCCAGGCTGGCTGCCTAGCTAAATTAGCTAACTTATGCAAGCCAAACATAACATTGGATGACCCTTAAAAGTTCTGTATGTAACAATTTACATGTATTAATCATTTTTAATTGTTTTTTAATCGTTTTTTGTTGCCAATGTGTGAACAGATTGTAACCTAACTTAAAAAATGAGACCCTACCCGACTTTCTTGGTTGCTTGTAACAGCCCATAGACTGATTTCTATGTATAAAGGACTTGGGATGATTTTTTCCCGGAAAATCCAACGCAACACTTTCTTACTCCCAACTCATCACATTTGGACGCTTGGTCAGGACCTCTTGGCGTCATTTTTTTAACGCACTGGTCATGGCGTCATTTTCCAACGTGCAGGGTAGTCCGATAGTCCGAAAGTTACATACAGAACCTTTAAAAGCAATGAAATACAGGTTGTTCCATGTAACAAGAAAAGTTTCTTGTCATAATGTGATAAGTTTGTATGTTGCAATAACGTGAAAATATCTTGTTAGAATGTGAAAAACATCCTGTTATAACATAAACTTTTCACGTTGTAACGTGATACTGATCCGTTTTTCTTTTTCTGGTGAGTCAGCAATACACTGCCGTACTATTCCTATAATTTAACTTTTTATGCACTATTCTATGTCTCAGATTCTCTTTTTTACCTGCATGATTTTGTTTTTTTCATGGAGAATTTCATTGCCAATGACTGTTTCACTGTAACGGTTGTGCATATGACAATTAATTTCCATTTCCAGTGGGAATTTGCACAGAGGAATTTCTAAACCACATACCCACAGTGTGATAGTATGTTGCTTGGATCCTAGGAGTCAATATACTGTAAACATCCATCAGCCCATACAGCACAGGACTAATAAGTTAAAGCAGAGCAAACAGAGCAGGCAGCAGGTGTTCTTTCCTCCATCCCAGTCTTTGTCTCTGCCTCCATGATTTCAGTGGTGCTGTTTGAAAGTATAAGACCATTCATTTTATCACAGCGTGTGTTTTGGTGCACGACACCACAACACTGTCCCTGATATTGTTCAGACTCCCATCACCTAAGCAGACATCCTGTGCTCTATGTTGGTCTCCATGGGGACAGCACATCAATTATGTCAGTGCATCAAGATCTCATGGTAAACACTTAGTATCTCTTTAATCAAGTGTCCACAGTGGAGAATATGAGTATGTGGGATCGCACAGTGAGTCTACAGCAGACTCTGTCAATCGGCTAATCTGTTTGAGTGCTGCCTCTGTGAAAATATGAATAAGCTCAGGAGTGGTTTATTTACAGAGAATGAACAAAGAGGAAGACAGATTCTTTCCAATGTTACTAAGTGAGATGTTTTAAAGGGAAGATAGAATTGTATTCATGCAGGGTGTGAGGTGTGGGACTCTATAAAAACGTAGAGAGAGGTGCCAGATCGTAAGCACGTGACACCACCAGAAGCACATGTGCTTTGAGATGGGGGTGGGGTGGGGGGGCAACTTTGAATGTTACAAACAGCAACCGACAAATCCTACTCATTATACCTTAAAAAGGGCAATTTTATTTAAACAGCACATTTCATTAAACTCAATGTGCATGTACAAACACCCACCCACCCAAAGACTGTAAGAAACCCACATCCATCCAACAGACATAATCCACACACACATGCAGTAACTAAGCCTGAGAAAATAGAAAATGTTTCATTTTGCTTTTGAATGTAGACACAGTTGTGACAGATTTCATGTCATCATACAGCATTACACGAGCTGAACCTGGTTGAAATGAATGCAGTTTCTCAAAATCGGCTCCTGTGACTCAGGAAGTAGAGCAGGTTGTCCATAAATCACAGCATTTGTGGTTCAATACATGTTGAAGTGGAGGAGCCACATGCTGTCCACATGTTAAAGTGTCACTAAGCAAGACACTGAACTCCAACTTGCATGGCATTTCCGTCGGTGTGTGAGTTTGTGTGTATGTGTTTGTATGTATGGGTGAATGAGAGGCAGAAAAGTGTTCTATGAGTGCACTCCATTTGTTATTTACAGCTGTGTGTCATCGCTTATGAATGATAGTTTCGTTATAATGTTGTCAAGCAGTTTGACCCATGGTGGATCAGTGAAACAAGTTTAAAATAGTGCATTGTTAATTAAGAAGCAGGACCAAACTATGAACTGACTACTCTTTTAATTACTGAAAACCGCTAGCTTTTAAACATTTCTTCAAAGACATCTCCTAAATGCAATATATAGTAGGCCTATGTGCAGTTCAGTTTTAATCAATGTGTGAAATCACAAAATAAAGCAGTGGCTATAGCTATATTTTATTTTTTTTATAACATTAGATTTAAGATGGAATTGCTTTCAAATTCTCTTGGCCTCTCTGGTTACATTGTTGTCATGACTGCTTTGATCCAGCTCTTTTATTTTCAGTTTACTAAACTCAATACAAAATACCATGCGCCTCATTTTGGGCTCAAAGTCACAGTCAAGTGCATGACATTGTGCAGAAAGTATATTTTTGTATCAGAGAATTATTCTCTGTGAAATGTGAAATTAGCAGTCTTCGCAAATCATGATCATCTTCCTCATATTTTGACTGCTCACAGTTCAAAACATTCTTTGGACAAGAAGAAAAGAGCGATTAAATGAAACATACACTCTCTACATCTGCATACAAATATTGTAATATTAATAGAGAAAATAATAGAGGAAAGTTAATGAAGTGTCCAAAATGAATAGGGTTCATCCTCTGGGGATCATGAATGTGCTGTCTTTGCAATCTGTCCATTAGATATTGCTGCTGGTCTAAAGACCATAAGTATCCACACCAAATGAGATATTAGTCTGGCCACTTGTTATTGAGACATCTTGTCAAAAACAGGTCTGAGGACTGATCAATAGACTGACAATCCCGTTGCCCGTTTCCACTGCAGGAACTAAACAAAATGTTACTTAGCGTGTAACCATTGTCACAGATTCTGATTAGTGAAAGTTCCAGATACTTTCAGGGGTATATAGGACTACTACAAACATAAGAGTAGCCACCATTTTACTACTGCATCTTTACATTAATGTAGAAAAAGGAAGGATCACAATGTGTGTAGTGGAGCAAACTGAAAAACTATGAAGTGCTTTCATGTGCTGGACACTGTTTCAGGCCATAGACTAGCTTGTGCGTCAAAGTCTGCTCCCTCTTTAAATTGCGTTCCCCACAGCACTGCTTTGGGCTGAGGTGTTCACCAGCCAGTCTGTCTGCCGCTTACTGCTGGGCAGGTAGAGTTCAGTGGGTCACTGTTAACAGCTGCCTGCTATGGCCAAAAATGATGCTATGACAGCGCTGTGAGTAAACAGTAAAGCCGAGGGCCAAACAGCTAAAAAATGAATTGAAACTCGCTAATAAAGCTTTGTAAAGCCAAGAAGACCTGCAGATTCACGTGATAATTTTCTGGAGGTTCATCACTGTGAGAGACCTATTTCATATTGTCACATTGTTTTCACATTGTCATTTGATGCATTGTTATTATGAAAATATAGATTATAGCAGCTTCCAGCAGTAGATAAGGGCTAACTGACATTCTGAGGCTACACACATTGTTTACAGTTATAACTGATGACTTACTGTATTTCATCATTAAAACCCTCTCAGGTCTGTCACACCAGAGTGTCCAAAGGTCTGTGATTTGTGTGAGACCATCAAACATCAGCAGAGGGTTTGATTCTAGGTCCTTCTCGTTTAGCCAACCACAGCAGAGAACATGTACTTATGAAAGTAAAGAGGTGGAAAAATCATTTCAGTGGGGAAGTGGTTTTGAAAGTAGGGACCTGGGATTTCCTGGATTCTTTGAAAGAGTTTCCAGGGAGTTACACAAAGACCTTGACGAAGGTAACTGAAGGGATTGTCAGAGGGTCCAGGGGACCTTGAGTGGGTTGCAGGATGTTTTACAGGGTTTGCTGAAGCTGGTTCCAGGTGTGTTTGTGGGGAGCTTGAGTGGATTCTTGGATCCTGGAAAAGGTTGATTTCCATGGGTACTTACAGTAACAACATTCCAGGGGACCATGAGCTGCTTGCAGAGTGCATGGTCCTTGAGGGAGAACATGGTGCTTCCAAGGGACACTGAGGGGATTCCAGGACCCTTGAGGGAGGGAAGAGGTGATTAGAGTGTCTTAGAGTGGATTCCAGCATCTGTAGGGGATTTCAAAGGTGCTGGAGGGGATTTGAGGGGTACTTACAAGTGTTCTAATGGAGCTCCTTGGGATCCTTGGCGGTTCCATGATAAACAAAGACCAGTTTAATTTTACAGTAAAATAATTCACTAGAAATTATCCTAATTACAGAAAGTCTAACATAACTATTGTAATGACACATTACACTCTTGCCACAATTATCTCCCCACATAAAGATTATATAGCTCCAAAATTCAACACCGACTGCTAGGACTCAATTACTGTAGATCAAATGGAATTCTATTGCTCAACTAGACGAGCCTGGATGGCTACTGTATTCTTCCTTGCAGTGATTCTCTGTGCCAGGCTTGTGTTGCTAATCAGTTAAAATCATGTTAGGGGAGAATACTGTATATTCACGTTTGCTGTTCAAGTTTAGTTCCAGTTTAGTTTATTTGTCACATATAATCATACTGGGTACTTGACCTGATCCAAAGTGCTGAGAGGCCTCCATCACTACAGTTTCTGATTGACAGCTTACTAATTTGGTCACATGACTTCCACTTCACATTCAGCAGCACCTCTTCCAGCTACTAAGGTCTCAATTCGCATCTGCCAACTTGCTGGGAGGCAGAGAGGAATCAAAATATCAATACAGTTGTCATATTCTTAATAATAATAATAATAATAATAATAATAATAATAATAATAATAATAATAATAATAAAAATAATACATTTTATTTATAGAGTGCTTTTCATGGTTCTCAAAGACACTTTACAGTTAAAATGGTAAAAGAAGGCAACACATTAAAACATTACACTAAAACAAAAGCTAAGAAAAAACTAAAGCACACAACATTAATCACACATTAAAACATTACTCTTGGATGAATCATCATATTCTGCAAAAAAACACACGTGGTTCTGGGAAATAAGGGAGAAACACTGGTCTGTGTGTCAAGGTGCGACACATCAGGAGACTAAACATGACACTTTGGAGCAGGGTGCGACAGAGGCGGAGTGCTGGAAGGTATGTGGTTGCAATGCTGCAAACTTTAGCTGGGAAACAGTTTAAGGTTACTTGTAGAGAATCCAATGGATGTCCATTTCCTATTCATGAAATACTTTTTTATCTTCCACTTAGCTTGCCTGCATATCCTGTTTGCAGAATCAGGTATGAGACTGAGAACAGGATGGCAAAGAGAGGCTGGGTGGACCAGCATCATTCACCCTCCTCCTCTGACTGCAGACACTGGTAGACAGATGTCCACACTGCCTGAAGGCAGGCAGGAGTATTCTTTTGATGCTGGAGCAACACAGGGATCAGGCATGGGCCCCTTGCGTGGAGGTTTTGGACGATTCAGCAGGAGAAAGAATGTCAAAAGGGGCCATGTGAGGCATTTTGGACAATTTAACTCAGACACGGTGAGTGCTGATGACTGATATATTATGATTTCTGGACAAAAAGACTCCGTTAGATACAGTTAGAATGAAGCAGCAGGTGGAGCAGTAACATTAAAGTTGGTTCACCCACATTACAAAAAATAGACCTGCAATCAGATATTCCGGGGTCCAAGCAGCTCACACTAGAAGTGGAAATGACTTTTCTGTCTCAAATAATTCAGTTCAGTTCAGTTCAAAGATTCGTAGTCACTGATTATGTAGGTTGTTCACTTTTTTTCCAAAGCTAAGGGGTCATATCACTGTTCAAATGCACTTCAGTACGTATAACAGTAAATGAACGTATCACCATTCATATGGCCACAATGTCTGGTTTAAGCTGGTACTTTCAGTTCAGTAGAAAACTAGCCTATACAAGCACTGTACATAAGATTCAAGGTCAGCAGTCTGTTATTTACGAGTATCAGATTTTGATTGTTTCCTTTGCTTTCACGTTTTTTTAATTGGCTGTTAACAAGGAAGTAATTGTGTAATACTGTGTATTACAGCTGAGCTGACAACGATGCTCTCAGTCGCCAGAGAGGAGCTGACAATGGTGATTCAGTATAATCGGTTCACTTTGAAGATTTGTTGATAAGGATTAGTTTGTACATGTACTTAACACTTCTACCTGACACATCTCAGAACCAAAGACACACTGACTCACGGTAACCAGAAAGCCAAGGCCATCGCTGAATAGGGCTTAAGGTGGTTAACACAGGTTTGTTTGTAAGTTTGGGCAGAGCTGAGACACTCTCCTGCAGTACACACAGCAAGGATCTGCTCCAGCCTTGGACAACAAGGGCCATGGAGTCTGTGCAAAAACTAATCTCAGTAAATCATTTTGTACCTCATTCATAAGTGTTGAAGTGTCTCATAGTTTAAGTGTTGTTCTCTTGTAATATATTTAAAACCTAAAAGGCAAAAATAAAAATCTATATATTAAGTTATTTTTCTTGTTCACTGATTTGTTATACAGTGTATGAATAAACTCCTAAACCAACCGCAGCATCATGTATGAGTATATTTATAATTTACAAAGTAAAATTACATATCATTATGTCCAGAATGTACGACAATATGGCAATAAAATCATATCAATATTTTTCTTCAAACAAGGAGCTGCAGCTGCAGCTCCTCTTCACACTGCACAGGATGCTTGGGACTGTACACCTGTAACGTGGTCCTGGGAAAGTGCCAGCTGAAGGGCCTGTCGCAACAAACAGGTACATGTTTCTGTGGCCTCTTGATCACTTTACCAAATATAAAGTGATGTGGTTGTGAATGAAAACCTGGGTATCCTCTAGATATTTACTATTTCCCACCAATGACCAGTGTTTGCTGAAGTGATCTATTGCAGCTAAACAACAGGACAGTGTGAGCAATACCTGCGCAAAATAGTGAATAAAAGATTTCCATAATCTCCTCGGATCTTAGTGATGTTTGTCAGTTTATGAATTTATTTAAACTAAATTTAGAATGTTGTGTAAAAGATTTTAAAGTTAAAATATATCACACAAGCCCGATCTGATTAAATATTTGTACTTAGTTCTACAAAATATATGCCATAATTTTATTATTATAATATATTATTTGTGATTATGTAATCTGTTATGTGTATATAATATGTTATTTGACACAAATTAAATGTATGTAGTATTTTCTCAAATTAAAAAGCTATCACTTTTTATTCTATACGATGCAAAATTTGTCCTTTTAATACATAAATATTACAGATATTGGCTACATAAATATGTTGATTTCTCAACCTATATACAGTAAATGTACATATAAACATACCAAATATAAGGTACAAAATGAGTTGATGAAAGACTGGGAAAGGAGAGAAGTCAGTTAAGTCCTACACTGAAGCCTCTGTAGCCACAAACAAGGAAAGTGAAATGAAACAGTGAAGTCAGCTCAAAGTATTGTTCTGAAAGTTTTTCTTTTGTCTTGGCAGATAAATTCCTCCAGACCCTGAGGGATTTCTAATCACCATCCTGCACTTCAACGTATTAACAGTCATTGTATGTTAGTCAGTGTTATTGAAACAGATATAGTTGCTCACAGTCAGTTTACCCCATATTCTTATGACTCATTAATTGGTTTTTATTTGTTTTTAAATATGCCATTTTCAGTAGCTTTTTGCAGTATATATGAGACAATTTTATTTTGTATGATGTCTATGATTGTTTGTTTTTCATTGCAAATTCCGAGTTAAGTACACTCTTACTCTTAAGGGTTCCAAAAGGGCTCTTCCAGAAGGGCTGAGGTTCTACCCCGAACCATAAAGAAAGATTTCTTCAAGGATTGTTGAAAGCATGGGTGTTAAAAGATCCTCACCCTCAAATATTCAAATGTTTACCCAAGTTTAAAATGGTATTTTTAAATGTAGATGTATCTGGAATCCCCTTAATCAATTCATTTTACTTGTGTTCTGCCATAGTTGATATCTTCACCATCATTTCATGCCATACAATAGTTAACTGCGAACCTCACTGTAAGCCCGGATGAGTTGAATTTACTTTTAAAAATTGAGGAAACTGGTTGCCTTAAAAAAACTGAAGGTTCTGTATGTAACATTCAGACAAGGCTTGTTAACAGTGACACCAGTGGCCGTTAAGTCACACCAGTGGCCGTTAAGTCACACTCCGCAGGCTCAAGCCAGCATCGCCCAAAACAGTGACATGACACACTCGAGACGGAACATGATTGACAGACATCATGTTGACAGCTTGCTTTTCAATAAAGTTGTTTATAAAAATGTTGATAGCTTGCTATCCAGCTTATCTCTGTTTGTCTCGCTTTCACCGAGACTCAGCAACATCAGCAGAGCTACATTAGCTGGATGAAAACGCTAACGGTGAGTGGACTAGACGGAATATTATAAATAAGATGTGTTGCCTGTGTCAAGCTGTGAGTCTGTGTTGTTGTGTGCACCGGGCAGTGTTAGCTTAGCGAACTCCACTTACTACAGCGGTATGATCCCAAAACAGATTTAGCTGTGATTTAATTGCAAACGGATCAAAAGGATGCCGAAATAACTACATCATGATGCTGATTTGTAAAAAGTCTGAATTCATGCTCTGTCAAGTCTGTCTGCAATACGACAAACAGACAACTTTTAAAATGCTTGTTTTCTGAATGGAGTTCGGATTGGTCAGGGCTATGCTAACATTGCAACTGCTCCATCAACATTCAGAAATCTAAATTCTGTATAAATATGAAGTAGTATCATAGAGCTAACTAGCTAGTGTTGCACACTGTTAGCGCTGTAGCGGAGCTGAAGAAAGGAAAGGCACTCGGGAGCGAAACTGTCCCGAGTCCTTTACATAGAAATCAGTCTACTGGGTGTTACAGTCAACCGATAAAGTCGGGGAAGGTCTCATTCTTTAAGTTATGTTATAATCTGTTCACACATTGGCAACAAGAAACGATTAAAAATGATTAAAAAACGCTTAATACATGTAAATTGTTATACAGCCCCTTTAAGTAATGTAAAAACTTGAAGGGCTGGAATTGTTATTTGAAGTTTAATACACTAAATGCCAAGTTGATTTAACTTAAAATCTTTTGTAATATTAATTGCTTTGCATACTGCCCAAGTCATCTTAATTTACTTAAGTTTGTTTACTCACATTTTCCATTTTCTAATGAGCAACTGAGTATTTCTTAAATTATACTGAAAATGTAACTCGACTGTGTTGCAGTGTTGTGGTAGGCAGCAAGACATAGGAAGCAGCTCTGTGGGATGTCAACCTTTAATGTCAATCAACACAGGGGACAACAATTCAGGGCACAGCAGCAAAATACAGCCTATATGTCAAGAAATGTAACAGCCACCCCACTAATGGTTAAAACTATAAAGCAGAACAAAAATGACAATTACCAACATAAACATATCCATGTTCTGGACAGACACATTACAAACACTAGCAAAAAGTAACATTAAAAAACAGCAAACTTAAAGCTAGGGTAGGCAGTGTTGGAGAAACCAGCAAGAGAAAGCTTGATTTTGAAAGCATCCAACCTTTTCGAAAAGACATTGCCTACCCAAGCTTTAACAAACTACTCAGTCCAGGACTAGGCATGATGGGAAATGTGGGCTGTCGCCACAGTATTTTGTTGCCAAATGCAGCCGCCAATCCAAGTACAATATAATGTAATATTGAATTTATTTGAATATATTTTGCCACTTCAGCTGGCAAAATATAACCCCACCAGAGAGTGCTTCTAAGAGCAACATTCAGGTCATTACACGTCCTCTTCTACAAAACAGGAGTGACATATTAATAGCAATGTCTCTACAATTGGAGTACCTACCCCTTCACTCTGTTAACACATTGTGATACTAGAAGCTGGATTGAAGTGACAGAAGATCAGAAACTTCAGAGGATCAAGCTAAATCTAATATCTTTCTTCAGCAAGCTTGAGTCTAGCTAAGGACTTCTATGGTGGAAGGTGGACTATTTTAATGCTAGCATTTGTTTCTTGTTTTTTTTGTAGAAATGAACCATACAGTCTGGACCAACAATGAGGTGGAGGCTCTTAATATAGGAGATTTTTTCCACTGTCACCATTAGTATGTGCCCATACTCCTACTGCTGTCATTGGACCCTGCATTACTTTGTTGTTTGTAGATGGCTTATGATTCATCTGGTGTAGTAAGTGGACCTTGGCATGATGCTACTAACTGTCTTTTTTCTCTTCCCTCTCTGCTATGTCACCATTGCTGGAGATTACATGAATTTAGCAGCTGAGGACAGTGCCTGGCTTGTGTCCTATCTGACATGTTGCTGATTCCACTGGTCCTATGCTCACTTTTGACCTGTTCCCCCAGGACGTACACAGCCTCTTCTGTTCTGTTGGCTTATCCTCAGAGAGTCTCCCCTCCTTATCCAACATTGTTCCAAGATTTTAAAATAAGGGTAATTTTCCCAGATCAGTATATTTATGTGGATAAACCATGCCTTTTAATGTGACATTTAACATGGCTAGGTTATATTATTATTATTTTTTTCATCTTAGGTCCATCCTTTTCTGGAGGAGGAGCACTTTCCTGCACCTGCACTTGATCCTCCTGTCTCTGCAGTGTCTGTTTCACCCTCAGCTGATGAGGCTGGTAAGTTAACAGCATAGCAGCCTTTGTATTTGCTCAGTTTACTGTAGAACATCCAGAGATTAATATTTCTAATTATAATTATTAATTTTATACCCCTATAGGTCCTTCTACTTCTGTGGTTATTGAGACTGATGTCTCATCTACTCCTCCAGCAACTACACCATGGATCAGCAGCTCCTCCAGTTGACCCAGCTGAGTGGTCATCTGTCCCGTCTGACTGAAAATTTCACATTCCCTAAAAAACTTTATGGCCAAAGATTCCACTACCACTACACCCACAGACAGCTTTATATTTTATTC
Organism: Oplegnathus fasciatus; assembly: GCA_003416845.1. NCBI lineage: Eukaryota > Metazoa > Chordata > Actinopteri > Centrarchiformes > Oplegnathidae > Oplegnathus > Oplegnathus fasciatus. The sequence continues at coordinate 1,061,899 of NTHP01000165.1, forward strand.
TTGAACTATTATTGTTACCTTGTTAGAGGTTCCTCTGTTTATTTTATGTCATTATTTATTATAAGTATTTATTTAATATTGTCTGTCTTTTACATTTGCATTTGTTTTTTATATAAGAAGGAAACTTTACTGAGTGAGGTATTGTTATCTAAGTTATTTGATTTTCATTGTAGTTGATTGTTGTTCAGCACTTTTGCACGTTGCAAAATTTTCAAACCAAAAGCAATTAAAGTGGTGAACTTGTTTACAGTAAATGCATTGTCTGTTGGTTTATATTATTACTGTTCAGTATGCCACTTAGTACTGTATCACTTTGAATATTAAAGTGCAAATTAACACCAGACCACTCTTGTGAGTTTGTAACCATTTTAAGATTAAAAATCGCAGAAGAGCAAAAACATGCCAGGCTGACATTGGTATGAAGTAAACAACACAGCTACAACCAATAAAATTGATAATGGGTGTGTTAGATTTACAGTAGGTGTGCGAATGTTCAAGCATTGACAATAGTCAATAATAATAATAATAATAACAATAACTTTATTTATATAGCACTTTTCAAAACAAGTCTGAAGGAATAAACACAGAGGTCACACTGGATTCTGCTCTGATCTAGAGCCGTTCACCGGCGGGAGGAGAGCTCAGAGTTTATTTTTCAAACTTTTGAGATTAAAAAGTGGATTTATCTTCACTCTCGCTTCTCAACCTGTCTGCAGCAGTGAGCCATGGAGGTGCCGACCTTCACTGTGGGTGTTATAATGTAATTAGTCTCTCTTCGTCCATATTGACTTGCTGACTGATGGGGAAATGTACAGAGGAGAGGGAGAAAAAACTGGAGGAATATAACAGAAAGTACCGGAGTCTCTGATGAGTGGTGAATTCAAACACACACCTCAGACACAGTGGTGCCTGCTGTTGCTCGCTAGGAGCTATTGGCTTGCTAGCTATCCTGCTAATGCTAGCTAGTTTGACGGTTGTGAATGCCTTCAGCTGAATGCCTCGAACTGCGTTCTCCCGTCTTGCTTTTACAATGCTGTGTGGGAGGTCGCACTCGTAGTCTCTTTATAAACGCGATGCGGACTCACATGCACTAACATGCACATGCGGCCTTGAGCTGAGAATTACTAACAGACCTCTGCTGGAGGATCTCAAAGCTGCAATCAGGCTCGTAAGAGGTTAGTAAGTCAGTGATATAATCAGGGGCCAACCCCAAGCACGCTTTAAAAGTAATCATTAAAATTTTAAAATCAATTCTGAAATGTACAGGTAACCAGTGTAAAAATGTTAAAATAGGTGTTATGTGGACTCTTCTATTGGATTTTGTGATTAGTCTTACTGAAGCAATTTTGAACTAGTTGAAGTTTGACGAGAAATAGATCTGGAAGTCGTCTGCATAAAAATGGAAGCTGATGTTGTGCTTATGAAAGATTTAACCAAGAGGTAACATATAAACGGAGAAAAATAAAGTGCCAAGGACTGAGCCTTGAGGTACTCCATAGAAAGAATGGGAGCTGGAGGATTTAAAGTCACCAATGGCCACACAGAATTTCCTATTAGAAAGATAGGAATAAAACCAATCTAAAACTGTACCTGAAATGCCAACCCAATAATAGTAGTGGCAGCACCAAGGCAATGGGGTGGGTCCCCAAATCAAATTCCGCCTAGGGCCCCATAAAGGCAAGGGCCAGCCCTGTTAGAGATCTTACATGATCTTCTCTTAAAGCATTTCAAAAAGTCATAATGTAGTTAAAGATACATTAGTGTTTTCCCTCGACAAATGAGTTACAGATACCTGTAATGTGACTCTCGTCAAGCTAATCAAAATGGTTTGGCATTGAGCTTGAACAGACAAAAGCAGCGGCTCACTATAAATGGAATCGCTTTATAAAATAGTCAGATTTCAGCGAAATGCTTAATTTGTTCTGTCTTATGGTCTTGTGTTTGTGTCCTCTATTTAGAGGCTCTTTAATTTAAGCAAATGTCTCCATCTACTGCTTGCCATGACACTCTACACCACACAACCGGTATGAAGGAATGAATTAAAATGAGGCTTGAAATCACTTAAAATCCATGATAAATGTACTATTTTAAGCTATACTCTAATAAAAAACAATATATATTTGTATTTATAGAGGTGTTTATTCTAAATGTATTTTTCCCCTGCAGCTGCTATTGTTATTTTTATGGAGAAGTTTATCCTTGTGTATTATATAAATCTATGGAAATGTGGCAAATACCATTGCTGTTGGCTCCATATCATTGTCAGCCAGTTTTACTGAGTCCCTCAATTCTTAATATTAAAGTTAGAATCTCGAAGGTTTTCATTTTGTTGTCTTTTGTTGTCTATGGCGATAATCGGTAATTGCAGGTGTGTTTTTGGAACTCACTTCCCAAGTTTCATCATCTGAAGACATCTACCTTTTTTTGTTTGTTTGACCATAATAACAGTTTACTCACAACACTAACAGAGACCAGAAAAACCAGCAGGCTTCACACACAGGTGAGTTGAAGAGCGAGTCTGTTGCGTTAAAAACCTTGTTACAATCTTAAACAATTCAAAGCAACACTATTTGCACAAGTATTGATTGATTTTGGCAACTACTGGACAACAATTTTAAAGTCATTTTAAGTGTGGCGATGCTCCGCTAATAGAGACTACAGTACCCATCATTCCATGCATGCAACATCAAGACGATTTGCGCCGACTCACTGAGTTGTATAGTTGCCCCTGTTCTCTCCTCCTTTCAATGTAAGATGGTGGTTTATGGTGGAAGTAGGTTGCCAGCACCTTTGTAAGCTGAGAGAAAAGGCCGGTTGTTTCCTTAAGACAACTGCTAACGTCTCACAGACGGCAGCTTTCTGCAACGGAGTTACCGTCCCATACAGGCAGACTTCTCCCTCAATATCCTGGAGAGGAATCTCCAATAACACATAGACAGGGTGAGTATCCAGATTGACAGTTATCCCAATTAAACCAACGCCATAAACTAGGTTTTCCACTGAATCATCATTTCATTGGAAGACATAAGTGACATAGTTCAGCAAAAGCCTCATACAGTTGTCAAACGACTGTTCGTCTGTGAGAGGCGCTGCTCCCGGAGGAGAGCCGAGGCAGCTTCCCTCATGTTGGGCTGGTGTTTCGGTTATCTCGGGCTCTACCGGCGGAGGGCAGGCCGCGTAAACTCCTGTTCCTGGCTGACTTTTGTAAGGTACACAACTTATAAACAACACACTAGTGTGGAAGGAAGTGCCAGTCTCTTTCGATAAATTTGGCGGGGGTTTTATCACACAGTGCGTTTTGTATTTAACGCTACAGCAGGGCACAAGAAAAGGCTGTCTACACTTAGCCGACGTCATACAAGACAGACAGTAGCTAGCAGCATTCCAGGCAGGCAGCCAAGCCGGTTAGCATAGCTGGTTAGCTTAGCTTAGCCCATCAGCAGCACCGGCAACGCCCCGCTGAAGTGTCACTTCATCCGGCACATGACTGACAACAAAGCTGCTGGTCCCATACTGCTTGTCATTTTCCACATTTGTATAAGTATGTGACAATTACACAAGTAGTTACTTGTCTATTTATATAATAGCCAAGAGGGCAAGAGGGTGTCAGAGCCAGGGGCAGTTTTAGGATTTCACCTTAGGGTGGGCTTAGCCTCTCAAACAAGAACGCAAGGTATCCTATTCAAAGCACAAGAAAAACAGTCGGTGCTGGAAGTAGACAGATTTTACTGGGGGACTCTAACAGACACAGGGGGGTCTGGGGGTCCTCCCCCATGTGATTTTGAGTGTCAGACACTTAATTTGCTGCATTCTAGTAATATTTTATGCACTGATTTGTTCTTTTTATGCATCCTGCTACTCTCATCATGAGTGTAAACAAAATAAAGAGTCAATAACAGTAAAGCACAATTGCATCAATTATATTAAGGATTAAAACATCAGATTAGAGACATGGGCAAAATGAGACCCATTGATAAGTTGTTGTTTGCTAATGTGTGTTCTGTTGTTAGATCGTCATCATGTGATACACCATGCCATTCCAGCTGAGATACACAAGCTGACAGTTCTCTGAGTATGTAAACAGAAGACCTGCCCCCTCTGTGGCGTGTGTGTGTGTGAGGCGGATTTAGGCCATACTTAGCCTCTTTTTTAAAAAAAAACAACGTGCGTCTGAGTCTGCGTAACCAGGGCAACGATGACGTTGAGTGACAGACAACTTGCCTGTCATTCTCTTCCGTGAATTTTGATTTAAAACTACTCCGTTATGTCTCTGGAACTCTTTTGGTTTTATTATTTCTCATGTCATTCCAAGCTTGTGCAAATGTAGTGTATGCATTAGAGTAGGGTGAAAGTATGGGACAAATCTTGTCCCGTATTGATTCAGTCAGGGACAGTGCACTTTATTTTTCAATACTGGACGAGTGACAAATACTTCCAAGGCTGCAGCCTAGAAAACAGAACATTACCAAGGTTGCAGAGTGGACAGGATGAAAGAGGTTGCCGTGCCGTACGATTCAACAGCACATAACAAACTTCAGGACAGACTGCACAATACACACACACAATTGGGTTATAGAATATTTTTGGGTGGGCTGACAATATACTTCCGCAAATATGGTCAGAGCTAACTTACTCTGCTCATATGATGAATAGTTAGGCACACTTAGTCCTGTCCTGTTCCGAGCATGCAGCTAAGAAAAGAAAAAAGCACAGTCTGAAACCGGTGACAAGATATAATGTGGTCAGTAATTGCTGATCATTCTTGGCTTGGAGTTTGTTAATTGTTGTGCAAAGGGTCAGCTTTTGGCCACATCACCAAAACAAACACTCCTGCTTCTGAATGACTGGATAAGTAAAGTTAAGGGCCAAAGGTTGTCAGCATGATTTCTCAGGTCGATGAGTGTGGTTGTCTGGCCCCCAATATAATGTTCCTACAGTACAGGAGGCTGCAGTTTCAGAACCACATTTCTAGGACGACATTTCTAGGACCCTAGTTTTTCGCAACAGCGCCACCTAGTGATTTTTTTGATACAGTAATAAACAACAAGCAACAATACATTAAACAAATTCAACATGGACAATACAACATCCCTCCTCAACCATCTGACAAACTGACTCCCTGTATTGTACAGTGGAGGACAACAGAACCGCTAAAGGCCTCAAAGACTCCTGAGAGAGAGAGAAAGAGAGAGAGAGAGAGATGCAGGAAACCCAAATAGATAGTAATAATAATTTAAACATAATTAAAATGGTAAAACAATGAGTATTAAACAAGCATTTACGCTAAAGACAGTAATGTTAGGCTACTGCTGATTTAATGTAGCTGACAGACACAGATCATATCGACATGCTTTTATTATCTTTTTTTTAATTTAATTAATGTGCTGGCTGGAATTAATTATCATAGTCATTAAGTTAACAACAATACACCAGTTATGCTTTCCAAAATCACACTACAGTGTCCTTAAACAAGTAACGTTAAACAATTAGGCTAACAGTTCGTTTTGCAGCAAGCTAACATAAGCTAACAGATGATCATGATCATAGTTAGCTACTCACATTTCGGCTACCTAACATTAACTTTGCTGTCCAATTCAAGACGCCAGATTTGTTTTTAACATTAAACAAATACCACACACTCTTTTATCATCCATCTTGTCCATGAAATGCGGTCTAAGGTCATCCACTTCGCTAGGTGGCGCTGTTGTGAAAAACTAGTGTCCTAGAAATGTGGTCCTGAAACTGCAGCCTCCTGTACTGCAGCTACATGCTGCTCTGTCTAGCACAGCTCTCTGTTGACACCGGACGCTATTCTCACTGGACTCATCCTCCTCCTAAACAGTTAGCTGTCCACAAGCCAGCCTCAGAGACACACAGTGGTATCACAGGGCTGTTGATGTGGCTTTACACTTCTTAATTTGTTCACCATGTTTCATTGTATGTATATGTATAGTTTTAATGGAGTTGATTGTAGCTTTTTTTTTTCCTCTCCTCATTTTGCAGTTGTCACCTTTGTGACATATTCGGCCTGTGTTGTCAGACTACTGTTGCATTTGTGTGTTGCAGTAGAGGAATCTGGTCCTGTTGTTTTACATGCCACACTTTGCCCTAGTGTGATTAAAACCTGCATGCTGAGAGTCAGGAGCAGGCTGTAGAGAATTGTTTGACTTTGACAGAACTGTTTCCACCTTTAAAACTGTCTGTCAGAAAGCAACCGTGCTTTAAGGCGAAGTTTCTCTGTCATATGTTAAAACTAGCACACAACTTTGTTGTTATGAGATGTTCCCCCTTTGAGAGACGAGTAGTGCAGATTTGAGAAGACAACATTCTTTTAAAGAGGGTGTGGGGGGTTTCCACTAGCAGGAGGGATTATGGACGGTGATGTTCATCCAACACTTTGGTTCAGATCAGGATTTCTCCACAGCTAAGAACCAGACGGTCATGAAATTTGCTGTGGATATTGAGGTTATGAGATATGATAAGTTATGATTTTATTTAAAGTATTGTTTTAGTATTATTACTGAAAGTCAGGTATTGTATTGGCACTGGTATTGAGAATTTTCAAACAATAATCAGGCTTGATGCAGCTGTGCCTATGATGCTTCCTGCTCTTTACCAGTGTGGTCATGTTTTTAAATAACCAAGTACTAGATAGTACTAGTACTAGGGTAGTAAGGTTTGAAGTCTTATACAAACAGCTCCATGAATTGGCTGTGGCCTACTTGTATTGCTGTCTCAGTGTCTGGAAAGGCCCTCCTCTAAGGAACTGGGTGTTTATGTTTCTGTATGAGGATGCAGATAATGCATTTCAGTTAATCATTCATGAGAAAAAGTCATAACTGCATGATGGGCAAAAGTCAGAGTGAGCTTTTTTAGTTCTTTGTATGTGCTTTATTTGTATCAGAGTCATTCTGCGTGTGTGTTGCCTTGTCTGTTGTTCCATGATGGCTTTCGCCTGGCCTATTCTCAATCAACAGAACCTGAAAAGTATGGTCATGTTTTCTAATAAGGTAACTGACACACTGTAAATAGATAGGCCTATATGTCAGGCTCTGCCTTGTTCCCTGAAAAAGGCTCTCCATCTTGTGAGTCACTAAAGGTTAATGTTTTCTCTGTGAACATATATATAGGCCCCAACTTTGTGCAGCAGTGGGCTAGGGAGCAGTTAGTTGGGATCATTTTGCTATGATTCTGTCCCACTTGAAGCTCTTCTGTCAGACACAGGAAGTTTCCCCAGTGCAGAACCATGCAGGAGAGCAGAGTAAATGAGGAACTGTGAGTGTTACTAAATCCCTATTTGCACAGAACTGATATTACCTGGGGACTTCCTGTGATTTGTAATAATTGAAGAGGTCGTCTGTGTTCTTAATCCTTTGAACCCGACTTCAGTTTGCACCAAAACGTTTTCTCAGTCATAACTTGAATCAAAATTCGAAAACACAGACATCAAACACCTGCTGTTGGACTTACTCTTTCCAGTGGTAGAGGTATCCGCAATTAGTGTTTTCTTCAGTATCAAAGTAATCCATGTGATTGTTGTTTCTACATCCATGGTAACAGTGCAAAGAGGAACTGGTAGTAGCTAATGCAGCGTGATTTTTCATTAGATTAAACAAAATGTAAAGAAATAGAGGCTAAAAATAATGTCCATAGTGACATCATACTTCCTACATGGGTGAACTCAGTAACGGGACAAGCAGCATTTTCTGTCCGAAAACTCAGATACACTTTTAAAAGTGTCTTTCCACACAGGTGTAAATTAAATGAGAACCAACAAGTGAACCAAAGAATTCAGAATTAAAGCTGTAATTATCATAGCAGCAGTGTTGGTCAGTCAGTCAGTCGGTCCACCACTTGAATCCTCCAGACTTTGGTGATCCCCTAAGTTTTCCTCTAATGCCACCATCAGGCCAAACATTTCAGTTTGTCCAGTATGTTTTGGTTTATGACCAAATACCTGCAAAACTAATGACATTCCCATCAGCCTCAGCTGCATTTGTGTTTAGTGCTAATTAGCAAATGGAGTCTAATGAAAGACGAGGACAAAAATCGGATTTTCCTTTTCATTGAAACGAAAATGGCTACAAAATGTGCAATAATCACGTCAAATAAATTACAGTCATAGCTCATAAAAACGAATTTGCTCACATGTCCTATATTTCATGGGCTATTTGGGGAAGCAATAGGCCTACTCAAACTATGTTATCACTCAATATAAAATTATGAATTTCACTTTACCTCTTCCGTGAACATGCTTCTTTCTTCTCTCTTATTTACAAAGTGGTGTTGATCATTTTTTTTACAGACATTTGGAAACAAATGCAGCGTGTCCTGTGTTGTCGGTAGTTGGCTTTGAGGAAAACGGAGCGTGATCCGGTTGTCTTTGTCTTATATCTTGTATGTTTTATTTTCTTGCTATGGACCTTCTTGTGAGTCTGAAATAAAGTTAGCGCCAACAATAATACCACAAGGAAACGCTGGGGGGGGGGGAAATTATAAAAAAATAAAATTATATTTACACTGTGTTTCACTCTGGCCAGCAGGGGGACTGCAGCCCCCACAGCGAAAGAGGGGAAAGCAGAGGGGGACAGAACGGATGTTTAACCAAGTAACAGGCCTGTCTGTCCCACATGCAATTTCTGTGGTGCTGAAAATTCAGGTAGGTTGTGCTGCTGCAACTGCAAGAATGTTATTAGGGGTGTAACGATACACAGAATTCGTGGTTTGGTATGTAACTCCGTTTTGGGGTCACAGTTTAGTATGTATTTGGTACAGAAGGGAAAACAAAAAAAATTTTTTTGTCCTTCATTTTGAAATGTAAACATTCAATAAGAAAAATTAAATAATACAAATGTCAGTAATACTTCATCATTAGACTCTCACCTGTTGATAATATCTGAACAACTGCAGCTTGTGCTTGTTTATACAGAGCAGGCGCAATGGCCTGGCTAAAATGCACTTGAAAACGCAGATTGTAGCGTCCTGTACAGAGTGGTTTTGGATGAATAAACTTACCGTTACACCCCTAATTGTTATTATTTGTTAGTTTTCCAAGCTGTTCCAAGTTTTGAGGTTGCTGGGATGGCAATGGCCATAGTTTATAGCTTATAATTGCAACTTGACAGTAGTTCACAGTTATTACAACAGCTCATATATAATAGTCCAGTGGGTTTACTGCCTCAGTTTGAGCTATATTACAAACAGACCACCTGTGTATTGAGGGTGGTTGTTGTTGACAAGGGCACTAAATGGGTCACTAAAAGCACATTCGATTTTTTTTTTTTTAGACCAAACTGAGCTTTCTGCCCTGCAGACCTGAAGACCCTCATTATCTGAATGATGACTGATCGGGAGATTTGGTGGGTGTTTAAGTGAAGATTTCTCTCTCTGTCAGCTGCAGTGAGGATCTCATGGTTATGGATACATGAGCCTAGCAGCAACGCTGTTACTAATTTCATTCTATTCAGACTCATTTCATGTAGCAGCAGCCAGCCTGCAGAGCAGCTCCCTGTGCTGAGCTGCTGGAGGAATCAGTGATGACCATACATGTCCAGCAGGGAGGAAAAGGGAGGCTGCAGGAGCACCGCTGCTGCCCGTCTGGACTTCCCCTTAAAAGAAAGAAGCCTCGGCTGACTCCACCCCCACACCCTCAGGACAGGCAGGGTATTTTTAGCTGTCATGCACTTGCTCCCTGCCCTGCTGCCTGGGATAGACCCACTTGGAAATCCTGTGTACTTCATCAGTAACAGGGCAGAGGTACAGGGAGCACTGAATTTTTTTCCAATTAGTAAAGTTGAAAATGTTGTAGGTGTTATGGACAAATCTAGCTGTTTGTCTTCAAACACAAAGTCAGGCTGCAGTTGTCCACTGCCTTATCAGTTATCCGATCTGTTAAGTTGCCTGTTTTGTCTGGGTGTTGGGAGTGGGCTAACCATCAGACAAGGACGTAGCATCTGTACCATCATCCACAGGTTTCTGAAGGGACGTTAAGAAGCTTGGATTTGGGAATACCATCATGTGATCTCAAATAATTGAGTAATAAAAAACCTTGATTAAGGTGATGCACCATCTGATTAACATTAGTTTCAGCTTTCGGCCATTGTGGTGGCTGCTTGGGCTAACCACCAAAATCAAATGTGGTTTTGCTTGCAACTGGGTGAACCAAAACATTTGCAAATGTTTCTGGAACTTCTTATTGACAAGATGTGTGCTATAGATATGTCCAAAATAGTGTATAATAAGCACTTCATTCAGAGAAGGTAAGGCTTATTTGTTTGATCTTTCCCTTCTTTCGTCCCTTTGGTTTTCTGCAGTGTGACGTGGCAACAGACTAGTTGGAACTGTGGCGGGTTTGCTATTGTTGCCACACAGAATTTTTTTGGACCACTGAAGTCCTAATCCTCTCAATATCCACTTGAGCAACCATTGCAAAGCTGTCTTCAATTCCAGTCTAAAAATGACACAAATACAGTAGGTTGAGTAGTTATAATGAGTTATTCTCTTGTGCGGTACAGGATTTTAAAGGTTCCTTGGGATAAAAAACTCAGATTTATGTGTATCACTGTTGTCCTGGTTGTCTGGTTTGGTTTCTTGTTAATGGCCTGCTTGTAGCTGGTCTGACAGCAGTCTGTCAGTTCAACCAGACTTTTATTTCAGATTGTGGGTTCATATTTCGAAAAAACGAAATAATCAAACTTCAGAATACACATACAATATTTAACATCACATTGTCACAAAAATAGGTCCCATTGTGCATATCAAGGTGTGAGTAGACTCCCTGCTCTAAAGTTGACTTATCTCTCAAGTAGAATGTGTGCAGCTTAGGTAGGATCTATAGTACTGCTAAAAAGTTAAATCAGAGTCCAACTAAAAATCCTCAAAAAACAGAAAGACAAAGTGCTTATTATAGTGAGCTCAAAATGTCAGAATGGTTTTGTGTTGCAGTTTTGTTTGTTGTCTGTCCATTAGCTGAATGCCCACCAACGCATTAAAGTAAATCATGTGTAGTAAAATCACCCAATTTCTTGCCAATTAACCAGCAGTGTCTGCCTGCAGAGTTTTTTACAGCAGTTTAATTGGTCACAAAGACTGATCCAAACAAAGTTAAACATATTCTCTGCAGCCTTCTGTGACACTACATAGTGACAACTTCATTAGCTCTCATGGTTGTAACTCACTCACACTGAATCCACACATCATTGGCTTGAAAACAATACTTTCAGCACCCTTGCTAGTCATTATAAAACCTTAGTTAAGTTTAGATGACTTTCTGTGATAGGCCCTGACGAGCATATTTCATAAAAAAATACTAGTCCTACATCTCCACCATATTTAGTAACGTTTATCTGATAATTTGGCATTTAGTGCACCATGTCCACAATGTAGATACATTTAAAACCATCTCAGCTCTGGTCATTAATCTGCATTAAGCCAAACATTTAGGGACTGGATCCACCGAAGGACATGTCTGATGGACTAAACCTGCCCCTCCTCCCCAAATGACACGGTCTAGCTTCCCAGAGACAGAAATTGGTTCATTCAGGCAGTCCAGTCAACTTCAAAGTGAATAACCAGGAAGTTGCCCTCAAACAGTCAATAAGGTACCACAAAATACCAACCTGTGACATATTTCATGAAACCATATTTACAGTGTAAGTTGTCATGTTTCACGTCAACATATGATGGACTCTTAGCAAATAGTGTATCATGTTAAGGCCATGTTAAGGCTGCGTTCAGAATAAACACAGCCCTCTCACTCATTTGAATTGGTGCCTCCAACACAGAGGACTCTGGCAAAAAATGCACGGTCATCGTAAGGAATTGTCGCAAGTGTTTTGGTGTCTGAGAAGTCTTCAAACACCTTGGATCTGTTACTCAAACTGCACTGTTTGGAATGTATTTCATTGTCTCACTTGTACCTGAAACAACATGCATCTCTAACAGAACACAGTGTGAAAAAATCACAGCCCCCTCATGCATTTCAATAAAGACCACAGTGTTGAAAACATGGGTCCCAACACAGACACAGAGCTCCTGTAAAAAACACAGGGTCTGACAATGTCATCTTGCAGGGTGCACTGTTGCCCAATCAAATACATGCAGCAGTTAGCTCCTTGTTTTTTTTTNTGACATTGCTTTTTTCAATATATCCCACACCCATAAGGTAACCAGTATGCACAAAAGAATAACATAAAATTTTCTATTTTGGAAACTCATACAGAAGTATAAATACGGGCTTTATTCGAGGAATCATGTTTAATTGAATCTTAGTTTAGTCTTTACTTTTTTATGTATTAATTCATTTTTTAAAATTGATTAATCATTTAAGGGTGCAGTCTATGACTCTAATCCAAAACAGTTTTTGTCAAATTCAGTGAATATCTCCTCACGGTCTGCTAGCCTTCCGTTCTGTGTGCGCTGACAAAAAAGTCCGGTGTTCATACACAACCCTGGCTCTATAAATGGGAAACAAACAGAACGACTCAGGTAGAGCCACCAATCCAAGTCATCCAATACCGACACTTTAGCTGCATTTCCACTAAACACTTCGGTATAATATGTCACAACTCGTGCTCGTACACAGGAAAAACTAATGCTGTGCGTTACTCGCGCGAGTTTGAAGGAGCACTGAAGAGAGGGGTGTGTTTGTTTACCTGTTGAGTTCAAATATCAACAAGCTTTCTCCAGAATCATAGACTACACCTTTAATCTATAAAATGTCAAAATGACAAATGCCCATCATAAATTACCAGAGCCCATAGAAACCAAAAACCATACAATCCAATCCAACAGACGTCAGTTTACAGTGATACAGAACAGAGAAAAGCAGGAAATCTTCACATTGATAAACCTGTTTTACATTTTTTTACTCGATAACATACTTGTAATGAATAAATGAATTAAATCAAAATTGATATGCCAGTCTCCTTTACATTTGTGTCATCGCACAGCTCCAGCAGCTCATAGCTGGGTTCATTATGTACCGTACAGTGTGGTCTGCCTACTTATACAGTCTTTGCTTTATGCTTTAAGGAATTTCCTGTTTTATAGAACTTGGGTCTTATTTTCATAGCTTTGTCCATCATTTTTAGCACTGTTAATGATGTTTTCTCACCAAGTTAATAGCAGATACCTGGGAACACAGTGACATCACCTAAAATAAATCTGATAGGTCAAGAAAAATGAGCAGTCAAGTTCAAGTTTATTTGTCACCTGTAATCATACAGGGTATAATCATAGTAAAATGTGTGATCTCCTTCAATTGTGCAATAAAGGGTAAAATAGAATAAGAATAAAGAATAGAAATAAGTAATAAATAATAATGTTAACTATAGTAGTAACTATAATTAACTAATAAAGTAAGTAAAAATAGTCTTAGGGCAATTCTATGGTCTAAGGCATCCTAGTGGCCTGAGGGTAGAAGCTCTTCCTGAGCCTCTCAGTGCTGGCCTGGTGTATCCGGTATCTTCTTCTTGACCACAGCAGGGAGAAAATGAACTTCTCGGCCAGCTTGTGAGTCTCGATGAGCTGAACGATGGTGATCAGACATGTTGGAAACAAACCTCCAGGTTAATTAAACTTATACGGGAGAGAAAACTTAGGTAAACAATAAAATGATTGCCCAAACTGTCTGTTGTAAACATCATCACAGTTTACAGACCCACTTCCTGCTTCAACTTTGATCTACTGTAATCACTGTAGTTGTTTGTGCACAGTCTTCAATATATAAATTGGTTTAGATAATCTGGATAAACTGTTCACTTGTTTCCAACCTGTCTGATCGTGTTAATTGACCTATCAGACTTTGTTGCAGTGATACCACTGTGTTCCCCAGATCTCAGAAATAAACTTTGTGAGTACAATGTTTTCATAACCAACAGAAATTGTCAAAACTACAAAAATAAGAATCAAGACTTGCAAAAAACTGGAATTGTCCTTTAACTTTGTGTTTACATTGCAGCCAATTCTCTGACTTTGAATGTTCTGCTAGCTGTTTATATCATATCAAACACACACTATTGTCAGTCATATGTGGAATCACACGAGGCAGAAATCACATATTGGACACATTCACCTGCAGTTTGAATTTAGCCTTTGAGACATCTGGGATAGGATCAACAATAGACTTCAGGAGTCTGAAATAACGCTGGTGGTAAAATTAAACTTCTCATTCCACCTTCTGTTGACACTTTTATACTCATTAAAGAGATGACTTGCACAGTTGTTATGAACTTCTGGGAAAATTGAACAGCACAAATTGTATGATATATAACAGTGGTAGAGCATCAGATTGGGGAAGTTTTCCTTCAATGATGTGTGTGTTCTGCAGCCATACCCAGAAGACCCAGCAGTGTACAAGCCACTGTCACAGGAGGAACTGCAGCGGATAAAGAACGAGAAGAAGCAGAAGCAGAATGAGAAGAAGCAGAAGATTACAGATAACAGAAAACATCTGGCCAGTGTCCGAGTGGTCCAGAGAAACCTGGTATTTGTAGTGGGGCTGTCTCAGAGGCTGGCTGACCCTGAGGTGAGACAATGCACGCACGCATGCACACACGCACACACACGCACACACACACATTGTCTTTCCATCACTTCAGAGGACATTACGTTGACTTACATTGATTTCCTGGAGACTTACCCTAACCCTAACCATAGCTACTACTCGCCTACCTAAACCTAACCTTACCCTAACCTTAAACCAAGTCTTCACCCTAAAATTTAATGATTTACATTATGAGGCCTGCGTTTTGTCCCCAAAAGGAAGGCGACTCCCCACAATATGACTGTGTGAACAGATTTATGTCCCCATAACGTGAGTAATACATGTCCACACACACACACACACACACACAATACCGTAAATATTCACAGTGTGTGCTGCTGTGATGAAGAAATAATTTGACCCTAGTCTGATGTTGACTCTTCATTTGTGCATCTGTAGGAAATCATATGTAATAGAGCATTAAATGAATGGTATGTTTTTTTAGAACATTCTAATCATTTTTCCAGTAGTGAAGAACAGTGTCTGTGATGAACAGTACAAGGCTTTGTGAACTCTTGAATCTGGGTATGTGAGTATCCCCTGTTCTTTCAAGTTACATGAATTGTCCAATGAGAACTACTCACATACCAGGGTACATGCTGTTAACACTAAGCAAGTTCAGCAGGGGATACACACCAAATGACTTAATTCCTAAACATATTTTTCCATTATGGCAGAACAGATATGATTACAAAATGGATCTTTATTATTTCTTGTAGTGAAGCTGCCATTTTACGCATCTACTTTTTATTGAAGTGACAGTATTGACAGGGTAATATAGAAT
The DNA here is from genome assembly GCA_003416845.1 of Oplegnathus fasciatus. Lineage (NCBI taxonomy): Eukaryota > Metazoa > Chordata > Actinopteri > Centrarchiformes > Oplegnathidae > Oplegnathus > Oplegnathus fasciatus. The sequence goes on from NTHP01000165.1 coordinate 1,077,228, forward strand.
TTTGCTGACTAGTTTCAGGTTTAAGAATATGAGGAATAATGTCAAATCAGATTTATGAATTTATTTAAACTTTATGGAGTTTTTAACTGGTTATGAAACAGTCTCAGTTTAATACTGATGCCTCTATATGCCTACACAAGCAAACGAGACCAACAGCGAGAAGAATGGCTATTTCTATTAGTTTCTAATAGTTATTCTTAATGCCTGCCACCGGGCCGGATTTTTCCACGAAATCAGATGAAATGGCGCTGGGGTTTGCTCTGGCTGAATTCCAGTTGCTTCAGCCGCTAACTGAAGGTTTGTCTCCGGAGCTGCGGCCCGCTCTCCTCCTGGTGAAGTAGTCTCCTTGCGATGGGGAGTGAAGCAAAGGGAACATGTAACCTAGCGTTAAGTAAAACACTACCGCCTTTGTCCACAGGGACCGCCAAAATCAACACAAAATGAAAAGTTCCATTGAGCTGCTTTAAGTCACAATGAAATGTTTTCAAGATGGTGCCGCGGATGGCTGCCTCGGCGTGTGACTCCCCAGTTGACACTGTGGAGTTGTCATGGAGATGACCATCTTTGAACAGAGAAAGGCTTACCATCTCCCCCAATACACAACCACCTTATCATGTGACCACAGTTCCATACTTAGGTCATGTGATGACAACTGAGCAATCTCCATCAGTTGATGAAGACTGGTGGTTGAAAGCTCCACAAACAGGTAGTAAGTAGACTTTGAGTCATGTTTTGTAACATTACTATTTTCAAAGTCAAGACTGTAAAGTTAAAATCCAGTTGAAATTCTTTTTGATTTTTGTCAAGTCTAAATTTATTAAATTCATGACTCACAGACCAAGTCATGACCCGAGTCCATGCTTTCGATTGGTTCAAAGGATTGTGGGAACATGTGGGTGCAGCAGAACTTCCTGCATGTGGGGTTGCATTTCAGAAACAGTCAAGCTGGATTCATCATCTGTACTGAAATTGTCTGACTGAAGCCAGCCATACAGTTGGGGTTATTTTCCTCTCACATACTGTCTGCAGTTTCTCAGTGCACACAGAAGGGAGTGCTTACAGCATTCCCACCTCTGTTTTTCACTGTCTAACAAGATAACATGAGGGCCAAAGCTGTTTCTCTGTCTTCTGTCCCTCATGTATTTCTTTATCTCTGTTTATGTGCATCCATCTTTGTGTTTACAGTATGTGGAGGAAAAGGGTGGGAGGCTGAACGGGCAAGACAGCTGCAGTCACACAAAGGCCACAAAGAAAAAATGGACCAATAAAGCGATAATCATGATGATGAGAATGAAGATACATGATTATCAAATTGGAGAATTTGTCTTCTGTGTTTTTAACAGGTTCTAAAGAGGCCAGAATATTTTGGGAAGTTCGGAAAGATTCACAAAGTGGTGATCAACAACAGCACATCATACGCTGGTTCACAGGTGAAGCCATAGTTCACAATAGAATCAGAAGGTGACCTCTGTTAGACAGCCACATTGATGAAACTAGCTTTTAATGTTAGCTTTGTCTCTGTTGTCTGTATTTTTTCCCAGGGGCCCAGTGCCAGTGCCTATGTCACATATATTCGGTCTGAAGACGCTCTCAGAGCAATCCAGTGTGTCAACAATGTAGTGGTAGATGGCAGAACACTCAAGGTAAGCTTGAAGGATAAAAGTAGTACTTTTAGATAAAGGAGAGAGTGTTTGAATTCATAGAGGATTCACCAGCTGAATATTGAGTTATTGTAGATATGTACATATTTTGTGTTTTGCAGGCTTCTTTAGGAACAACAAAATACTGCAGTTACTTTTTAAAGAGCATGCAGTGCCCGAAACCAGACTGCATGTATCTACATGAGCTGGGAGATGAAGCTGCCAGTTTTACAAAAGAGGAGATGCAGGTAAGTTGAGGCAGGGTGGTAGTTCTGAAGACACTACTAAACTTAACTCTTTTGGTCAAAAATTGCACACCTTCTTCTCAGAGTCATAACTCAGTCAAATCTGAGCTCGCAGATATCATACACATGCTGCTGGAAAAGCAGTTATCTCAAATGTCAATTTTGGATTATTCTTTATAAAAGAATATAATAGGGTCTGTTGGTGTGTTGGAACCATTTTATTTAATGAGCATGTTTTCGGATGTAGTGGACTGGCTGAGACTGATACAGCCAATGACATAGCATACGTGAGGCGAGAGGTTAAGGAAAAAAGGAAAGAGACGCCACAGAGAAACAGTTTTTCAATCTTTTATTACTGTTTGTTGTTTTGGTACTTTGAACTTGTGAATAATTTTCTTTAACCTACGTTAAGCTACTTTGATTTGGACTTGATGTAAGGCCGATATAGATATACACACATTTAGCTACATTACATTCAAACACTCATTCACCTCGTCTGTACAGCTCTGATCTGCAAGCAAGTTCAGCCACAGTAAGAAGATAACCTAAATGTGAGTCTTGGAAGTCTCGTGTGGCGTCTGATTGGCTTCTCATGGAAAGGCAACAAACCCAGACAGGGTCATTCCATACCAACTCACCTAGGACCCCCCAGTTCATGTCATGGATTGTCTTGAAAAAATTCATGTGAACACTTCTGTTAAATGCATGGGACCTTGCAAAATCCTACAGCTCTACTCCAAATACTTATGAATAGTTAGTGAATAGTTATGAATTTTTGAAGTTTCATCATTTCATCATTTTTGCTATTGTTTGTATGTGTACTTGCTTATTTTTCACTGGACTGGGTTGAAATTTGTACTGAACATCCAAGAAACCCTAAGGATAATTGGCAATATGTGTTCATGTAAATAGTTGTTGCTGAATAGAAATAAATAAATTTTACCCCAACAAAGAATCTTTAATCTTCAAAAATTAATATCTCCACTATAGCTCACTTTCTTGCAGCCAAAGCAAAAATGATGAAATGGCCAAACTTCAAAAATTCATAACTAAAGAAGTATTTGGAGTAGAGCTGTAGGATTTTGCAAGGTCCCATGAATTTAATAGAAGTTTTTACATGAATCTTTCAAGAAAATCCATGACATGAACTGGGAAAAGTTCTGAATTCTGGGTGAGTTGGCATGGATTGACCCAATAGTATCGGACACTCTTCATCAACAAAATCAGACATTTTCTTCAGTATCAAAGTAATCCAGGTGATCCATGGTAACAGTGCAAATTGGAACTACAAGTAGCTAATGCAGCATGATTTTCCATGGTGCAAAACTGGGCTACTGTTAAGTCTCCATGACTGTATAGATTTGGTTTACGTCACCCAATGCATGGGAAACCGTGTGTGAAAATGTGCTGTGTCTGTTTTACATTACATTTTTGACAGAGCCATGTTGATGGGACATTCTGAGCCTTAGTTCTAATGCCCCTGGAACACTAACGCCCTCCTCTATCCATTCATATACAAGTATGTACTGGTTATTGAAAACCTGTGGACATACAGGCATAAAACTATGCTAACCAGTGGCATTTCTGGGTAGCCTAACTTATTTCGACAATAATATATGACATGTGTAGTTAAGGCATGTAGGGAGTATACCATATGCATGTAAATAAAGGGAGTGAATCCTGAGCAAAAACAGCCAGGGGTTCAAGCCAGGGATTTTACCCATAATACCACTATATATTTCCTTAAGTTGCCTTACATTCCCTCTTTCAGTCCTCACATTGTAGTACTATCATAACAAAACTATGTCTGTATTTGGTGTTTTTACGTTATGTTTCCATGAAAACATGGCTTTCTCTAATCTTTTCTTTTGCTTCCAGGCAGGAAAACATCAAGAGTATGAGCAGAAACTACTACAAGACCTCTACAAAATGAACCCAACCTTCCTACAGACCTCAGCTGTGTCAGGGGACAAACCAAAGGGCAAAGCCAACTCTCTACAGAGGTATTCTAACAACAGTCATTTGTCATACCCTTCTTCATTTCTTCTTTGGATATACTGGTTATACATAGCATGTTATCTCATGAGAGTGGCCTTTTTTTGTAATATTCAAAAATAACTACAGATAAATCCCCTGGTAGTTCAAATGTACAACTAATGTTAACATAAGTTTTTTCTGTGGGACTTTACTCATTGTAAATGAAGACACGTATGCTCAGTAGACTTGGGTGGTATCTATTTTTTCATACCTTCATACCTTCCTGACATTTCACCGGGGTATATGGTATATGACGGTATTTGTATTAAAAAAACAAAAACATAAAAGCTGAGCTGCTGGTGATAGAATTCATTGTAGCATGTATGACATTGTCTAGACTACAATGCTGTGTGTCTAATATGCAGTTAGCTTACTTAGACAAGTCTTGCTGGGTTTAAATACTTATGGCCCATAGAATAATGAATAGATAGGAAAAAAGCACCCTGAGGGTCTGAAATTAACACCCGCCAAACGCCAAATGCGGGTAGATTTTCTGTTTGGCGAGTAAATCTCGGAAGGCTATCCGCCACACTGGCAGGTAAATGTTTGTACCAAAATAGTCCTGTAATAAAAAACTATGCTGAGAGTCTCTACCGCGCTTTGGTGTCATTTACGGGCGCGTTGCTTCTGTCCTCTGCTGTCTGTGTCGGAGTTTGATACACACAAACACACACACACAAAACCATATGTGTTTTTACGTGCGTCTACACACTGCAGCGAAACTGACTCTCGAGTGCTCCTAGTTTCGCAGCACTATTTTCCATACGGTACATCAGCTGCCCCTGCTAAATCACTTGCCGCCGGTCAGTTTATTATTTTGGTCGGTAAAAAGTACGCTTGGCCGATGAGTCAAAAAGTTCATTTTGGACACTGAGCACCCTTCTTCCATAGATTCAGCATACCTTGCTGGAGGACCCAATGACACGGCAGGTACCGACACATCAGTGGGCTGAACGAAGATGATGTGCAGTTGGTGGTGGCGGACTAGTGGCACATGCTGTGCACTACAATACATCACCTCAATACAGCATCTCTGTATCAGTTTAATAGAAAGAGGAGCGTCTGTATTTTTCACGGTATGGAAAATCATACCTTTGGGATTTCTAAATACCCTGGTATACCGTAATCCCTTGATACCGCCCAAGTCTAATGCTCAGCTTTATATTAAACTATTCAGTTCAGTTTTGACTTTGTGTGATCCCTCTTTGCTTTTCTGTCTGTGTGCTGTCACAGGTCTAACAGCTCCAGTAAAGATGGCTGGCTGTCATTACAGCCGTCAGGGAGGACGACCAATGGTCTGTCATCAGACCACAGGAGGAGTCCGCCATTAGATGGCTCAGACTCTGAACACTTGACCCCCGAGGGGCCCGAACCTGACCTCAGCCTTGGTCCTGTACAAGCCCTCTCCCCTTTCTCCTCAAACTGTGACCTTGCTAGGTAAACTGGAATGGTTCACAACTCTGCACAAGTTCGATCAGAATCATCTCACTGTTTGCTTCTCTCTTGATACAAAGGCTGCATTAACCAAATACGTTATTTATCCATTTTTTTCAAGTTTTGAAGTCATGCGTAGCACTTTGGCATTTCAGCCAATCAGAGTGGGGGTGGATTTAAATTGAAACAGGCTTATAAAAGAGCGAGGCTTTTATTCCTAATTTCACCTGCTTCCCAGTTAATGCTAACTCAAAATTCCTCCATGTTTACCTGTTGACTTGATGAACTCAGTGTAATGTACATTTCCACAGCACTAATTCCATCAGTACAACAACAGAGTCACATCATATTCACCACTCTGCTGCTCTCAGTTTCTCTTCTCAAACTGAAATACTAATCTTTTTCATTAATGAATTACAGTCCTTCCACTTTTCCATTTTTCCAATCGATGTTAAAGAGCAACTTGCAGTCTGTAGGAAAATTATTTAGAAAGTAGGTTTTCAAAAAAATATACATGCATACATATACAGTACAATAAGTTCAGGAGTCGTTTTTGTGAGAGAGTTTTACTTCCGCATCCAAAAAGGCGAATTGAACATGACGTAATAAAAGGGAGAGTGGCCAAGCTAGGTCCAGTTTAACATTAAGAAGTCTGGATCCCAATGCTGGTTTTGACATTGAAGACTTTGTAAATGTATATTCATACACATATGATGGACCACAGTCTTATAATTATGAGCCTGTTAGGTGTCCAAGAGACCAGGAACAGACCAGGATCAGAAGAAATAACGGCCAGAGGAGAGAAATTGAGTTGTGGTGTGAGGAGAACCAGTGGAGAACTGGACAGGTGTCCTGGCGAGTGATAACTAACAATAGCTAATGCTGTGTTTGTTTGATATCACATATCAGACTACAACAAAACTAGTACTGGTTGTCTAATAGTGGCAGGAGCATTGATGCTTGCCCACAGCACAAACATATGCACAAGTTTCAGCTTGTATCAGTCGTATCTGGCAGTGCCGAATATAATCCCACACTACGTTTAACGGTGCTTTACCACAGGGGAACTCAACTCTGTTGAGTTCTTTCAGTGACCCGATATTCTATACAATTAGAATAAAACCACAGTGGACCAATGTAGCCTTCTGATGACAATGTACCTGATAAAACAGCTTTGTGTACTGAAGGAACCGCATGGGGTTGCCACCTCCAATGTGGAAAAATAAGGGACACTTTGCCAGCGGCACCATGCCCGGTGACACAAATCAAGCAATATACACCAATTTGTGCTTTTTATGCATCAATGCCTCTGCTACTCTCAACATGAATGTAAAACAAATGAAGAGTCGATAAGAGTAAAGCACAGTTGCTTCAGTTATATTGAGGATTAAAACATCAGATCATAGATGGGCAAAATGTTTGCTCTGTCAAAATAGTATTTGTAGTAATAGTATAAGTATTTGGTATATTTGGAAGAAGCAAGAACCAATTGATAAACTCAGAAATAGCAAATGACCTGGTAGATCACAGAGACCACGATGGTGGATGACTGAACAATACATTTATTTCTGATAAATATGATATTAATTTATTATATAATGCCTACATAAGAGGAAATAATATACTGTAAGATAATACTAACCAACTACCCAAGGCTAGGCTACCCCATCCTTCATGAGAGGTTTATTAATAAATAAATATTTTATAAATTAAAAAATAAATCTAATTTTAACTTTCAGTCCAACACCTTTCAGGAAGGATGGGGTAGCTGAGCCTTTGGGAGATTAATTTTCAGGTGGGTTATTGGTTACATTTCTCTCTCACACACGTGGAGGGGCGGGTCTTCTGTTAACATCCTCAGAGAACTGTCACTTTTCTGGGAGAGTGACACGGTGTAGCTAACTATCACGTGATGACTCTATACACAGTACGATCTAATAACAACAGTACACACATTACCCAACAGCAACTTATCTGCTTCTGGGGAAATCTGGAAATCATGAATTGAGCGTCTGAGTCTCCGTAACCAGGGCAACGATAGCGTAGAGTGAAAACTTCATTCTCTTCCGTGAATTCTGATTTAATACTTCTCCGCGATGTCACGTGAAACTCTTGGTTTTATTATTTCATAAGTCATTCCAAGCATGTGAAAATGTAGTGTATGCCGAGTAGGGTGTGCATGAAAATATGGGACAAATCGCATCCTGTATTGATTCAGTAAGGGACAGTGCATTTTATTTTTCCATACAGGAGTATGGAAAAATAGATCCCTGATTTTACAGGATGAGTGGCAACCCTAGAACCGCACCAGTTATCAACCTCACACGGTCCTAGCTTTGACATCCCATCATGAACTCGACACATGAACATCATATCTCCGGGAACATAATCCTCCAGTCTTAAATGAGTGCCGCACTCGACTGTGTTTTTCGTTACAGATGCAGCAGTAAAGTCTGTGTCTTCACCTGCACAACATGCAGCTAGCGCCGCTGCTTTTCCTGAAAACTGTGGACTGGGCGTCCTGACAGGCTGGAGTTTGTGCAATCTGTACAAACACAATAACCATGATGAAAAATGGTGAAATGCAACTTAAAGCTATCGAAAAAAGACAGACTTACTCAATTACAACTGCTCAGACCCACTACCACCTACTGACACAGGTTGAGCTGAGGCAGAGTCTGGGACACCGACTCCCTTTTTCTGGATTAATATGACGTGAAAAAACAGCATTTTTATGAGCACATTAGAAAACTTCTAGCCTGCCTGTTATATACAAAAATGTGGAAAACCTACAATTAAAAGGTGGATAAAACGGATTTTTCTATTAAAAGGAGAAAGTAAGACCAACAGAGTGGTTAGTGTGACATGACTGTAATTGAAATGTACATTATGCTGAATTTACCTTGTGAGAACAGTTGTGTTAGGCTACAGGTCATTTTACCCCACACAGTGTGTTTACCTTTACAGTATTTAGCGACGGGCCTTTATGTTTGTGCTGACTATGCCCCCAGTATTTATTTGAGACTCAGCCATTATTCATTACTGGCTTTTAAATGACAATTTATGGTAACTGTGTATTGATGCTGACACTGTCAGATAAGGTTTACTCCTCAGTCTTCTGGTGGGTAAATATAATCACTATTTTTTTGCTTTTATTTCACAGCCCCAGCAAGAAACTGCCAGACATAATCAGTATAGGCAACGGTGAAACCTCACAACTGGTAAGAAATGGATTCATTTGAATTAAAAAAACAATGATATTCCATCCTCTGTTTGTGATCATGGCCTATTTGAATTGTACCTTCTATTTTGTATGCTATTTTTATATGTTTTGTTCATATATATGTGTTGTAAAATAAACTAGAATCTCCATGAGACCACCAGAATAAATGAAGGACAAAAGAAGTAAGAGGCCGTCCTCTCTTGTGTCCTGTAGCTCCCGGGCAGTGACTCTCCATCGCCCCCTCCTGGCCTCAGAAAGCCCAGCCTGGTGGTTCCCATCAGTGTCACAGGCCACACAGTTCGCTCCCCCTTCGAGGCGGCTGCTGCAGAGTCCCAGTCACTGTTCTCAGACAACAGTAACTTCAGGCATCCAAACCCGCTCCTCAGTGGACTGAGCGGCTTCCCTAGCTCCCCGCACAGTAACGCTGACTGGCCCACTGCACCAGAGCCACAGAGTCTCTTCACCTCAGGTGGGCCTGACGGAGGATAAGTTGGCTTGTTGTGTGAAAAGAAGCGGCCTGTCTGCTGCTTGTGTCAAGCAAGGGTTACAGCTGGTTAATCTTTCTGCTGATAGCAGGGTGTATTGGTTATTTAAAAAGTCAAAGATTATCTTGCATGATATAAAAACAGTGAAGAGTTAGTGTCTGAACTTGGTTGGAATATTCTCCAAACACCTCATTTGGCCCAGTTCCCAGTCCCAGTTGAAACCTCACACAAACTGATTTAGATTTAAATGCTGTAAGCTCATCCACCTTTTCCCCAGTAAAGACCTCTGATAGTTCAATGACAGTTTGTGGTTTTTGCGGGGAGTTACCTGCTGTAAAGTTCTTGCTGGCCAGCAGTCGGGTGCAGTTACTTCCAGGAGTCTTGTCGTCACATAAAGTTGGCAGGCAACTAGCGGAGATGCTGGGCGGCTGGAGAAACTAATTTGTCAAGAAATTGTTTCAACATGTAACTTTCCCAAAAACTACAAATTGTTGTCTGTACATTTCTGTTTGTGTATGGATTAAACAATTGACACGCAACATATTAATTAGTAAGCTTTAGATGTCTTGGTAAGTGTATTCGAACTTTGGACAGATCCAGGCTAGCTGTTTCCCCCTACATCCAGTCTTTAGTTTACCTGATTTTCAAAATGTAAATGCTGCTAATTGTCCAGCTGTATGGACAGCAGCCAACCAATTTGCAAAGAAGTACAAATAATATTAGCGCAGTTATTCTTCCAGGGTATTTGTATGGAAATGAAGATTTAGGTTAGGATTAGAATCAAAACTGTAAATCAACTGGAATTAGCCTAGTTTCTGGTCATTCAAACTAACTGCAATACTATTCAAAGGGACTAGAACAAAATGTACAATGTTTCAATGTAGGCTTGGGCGGTATCAATGGATTACAGTATACCAGGGTATATAGAAATCCCGACAGTATGATTTTCCATACTGTCAAAAAAAACAGACGCTCCTCTTCCTATTAAACTGATATGGAGATGCATCTTTGTTCAGCCCACTGATGTGTCACTGCCATTGGGTCCTCCAGCAAGGTATGCTGAATCTATGGAAGAGGGGCGCTCAGTGTCTGAAATTAACTTTTTCACTCACCGGCCAAGGGGACCGGTAGATAAAAAAAATTCACTGGCCAAGCATATTTTGTACTGGCCAAAATAATGTAATGAACTTAGTTATTAAAGATTTTAAGGTAGCGTAAAGCTGCCACCACCTTTATACAAATACTTGTACTTAATACAAATATACAAGCCTTTATTAGAAACATAAATTCATTAAAATTAAATTGGACACCCCGAAACAGAATTCCCCCAGAGGGCAAACCCCTGGTGGCACGGCCAGCCACCTTACAACCCTGCAACATAAGACACAGCAAGTGAATTATTTTTAATCTACAAATTACATAGCTAACTATATTATTATTACTGTTATTGTAACCTCTCTTTCTGGCTCAGTTTCAGCAGACTGTAGAGACCACTCGACAACTTCTCAGGTTCACAGCATTTATTTCTCTGCACAGCAAGGCTGTTGGACAAACACATGAGTGTGGTTGGTGGTGATGGTGAAACATACAGCTCCTGCCCTGTAGTTGAAATTGCCAGCGTGCAAAGGGCTGTAGTTTACAAGTCTTTTACAGTCTGATCATATAGTTTTGTTGAACAAATAAAAGTACATTTCTACTCTAAAATGAAAACCTACTTATACAAATGTGCATTCTGCTTCTCTATGTAACATCTTGTTTTATCACATAAACTGCCATGAACCCATTTTCTAAATTTATATGAAGAAATATATAACAATCTTATGCAAAGGCTCTTACAGTGCTCATTAAATATAGTGAACTACAACATTTCTCCTTACAGAAGACACAAACATACCTGTTCGACAAACACATGAGTGTGGTTGGTGGTGATGGTGAAACATACAGCTCCTGCCCCTACACATTAGAATAGGAATACAATCAACACACTGAAGCAGTTGTCATTTTACATTAGCTGCTTCCTCAGACACTAGTGCGTGAGACACAGCAGCTAACCGCTCCATAAGCTAACAGACTGAGCAATCTAACTTCACTCGACTAAACAATAAAAACACAGAATGACAACTTGCTGACAGTCACAAAACGTGACAAGACAAGACTGTGTATGCTATTTAATATACACTTTGATTTCAGTGAAGTTAATTTTACAACTTAGTATTTGAATCAAATCACGGAGCTGTTTTCAGTACGTACTGTAGTTGAAATCGCCAGCGTACCAAAGGGGCGAGCTGACGACTTCCAGTCACTATGGTTACCACCACCCGCCACATGTGGGCACTCCAATAAAACAAATCAAAGGAGCCTTGCATAGACAAAGATAGGATATTGAATTATTTCCCATGGAAATAAAAAAATAACAAGATAACTTGCTTGCAAAATAAAAAGGATACTGAATGAATATAGAAATGAATTTTGACTAACTTCAACAATCCATAACAACTCTGTTACATTATTACTGACTACCTTGCTGCCAACTTGTCCCATGTCCTTTGCCCGTTGCCTGATGGTCACCGTTGCATGGCCTGAGTATGTACAGTGTATTTACTAGTACTTTATAGACAATGTGGTATGATCTTCTATAGTCGTGTCTAACAACTCTGTGCTGCACGGCTGATTGACATTTTACTAACTTAAAATTCTTTAACATTTTAACAAGCACAACTTTATGATTGTTGTATTTTACGTATGTTTTATTTCTTATTGCTGCTCTGTATGTCTGTATGTTTGCCGTTCCCTGTTGCTCTGCATGGCTTGTGCACTGTCTTGAGAATGCTTATTTCTGTTGCTGTTGCTATCTTTATGGTGTCTTGTTGTCTTCTGTGTATAAATTTCAACCATCGCCTTATTGGTCTCAAAACATCTCGCCAAAGGACTACAGTTGAAAATCAGCCAGCTGACTAACACTGGCACATTTACAGAAATGTTAATTAATGTGTGTTGTCCTTAAATAAAGAAATAATAATAATAAAAAAAAATAGGCCAAACACACACGATAACACTACACACTATTGCAATTCTTCAATTCATTGCAAACTGTAGGTAGGTTGTAACCATTTCTTAGATACCACCCAAGCCTAATCACTATTGTAATATAATGTAGGTCTGCTGGACCAAACTCCTCCTCCCACAAAATGTGACTTGTGTCTGTAGTTGGCCAGACAGAGGTAGTCAGCCATTTATCCAGCAGACAATGCTTGAGGAACCCTCTGAACCCTCTGCATTCTGTCAGAAATCAGTCACTTTCTGACCTCTCTGACTCCTTTTGATTTGAACTTTTTTTTTTGTACATCTTAACCTATATGAGAGTGTTGGAATGAGATTTGATTAACCAGAAGGACCAACCAATTTTCAGTTTTTCAGTCTTGTAATGATAAACAAAAGGGAAAACTGAAGTGTTTCAGAACATTAAGGATTCATGTGTTTAATGGACCTGCCCACCATATACTCAGAAGTCTGCTGTTGCTCAACTGATAGCAGGCACAACATGGAAACTTCAGATAACATATAAACAAATTAAAAAAAATAGTACATATTTTTTCATAAAGGTTTAAGGACATAAAAATCACCTAATTTTAGGCTTTCTGATAATCAGAGAACCATACTGTTACGTTTATTTTTGAAGAAGATATCTGTGTCTTTAGATGGGGTGCGAATCCAATGAGGGCAGCTTTCAGGTCCCCTGCCTCCGAACAGTTTGTCCTTCTGGTTAATCAAACTTCATTCTAACACTCTCATATAGGTTAACATGTAGGAAGAAATGTGTTTTGAGTGAAGTGATTTGATTTCTGACTGAATGCCCCTGTTTATTTGTGAAGCCTGCTCATAGCTCATCTCCTGTGTGTGTGCAGATACCATCCCGGTGTCGTCGTCCACAGACTGGCAGGCAGCGTTTGGCTTTGGCTCGTCCAAACAGCAGCAGGAGGACGACCTGGGCTTCGACCCCTTCGACATCACTCGCAGGGCTCTGGCTGACCTTATAGAAAAGGAGCTCTCTGTTGAAGACAGCCTCAGCTCCTCCCTGTCACCCAGCTCCTTCCCCCACAGAATCCACAGACCCCTTCTAAACAAAGGCCTTGGGCCTCCAGGAGGGCTCCCACCCCCCAACCACCTCCCACCCTCTCACCACTTCTCCCAGCATCAGCACCCTCACAGGGGAGGCTATAGCTCCTTTAGCTTCCCCACTCACCCTTCATCGTCATCTTCATCCTCAAGCACCTCCTCCTCCTCCTCCTCCTCCTCCTCAGCATCTTGTGGGTCCTGGATGGGTCCCACCTCCACACGCAGTAATTTTGTGCATTTGAACCAGACAGTCGGTCCAACAGCCTCCACCTCACACAGCAGCTTCTTGAACTTAACAGTGCTGCCAGTACATCACAGTACTGGGCTTGGAGGAATCCCCATCACAGGTAAGACTGGATCAAGGAGAGGGGGTCTGGGAGATCTGACCAGTACACATATAATGGTGTCTAACTAAATATGGATCACAGGTAGAGGTGTAACGGAACACAAAATTTGTGGTTTGGTACGTACCTTGGTTTTGGGGTCACAGTTCGGTACGTTTTTGGTACAGCAGGGAAAACCCTAAAATCCATTTGTGAGGTGCATTCATTTACAGAGAGCTACCCATTACTCATCCCTCATCGCAGTCCAGGCAGATCAGATCATATGCCACCTAATGCCTAATGTTTTATCAAAGTTTACTGTATTGGCCTGATGATATTTATTTCTGATAATTATCTTAGTCTTTAAAAACTGGCATTGTCTTACATTCATGGATTAAACCTAAAACTCTCTCAATCCTTAGTCTCTCATATGGGGGTGGGCAAAAACATACTGTCCAGCAAGAATATAACTTTCTATGATTTCTCCTTGTAATCTTGTGTTATTCAGTGATTGGACTAAAGGGCTGGTAGCCTATTTTTCACTGTTGTTTTTCATTTCTTTGTTTCATTCTCATGTTCATTCTCATTTTCACGTCGTTTCTCTCTTTTTTTTCCTTCTCTCTAAAACTGCTTTTTCATAACTTTTAGTTTTAGTTGTGACACCTGGTTTTGGTTTTGCTTCAGTCATAGGGCCCTATTTTCATAGCAGTGCAATGACCAGCACGAGCGGCGCACTGACAGTTTGGTATTTTCCGGACCTTGAAATTGGTTTTCCCTGTCTGTGTGGTATTTTAGTGCCCGGCACAGAGCACACAGTGCACAGGTGGGAGGAGAGGCACAAACAGAAGGAGGTTCATTCAAATGAGCCAAACAGAGTTGTTGTTATTTTGGCGGAAGATGAGTCTTTGCACAGTGAATAGTTGTCTCAAAACTGCGTCTGTTTCTGGCGCAACGCCACTTCGCTGCCACTTTGGTAATTTTATCAACAGGAGCAAACTAAATACTTGCAGTAAATGTGCAGAAATAATGGAATAATGCTCAAAATGTAAATTAACTACTTTAATCAGTCACTCTAAAACCAGTAGATGCGTTTAAATCAGCATAAAAAAACGCTTTTAATGTGGTTAAAGCAGGAATGCCAGTAAAGCGGTTTGCATTTATCTATAAATCACTGTGAGTGATTCTTACAATATCTGTTGTCCACAGCTGCTTTATACTGTATGAAAAGCTTCTCCTGCAGTTCATTAAATCCTTGCAGCCATCTGAAGGCAGCAGGACACATGTAGGTAAATCTGTCCTCAGATTTGAGAAGTGCTGTGCCAGAGCACAGTGCCATTATGCACGGTGGTCCACCGTGTTTCCCTTGATTAAATCATGTGCAAATGACAGCAGGCTGCTACAAAATAACTACACACACATCAGACTGGTAGGTTATAACTCTGTATTCTGTTGTTTATGCGGGAGACATCGGGTTACAGCAGCTCAATCAATTCTGTGTGTCATTGCCCTCTTTTCAACTTTCTTTTATGCAGAAGCAGCATCTCATGTTTTATTATGGTTTAAACGCTGCTTAAGCACATGTGACCATTTATGACATGAGATACAGTAGAATTAAAACTCAAAAAATGTCAGATTGGTGCAACTATATAAACAGCTTCATCAACTTTTTTTATTATTTATTTCTATCACCATTTACAGTAAGTATATAAAAATCCACACCATCTGCCTTTGGTTGCAGATTTGTGGTGTGTTCACATCATGCCAACCTACAACAGACAACAATATGATTTTCTGAAGAAGCGTTTTTCCATTTGTTGATCTATTATTATTATGCTCCACTTTGATGGGCTCAGCTGTTTTAGAGCTATGAGACCAGTGATGTCACTGGCTGAGAGTGTATTTATTAAATACCACACCCTCTGATCTATATTCACCTTCACCCAGCCCTTTGGCACTTTGATAGATTTGTTCAGCTTTAGAATGAAAGTTCATGCTTGACCTTGAAAACAGTAGTCTGACAAAAAAAGGTCTCAACTCAAGGTCCACTTACTAGCTTTTTCCAGAATTTTTACCTGCATCTCACAGTTATCATCAGTGTGCATCAGGTAACTCCATCTGCCAGTGAAAACCAGTAAAACAGCCAAATATGAAAGCAATATCAGACATTTGAATTGCTTGACGAAATTTGTGATGTGGCTGGCAATTCCTAGGTGTGTCATGATGGAAACAATGAAGAAGAGTGAAAGAAGATACCATGCGGCTATTTAAACAGACTTGAATTCAAGCACCGAATTCTCCTTTACCTTTGTAATTTTGGGTGCTTAATTTTTCAGTTGGTAAATGAAAAAGGATGAGTAATCAAGTATTTTCAGTAGTGTCTGTGATATGAAGTATGCTTGTAGCCATGTGAAGTGATTATTCTGTAATGTAGATAGCTTTGTAAAAGTAACATTTCCTTTAGTGCCACTTAAATTTGGATTATTCATGGTTATAATCATCTAAGGGTGTAACGGTACACAAAATTCACGGTTTGGTATGTACCTCGGTTTTGGGGTCACGGTTCGGTACGTTTTCGGTACAGCAGGGAAAACAAAAAAATGTAGAAATTAACATTTTTGTGATTTGTTTTGAAAAATGTAAACATAGAACAGTTGCTCATTGGCCATAATTCTGTAACCGTTAAGGCACTCAAATACTGACATATTGTTGTTAAGAAAAAATAAATAACACAAATGGTCAGTAATGTTGGTCACTCCTGAACAGCTGCAGCTTGTGCTCGTTTATACAGGGCAGGCACAATGGACTGACTACAATCCACATGTGAAGGAACATTGTAGCTTCAGTTGAACAATGTCGGCATACAGTTTGACACTAATCGTTGTCCATTGAGCTTGACTAACCTGGTTAACGAGGCTAAGCCAACTAGCATGCTACAGCTGATAGACAACAACATGTGGACTGCCAAAACCTTCCATGTAAAACACACACGCTAGAATTTATGCTCTGCCCTTGTGAGTAGTAGACATAAATTATTATTACTATTACTATTTACTAATTACTATTTTGACAGTAATTCTTGGGGTCACCGAACTGAGGAAGTTGCCGAACTGAACATCCTGTACCGAACAGTTCGAGACAAATACACCCACCATTACACCCCTAGAATCATCACAATAAAATTTGTTGTTGTTCTGCCACTAGCCTCAAACCTGCATGGTTACATTGTAACCGTAGTTCTCAGAGCCCGCTCCGTCACATATTTCATATGTAGGGGAATGATCCCCTTGCTGTAGCTGTCTAGTTATGAGCCACACCCAGCACTCGCTACCCAAGCTGGCTGCTACATTTAGACTGTAGAACCTTGAAAATGTGGACTGAGATGACCATGTGGATGCTGCACACATGGTAGCGAGAGGGGCTCCTCGCCATAAGGCCCATGACGTAGCAACACCACGATTCGAGTGTGCCTGAACCCCAGACAGTACAGGCACTCCTGAGAACACATACGAATTGTGTCCACAACCCAGTGGGACAGCCTAGGCTTCAACAAGGATCTGTCCAAATGACTGGATTTGAAACAGATGAACAGCTGTCAGTCTTCCTGACAGCCTGTATGTGCCAGATGTACTCTGCCAAGGCCCTGACAGGGCACAGCATGGACTGGAGCAGCTTTATTTCCTGGCCTTCAGAAAAGGAGAGTGACCTCACCTCGACTGAATGAAGCTGGAGGAAGAAACCAGCAGATAGAGGGCTTGATGCACAGGAGGCAGCCTGCTCCCTGTCATACATGTTCTACAAGATGTGGAAGAAGATACTAGGCCATGGCTGCCGGCAAATCAAATTGTTTTCCCACCAGGTCTTTAAAATCAGGCAGGAGGGGCACGTGTACTGGTGTAGGGTACACGGGGCGGCGCTGTTTTCAGGGAGGGTAGCATCCAGAGCCCTGGTTGCACTGCCAATAACCGCAGGCTAAGGACTTGCTGCCTGCCATTTGCTACCCACAGGATAATTCATTGTCCTCAGAGGAGAACACAGTGTCTACATGTACGTCCTCTGAATCTTCCTCCTCCTCCAACACTGAAGTGGGGGGAGGAAGGGAATTAATATGAGGCCGCTTTGCTGTAGGCCTAAGAATAGGGGAAGGCAGGGGTACATGCCAGGGCCCTGAATACTCCCGTTTTTTCCTTTTCTGGCTTCAGGCATTTTCCCAGTTTTTTCCTTGGACACTTTTGAAAGAGCAGGACCTGCCCGATTCACTCCAAAAAAGCGGCAACAGGCCTCTTTACTGGGAAGAAGACGCCTGCTCTTAGCCGACTCGGTCTGCGCTCAATACGGACTATTCAACTCGTGGTGATGTCGCGGAGCTACGAGTGTTCACAGAGGCTTTTATTCTCAATGTGTTGTTCATTGCAGTATTCTCCGAAACACCAGGGAGCAAACAAACAAAACATTCTGTGAATAAGCAAGGAGTCAAAGAGTGTTACCAGAAGAGTGCCATAAACCAACATGGTTACACGCACTACCCTAGAGCTCATCATTGCTGAGGAAGAATTGATCTTTTCATGGCTATTAAAAAGACAAAAGTGACGCAAGAGGAGATGGTCTGTCTGTCCCTTATATGCAGAGAGACATCTTGATGCAGAATATAAGCTGTATTGTGAAGCCGATGCATGCTATCGACAAAGAAATGCACTTCAGCTACTTCCTTATGTCCGCTCCACATTTTGATGAGCTGCTGCATCGTAACTGCACATGCAGCATGGAAGGACCCACAGCAGCCCGGGTCAGTTTGCAGTGACTGGCTGTAACTTTGAGGATCCTTGCATCTGGTAGCAGTCAGAAAAGTGTAGCTGTTAGCTACCAATTAGGATCAGGGACTGTCATTGGTTGTGTCCGAAGTGTGCCAAGGAGCTATCTGGAAAGCACTGAAAAAGGACTTTGTGTTTGTGCCCAAAGGCAGCAAGTGGACCGGCATTGCTGATGATTCCTGGAGAGTGTGGAACATGGATGGATGGAAAACACATGCAGATCAAAGCACCACCAAACGCAGGGAGTGACTACTTTGATTACAAGGGAAATCACGTCATTGTGCTTTAGGCTTTTTGTGATGCCAAGTATTGCTTCACTATGGTGGACATTGGTGCATATGGTCGGGAGAGTGATGGTGGAATTTTCCAGGAAAGTTAATTTGGTTCCCGAATTTTGCGGGGGACCCTAGATCTTCCACCACCTGCCATCCTGCCTGGCACCAACATGAAAACACCACATGCGTTGCTGGGAGATGCCACATTCCCACTGAATGTACATTTGATGCGGCCCTATTCAGGTAATTTACACTGACACCAACACATTGGCTATTCCGTCAACATAAGACAAACTCAAAATGCAGCATACCAATGATTTTGGATACAGCTTTGGTGAAATTTCCATGTTTGTTTAAATTGTGCAGTATCACATGTGCAGCTTCTCCTGCAGCCAGATAAATTCCATATAATTTTGTTGATGGGACAGCAGCATCAGGGGAGCTTCTGCCAGGTGAATGGAGGAGGCTGGTTGCCAGAGACCACAACCTGTTGGAGCCACGATGACTCTCAACTGCGAGGGCATTGTGGGCTGCAAAAATCATACTTCCAGGCACCACAGGGTCTTGTGCCCTTACAGAACACACACACACACACACACACAAACATTGTAAATACACCGACTTTTATTTACACTATTTTGTGTATTGTTGACACACATGTCCTTAGTTACATCAGCAGACCGAGAGTACGCATTGTCCTGTTGAGGAATTTTCTCTCTCGCTTGGTCCATGTGCACTAATTTAGCCAGAAGGACATCATCTGTGGTGCATCTCTTCTTCCGAGGTGGGGTGCAGGGCCATGTTGAGGTTCAGGACAGGGGGCATGGTATGGCACATTGGAAAGCAAGCCTGGATGAGTTGACGGGGTGGCGGCAGTGGAGAGTTGAGGCAGGGGGGTGGTGAGTCCCTCACAGAGGGTGAAGAGCTGCCAGAGGATGTTGTCTTAGTTGACGATAGTCCAGGAAGTGACGGAGAAAGGGTGCCCAGTGCGGTTGTCTAGGGTGCAGAACTTCAGTGGTGCCCCATGGACTGTTCATCCCTTAAAAAAGAAAATTGTAATTATAATGAGGCTGCTCCATAAAACATCATAAGATAAGGCAAAGAAAGAACACTGCCAGTTAGTTACTCTGTAACAAATTAACTCCTACAGAACAAAGACAAACCAAAACAACCAGAAATGATAACGGATATAAAATGGTGAATACGCCATGTTTGTGAAATGAGCACTAATAGTGCTCATTCTACTAATTCTAAGCAGTAGATATGATACTGTATACAAGTAACATAGTATGTAGTATGAAACTGGGACACAGCTCCACTCATTTCACAAACATGGCGTTTTCTTTGTTACCATTTCCCATCTTTGTTGTTTACTTTTTTCTGCATATCACGACATGGAAAGAGTTATTGCAAAGTTATTTTCCTGTTTTATTGTGTGGTGACTTTCTGACAATATGTAAAAGAGAACATATAAAGACACATGGCATGAACTACAATACGGAGAGTAAAGGAAAGTAGACTTTATTAATGGCAACAGTAGTTAACACCAACGTACCACCAAGCATTGCATTTGTGTTACCTCCAAGTCAAAATTATTGTCCACCTCTCGATGGTTGATGAACTGGGTTTCCACCTGGGTCACCACTTTTGAAATGGGTCATTTGGCTGTCCCTGTGGTCTCTCAAGGAAGGGTCGTAAAGGTGTTTGTAGAGGCGAACCTGCTTGGCCTGTCTACCTTCTAATGTGTCCATCTTGAAATGAAAAGCGCAACATGCAGTGGGCATCTAGTTACAAAAATTCGGAGGTGCACGACCAAATACGTGCTCGGTGCAAGAGACATGATGCCGTCATGTTTTGCACGCAAACCCTCGCACCATTGACACTGAGTCGGGCATAAACCTACCTTACCACTGAGCGTGTTAGCTGGCGACCACAAGCAATATTGCTTCAGGGGCACTCCGGCGTCCAAATACCTCCATTCATGCACCGGAGGCAGAGAGATGCGGCTTGACAGGGGAGTCTTGCTGTTAGCCAACTTACAGTGTCTGCGGTCAGCACAAGAACTTAGAAGAACCGCAAGCAATACGCCGGTGTAGGGAATCACATTTGCTGTAACTGTGAAACCACCGGAAAGCGGCAGCTGAAAGGAGACAGAAGTGCCGTCACTGGGAGGCCACTGGAAACAGTGCAGAAAAGGAAAATAGAGCACGATAAATAGCAATCCAGGGAGGCTGCCTGCAGACAGACACTAAAACTATAACATGCAAGAGGAATCAACGCTGTAACCCGCACACACATACACACACTTCTCTTTCAAAATCACAACACGGATTGTCACACGCTGCACCTTGACTCAGCTGGAGATCAAACAATCAGTGATTCCATGCCAGCACAGGTGCTTTATAGGTAAATTGTAGGGTGTGACCGGGCAAGCTGGTGTGTCTTGAAGAAATATCCATGTACCCTGACAGCAGGGGGATCATTCCCATACATATGGAATATGTAACGGAGTGGAGAGATAGAGAACTACCCTGTGAGAGACAACCACCACAGAACATATATTCCCATTGGTAGCATTCTAAACATTCCCCCATCCCTTGAATATGTCTTGAATGAGGCTTTTCTCAATCTGCGCTCTTGTCTGCTCTTGTGTTCTCATGGACTGTCATCAGTCACAGCTTAAGTACTACCAAGTACAATCAAGTCCACATTTAAGCAAAAATAGTCCAAATGCCTGGATGACTTGCAATGGACTTGTGTGAACTTGAAGTAGACAAATATCCAAACATATCGTCGAGAAGCAAGTTCGACACAGCCAGGCTTTCTTTGCGTTAGCAAGCTCGACAAAGCCTAAAACCCCAATCAGAGATAATGGGTATCACGACGGTGGTTATCAACTTTCTCTGTTAACCCAGGCTTTCTTCTTCATGCGTTCCCATAAAAGCGGGCGTTTGATGCGTCATTTGACTCTTCTTCCGCACAGAATGGACCGATCGCGAGGAACAGGTTGTTATAATGGAGAGCTCTGAAGAATATAAAACAAATACTACGACAAAAAGCAACACTGTTGCTGCAAATAAGGCAAGTTAACGTAAGTTAATATGTTTATTTTACCACTCATTGATACAGCAGATTTAAACATTTTACTGCATTTAGGTCTGACACTGTCCTATAATGAAGGATACGTGGAAATCACTTTAGTGTTTGTGAAAATAAAACTTGATCAGCAGCGTTCCCTCCATTATATGGTGGCTTAGTGCATCTGAAGTCATGAAAGATGCATATGAATTTATAGTAAATTATCTTGTGCACACAAGATAGAAAATATCACCTTTAGGGGCTCCGTAATAGCCGATTTAAATATAAAACCCTGAACATAACCACCTCCGGAGCAGGTTATGTGTTCAGCATAAGTTACCATGACGATCTAGCCAGGTTAAAAGAGAGACACCTTTGTGACATTGAAAACTCGCTACCTCGCTAACCCATTAATGTCGCTTTGTAGTATACCCCTCAGGTCTTCGTCCATGGTCACCCTGGTGTTTTACCAGTGTCATTGATGTAATCACCCAAAAGTACCTGAGCTGGTGACATCAGCAAGAAAGCTGTTATCCTAATTGCAAATTAAGCTCACTATGTTCTCCTGTTCTTGCAAATTTGGATTTCTGAGTTTAACTTGCCAATTTGGATGTGAGAATAAAACTAGGTACAGAGTAAGGTCTATGTTTTAGGGCAGTTATTAACACCAACAAGATGTGCTTGGAATACCGGTTCTAGTACTTTTCTGTCTGCCTCAGCAGAGCAAAATGCAAATTTAATTTAACATGGTCCAGCAGTTGCTCCATATTTATTCCACCTCCTTCTCGACCTCCAGCTTATCATCGGGAGAAGACCAGACAGGCAGCCATGTCCTGCTGGAGATATGGATACAGATAAATGGTCAAAAAACTTTCCCAAATCCAATAAACAGCAGGATAGAGCTGCTAATGTTAGCCTAAACACTGGCATGGTGGTATTCAGTAATGGTTCGCACACAGTTTAGGCATACTACACAGTGGATGTCATGTGCCGGTCCTGAACAGGGCTTTTTAAAAAACTTGTAACCCCACAAAATAATGTAATTATATGCTCCTTTGCCTTGGAAGCAACATTGATTTACCACTCTAGGTAGTAAGCTAGTTAGCCAGGCATGCTAACAAAAAACAGCCCCAGACCAAAAATAAGTGGACAGGGGTGTCGACATACTTTTGACCATATACTGTACCTGTACAGAAATAGGCTACTCGAGCCAAGCAGCTTCTTCTCTCCTAAGTTGTAAATGTCCACCATTTCTGAGTGTATCAGTAAGTTAGCAATGTCTAAGCATAAGATGGTGGTTGTTAAATGAAAGAAGATGGAGCTGCATTGGCAGACAACCTTCCTCTGATAGCAGTCATAAAAAACATGAGCTAATGTAGTGGTAAAAGCTACCTTCCTGTAAAGGAGTGGCATTGGATAACTTGGTTAAACTTGATTTTGAAGGCAGTTCTGTCTCATGAATTAAACATGGCGGTGCTTGTTTATCTGGGGATGCAAATGGCAACATAGATGATGATGTTAATGCCAGCCATGCTTCCCTGCCTGACACCCTGATTAAAATGAAAAAAGGGCTTGGGGAGGGCTAAGCAAGGATCACAGGGGAATGTTGAGGAAGGATTGTTTCTTCTTAATCACTCATGTTTTGGGGGTTAGTGCTTGACAGTGTTTAATTCAAAGGCTTAGTATAATTAATGGAATCATCCTTAGACTTAATGCTTGAAGTAATGGCTATGGTAACAACATCTCAAGACATGTTCTAATAAATATCACTTCATGGCATTTCCATAGTCACCTCAATTCCATAGCCATCTTGTAGGAAGCAGGCTGTAGGGGTTAATGTGTAAGTCAACCGACAATCATAATGCCAATTAGTATTTATTATTCATAGAGCCATGGTAACTGTCGTCCTCGTGAGGCCTGCTGTCTGCAAAATCTCATTAGACAGAGCTCTAAATGGTTCCTTAAATCAGATCTCAGACATGACTGACCTGTCTACATTGTTGACCACACAGAAAACCAGTATGGAAAACTTGATATGATCATTAGATTGTCTTAGCATATTTTATGAATTCAAATTATTGTTCTCTGATGTAAAAATATATCAGACTTTAGTACTATTGAATTGGTGATGTAAAATGTAGTAAGCAGCTAACTCTGAATGTCAATGGACCGTTTCAGTCTTCTCCATTACCAGTATTCCATTGAATACTGGGTCCTGGGGCTGTGTATCAATCCTCAATACTTTTTTGGCATCAACTGACATGTGTCTATAGCATAGAATATCACAAACTTGGCATCAGCTATCTGGTCAGATTCATGTCTCATTTACTTTTTCTTTAATCAGATAGTTCCTCATTTAAATAAAAGATTTTGCAAATTTCAGATTTATTTAGACAAAAAAGTACTGCTCCTTGTGTTTAGACAACTTCAGCATTTAAGAACTTTACTTCCTCGAATGAAAAAAATAGTTATTTTGAAAAATCCTGTGTAGATTTAAAATATCATAGTAAAATATTTTTGGTATCTGTACTGAAACTCTACTGAAAGTATTGCATCGGCAGTACTATTGAAACTTTTCAAACAATACCCATACCTACTGGCTCTAAATCTAGACTATTTTGCCCTAGACTGGCAGGCATACATGTTAATTTGTCACTTTGTGACAAAATAATGCCCACATGTTACAGGATAACATGTGGCTCCATCTTCAGCACAGGTTCTTGCCCCCAACTTCAAGGCTTTGCAGTTTTAGCATTCAGAGTAGAACCCACAAAACAAGTGAAGCTACACCTAGCTCTCAAGTAAATTTAGCTACCTACAGTATTAGCAGCATTTGAAGCTGCTAATTATTTCATCGTTAGATTTACTGTAGCTGTGTTGTCAGACTATGAATTGCAGAGGCCATAATCAGCCAACAGCAGCCCAGTGTTCACTTTCACCACCAGGTCCAGAATTGTCTGCTAGCACTGAAATCGAGTCCACATTGTGTTTAGTTTTCCATTTTGTATTTAAGGGTGCTTTCACACCTAACCTGTTTGGTTCGGTTAAAACGTATACTGTTGCGTTTGCCTGTTTGGTTTGTTTAGGCTGGTGTCAAAGCTGTCAATCAAACTGGTGCAGACCGAGCAGAGTGTGGTGTGGTTTGTTATGTATCAGGATTTTATGAAACATATGTGATGCACAAATTCAAGTGCTAGACTACCATTAAATCCATCTGGTGGCTGTGAACTGTCAAGATCGGTATAAGCCGTGTATAGCCATATGTAAACACCATCATTTTGTAACTATGGTACCACGTATGTACGTCACCACCAGCATGACTTAAACCAGAGGTTTAAATGACCAAAGGAACTGAACTACAGCTTTGAAAGTGACCTAACACTCAAAATGTGGTCTCCATGACTCTAAAATACATAAGCATATTTAGCTTCGAGTTGTAGTGACTTTTTCCCATGCTTGCTGACATTGCTTAACGAGGCATGTATTCAGCAGGTCTCGGTTGCATCATAGTAATATGAAGACATGGCTGTCAAAACTAACCAAGGTATGTGGAAGTTGGTACAAAGTTGTCAGCCATGACCATGTTTGTGGGGGCAGGTGGCTCCCAGGTCACTATGTTCTGCCTGCCTGCTGCAGAGGGAATATTTACATTCACAGCTCCCCCTGCTCCCAGGTACGACATGCTACCTGCATGTTCTTTCATCAGTGATCTCCTCCCATATGTTAAATGACAATATTTGAGCACCTAGTTCATAATGAGCCTTTGTTCTTTGCTGACCAGCCCTTGACTGAGGAGCCAAAACGAACTCAGTGCTTAATAGAGACTTCCTCTCTCCCTGTTTCCATGCAGAAAACAGCAGTTGTGTAGAGAATATAAACGTGAAAGAGTGGCAGGACGGACTCAGAGCGCTGTTACCCAACATCAACATCAACTTTGGAGGACTGCCCAACTCCTCGTCTTCTTCATTGTCATCTTCCTCCTCTTCATCCAGCATCAACCACACAGGAGCACCAGGGGTTTCTGGGAGTGTTTCTCACAGCCTCTGCTGGGACAGCACAGCTAGCTGGATGGACCCAGCCATCATCAGAGGTAGGAGCCAGATCCTGCTTAGGGGCACTAGATTTATTTATAAAAAAATTTTAACACTAATACTGAAAGTCAATGTTTACACAACTCTATGTAATTTGGAAAATTGCAATCATATAATGCTGATGAACTTGGAATATAGCAGCCCTCTGTCAGCTGGATTATCCATCAAACCACAAACACCATCTACAGACCCAGCATTGCTCCACAGTTACATAGCCAAATACCAACATCAGTCAGTACATACA
This sequence comes from Oplegnathus fasciatus, assembly GCA_003416845.1. Taxonomy (NCBI): domain Eukaryota; kingdom Metazoa; phylum Chordata; class Actinopteri; order Centrarchiformes; family Oplegnathidae; genus Oplegnathus; species Oplegnathus fasciatus. The sequence continues at coordinate 1,103,227 of NTHP01000165.1, forward strand.
GTAAATAAAAACAACACCAAACACCAACTACTGAAATAAAGAAAGGACAGAAAAACCATTTTAAATTCACAGTGTATGTCTGAATTTTAGTAACTAATAATACATCTACAAAAGACCAAATAAGTTCCAAGAGGACTTGTTAGTATAATTGCAATCTCATTTTCAACCATTCAGGACTCTGAGGTCGTGTATTTTCTGGGAATCTAGGGGTTTTAATGACTTTGGGGGACTTGGACTCATTACCTCAGTGTTTCTAATGTGGCTACGACCCTATCTGTCGTTTTTTACCTTTATGAAGGTGGGACCACTATCTACCACTGTCTTAAAACTTGCATGCAGATTTGCAGGGACAGTAAACAGGGGGCTGCTTCAGGTCTATTGCTTTGAGGCACCGGTCATTAGTATCTAAAATTACAACAGGCACACATGAAGGAGAACTGACCCCAAATCAGCATCTTTTTAGTTAAATAATTTTGCAGTCAGATCTGTAACAATTATTTCCTGTGACCCCAACTATCAGTCCACATGTGGTTCTATAATCTTCTTTATGAAACGGAAAAGGAGAAATAAATCATCGTGTTTTTTTTTTGTTTTTTTTTCAAAAATACCGTAATTTTGGACCTACTTAGCTCACCTTACCTCATATCTCCACCCAGCACTTGTTTTTAGTCTACCCCTAGTTCAGACTGGGAGACAGAGGTGTTCTCTGGTGGTAGGTGATTGAACAGAGAGGATACCCTTCATATATGGCTGGATGGACTCTACCTACCTTTTACCCATTCATATGGAATTGTTTACATAGTTGTGTGTCATCACTGCTCAGACTCGAGGCTGCAGCTATGGTTCCATAAATGTTACTTCTAAATCATTGCTTTAAGTAGTTACACAGTACTACATTGCCAAAAGTCAATAACATGAAATGAAATTCCTTTATTGAAAAAAAAATGTTCACCATAACTGAGTAGTATCTTATCCACATTTAATCTTTAATTACTGACTTGTTTAATTTTGTTTGTGAGGAATATGAAAAAATAAATTCCAAAACATCCCATCAAATTTGAAGAGATGGGTAAACAGAGCATTTAGCCATGAAAACAAACCTATGTTCAAATGTTCTGTCTTAGTGTACCGTTGCTTTGTCCTCTGCAGGGATCACAGCCTCTAGTGGCAACAGTCTGGACTCTCTTCAAGATGACAGTCCTCCACACTGGCTCAAGTCCTTGCAGACACTCACAGAAATGGATGCCCCATCCAGCTCCACCTCACAAAATGGCCCATTTGGGAGCCAGCCACCCCCCCACAGAGCTTGCTGGGCGCACTACCGGGTCCCCACCAACCAGTTCCACTCTCCACCACCAGGCTTCCAGACAGCCTTCAGACCCCCAACACAGACCCAGACAGACCTGCTACAGAGCGCCGCTATCGACCGCCACTAGGGACTGTCAATACACACACACACACACACACACACACACACACACACACACACACACATCACCACCTCGAACCACACCGCATCAGCAGATACAGAGTACAAAACTATTAACAACTAATAAGATAATGTAATATTTTATTTTATTCCCCCCCAGATCTTCTGAGCTCTTGTGTTTCTTGTCTTGGTTTCCGATGGTTGTTAGAGTTGGTCTAAACAAGCTACCCAAGCCACACCTCCTAACACTGCCTGAATGCATCACGATCACAAAGTCCTGCTGAGACAGAAGGATAGTCACTCTGTTAAAACAAGAATCAGTAGCAATTTCCAGAGTCTGAGTATTTGTAATCAGGTCAGTTACAGTCGTCATGTTCAGAAAGTGTGTTTGAGAGATGCTTGGAATAAAAACAGCTGACTTATTTGATGTTTTAAAACACGATCAAACTGGTCTCTCAATAGGTCTCCTCTTCCATCAGTCTTCATGACAGAAGCTGTTTCCAAGAACCCTTGAGGGAAGTCATTCAGAGACAACAAGCTGCATCTCTGAATCAGACCCTTGATGCGTTATTCAGGAAGAAATTGAAGGTTTAGTATGGCTTATGTATGGTAGTGTAGGGAGCTGCACAGCTATGGAGGTATGATGACAAAAGATTTGAGAGCACATAAAACTATTTTGAACACTACTCAGTCTGCAAGTCAACCATTGCGGGCGCACAGGCACTGATTTGTAAGAGCAGAATTAGATTAGTGTGCGAGGGAGGATAGGATCATGAGACCACATGGACCACCAGATGGAGACAAAGAGCAGTATTTGGTGTCTGTATTATCTTAGAAATCAAAATGTGTTGACAGTTAATGACTAAAATCACATTTGATGTGTTGGCAAATGATTTATGTTTTGAAGCCATTATGGCAGAGTAATCAATCAAATTAATTTAAAAGTAGGTACTAGCTATACTGTATGTCATAGTGGCGGTGTTCGCTTCGTGTTAACTTCTATTTCTAGTGTGATTTACTGAACCAGATGCAGGGTTTTCTTATTTCTTACATTTTTATGAACGGAAAAAAAGATTCTGAGCTGAATGCTGTCCTCAGAAATCTGATGAGCCTGACATGGTGGTTTGATCCAACTCCATGTGGGATTAAAAAAACAAATTATTCAAACAACAATTGTAATGATAATAATGACATTTTCATGGGATATGGCTATATTCAGCTCCGATATAACCGGTATGAAGAAACTAGGTGACGGAAAGGGGATTACTTATATGGCCAGAATTTGTCTGAACTTTAGTCTCCAGTGTAGAACCACATGCTCACAATAATTGAAATTGTAGGCTTACAATTTAAGGCATACAGGCATAAAATATCACATGTTGTCCTAAATAGTCGTATGGTCACCAATCGTTTTTTCCTTATACAGACTTTAACTTTGAAAAAGACATGACCCTGACATCCGGACGTGGGTGTGTCGTGTTGCAGCTTGCTCGTCAAAAAGGGTTGGCAAACAAACTCGCAAACAAACTCGCGATCTCAAGTGCTCAAAAGCCAAACCAGCTGGAGAAAATTGAGAGGGCAGACTCAGAAGCAAGCATGATCGGGACCGTGTAGCGCTCAGAATTTGTTTTGTGTGCTCTCTAATCTTTTGTTATCAGTTTACTTCCGTACACAGCTAACAGATCTTTTAAAAACACAGGAACATACTTGTTTTTAGAAACATAAGCGTTCTTGATCCCTGTGGAAGTTACACCTGAGTCCTCAGTTGGGCGATACAGCCAGGTACTCATCAAACTGTTCTGAGAATGGTCATAAACCCACAAGCACAAATCAAAGACTGCAGATTCATCCTGTTGTTGCCTGCTGTAGCACTCTTTGCCGTGATGTTTGAAACTGCAGCTCATGCTTGTGTCACCCTCTTAATAAAAGAGGAAATAAAAAAGATGGTATCCCTGGTTCTGCTGCATCGATTTAGATCCTTTTTGTTGAACTGTCCACAATGAGTCTGACAATGTTATAGGAATGCAATGCTAAATCAGTGGAGTACTCTTTTAATTCACAGGATCAAAGGAATTATGTTGAGAAATTGAAAAAATGCTTTTTTATTATCTTATTTTTAATGGGAAGAGATTCAATACTTGTATTTATGGGAAAGCAGTCTTCACTACAGGGTGGGATATATTTCAAAATGGGTGCACACACGGTCATACAGTACATTTTGGGCTGCACACAGACGGTCTCTCGCAGACACACCCTTGCAGACATGGGCATAAAGTATGATTTGTGCTTAAGGAATGCAATGCTTTTCATGGAGCAGTAAACTGGTTTAGGTCTTTTCCATAGACTGAAAGTCTTGCAAGGCAAAAGTAGAAAGTGTGTATCTGTGGACCCCTGTTATGCTGCTTAGTGAATATTCATCTTGTGTCCCCAAGTGACATGTTGGCCAAACCTCTGTATCAGAGGGTTGAAGGTAGACAGACAGTGGCAGGACCTGTAGTATTATCTCAGCTCAGATTAGGTTTAGCACAGTCAGAGCCACTGTGTGGCGCTCACTGTCCGCTGTCTTCGCCCATTGTCACAGATTTATATGACAGCACAAAACCTCAACTGTGATGCTGACATTCCGGGCAGGGCAGAGTGTTTCTCCTGTCAGTTATGAGAAATTTAAATCAAAGTAAAGAGTTCTATTTAGAACATTTGAAGGGAGTATTTGTTTTTAATTAGACTGGGCTGCAGTGGGAACCTCTCTTGAATTAAACAGTTAATCTCACAAGACTCCTGAAGTAGGATTAGTGACATTTTTCCATTTACTGAGTCTTCTTTTTCATTTCAGAAGATCGGTTGATTCATGAGGTGCTGTGTGTTGGTTTAGTAGAGCTTCAGACCAACTCAAACCATTAGTAACATGAGGTGTACATCATGTATCCCTTTATCATCCAAAAGCTTAAATTCTTAATGGTCCTAAGTTGTATCTTTTTTCATAAGGTCCTGCCGACTTTCATAATTCAGCAGTATTCTTGAGGATTAATGTTCAAACATGTCTTAAAATGAAGAGCTAAGAGGGATCACGCTTCTCTAGGTCTGGAACATAAAATAAACGTAAAGTATTAAATAAAAGAGAAAATCTGAAGTGCGTTCAGTTTGGTCCTTATTTCTCCTCCTTCTCTGCAGCCGAGTGAAGCTTCAGGTCATACACAGATTTCTTTTTCCTGTGACAGAGTTAGACCAAGTCAGCAAACCTGTTCATAGAGACAAATCACTCATACAAAACCAGTTTTGACTAGTCAGACTCTCCAGTCCGAATCAGTTCTCCTCATCCATGTAGGAACTGATTTTGAGCTCAGCGGGTCTCAGGTTCCCTGTCAGAACCAACTAGTGAGAGGCTCTGATGCTTTCCACTGAGGCTTCTGTAACATGTAACGCCAGCCACATTTCTTGTAAAAGTATTAGAAAGGACAGACCTCTAATGCTTTCAGTGTGTGCCAATTAACTTTACCTTGCTGAGGAGGCAGCAGCTTGCAGATAATGTCAAGAGTGAATTAAGCGCTCATACGGTGCCTGGCAGTAGTGTGCTTATATTCACTAGTCACACTTTCAACAACAAAAAATGACTCCCCTTTTTTGCTAATTGGCCAAACAAGCTGACAAGATCGAGCAGAGTTTAGAGATGATATTTAAATTCATAAGTTTAAATTCATTAGTTTATCATTAGTACACTAATGACACTAACATTAATTAGTGTGTAGATATGCCTGTTCAGTTGTTTCAAGATCTTTATTCATATCACCAGTAAGCCATCCGAAGGCAAACGTCCACATCTGCCTTTGTTGATGAGGGGAAACTTGTCTTGTTGCCATGTAAAAACATTCTTGAATTTTTCTTGGTTTGCGAAGGAACTTTTCCACATTCTTGATGAACAATTATTTATTTGCAGGCCATTTACCCTAAAACTCTGTGTAACCCTTTAATCTCCTGTTCTCTTCCTCACTTCACACATTCCATTTAACAACATACATGACAACAAACAGCATTAGTAAACACACTGATGAGATTTATTTTGTTGTGATTTTACATTCCACAGTTCCTTTTTTTTCTCATATGTTATGTTTACTCAACAGACACATTATTGATGTTAAAGGTTGATAGATCAGTTTTGTTTTTAACATCTGTCCACAATGGAAGTTGCAGTATCTCTGTCCCAAAACCTCTTCAGCTTCGGTCTGTGTTTCTTTATCAGTTGGCTCAGAAACGATGAGGCTTTCAGTTGGCTCTGACAAAGCTGTTGGCCTGATGAGTTGTTATATAACTGGAACTGAATCCTGCTGTTTGGGTGAGGCATGGTTCAATCTGTCAGTCTGAACTATTTCTGAAATATCCACATTCTGACGTACTGTAAGTCCATACCTGTGTGCTTCCCTGCTGACTCAGCTTTTATTAGTTTCAACTACGTGCGTAAAACAGGAAAGTCTTTAAATTTGTCTGTGAACAAGGTAACATTGCCAGTATTTACTCAAAGTATTTTTTTTGACCTCTGACGAGGCATAGTATGGTTACAGGGTGGGACTATAATAATAATTATAATAAAAAATCCTTCATAATGTGATCTTGGCTGACAGGAATTAATAAATGGATGTTAAATTATTTGTTTTCAAATATGATTTGTTAGGCCAAATCATATTTCTCACAAATCACATTCTCTCTCTGAGTGAGGCAATGATCTGCATCCATGTGTGCCACGTGTTACAAATATCTGCTGCATTAGCCTGGAGAGCTCCAAAGTGTTCCGAAATACATAAAATAAATAGTCACATGAATAAACTGTGTAAAATCATTTGTAAAATAATTTAGGGATTTTTAAAAAAAACTATTAATTTCCATAGTTTTATCGGACTTTTTTATTTCATAATAGACATTTAATTCAAAATGCCCTTTCTCAAAAGTCATTTTTTCCCCCAATGACACTTTTATTTCATGTAACTATTTCATGTCACTTTTCATAACAGTGGTGTTATTCCCCCCCCCCCTTTAGCAAGCAAACTCAACAACTGCTACAAAATGTAGCCAGTTACCTCCTGTTAGCTACAACAACAACAACAGTGCCAAAGTCATTCTGAATCAACCAACAACAGGCTGCTACTGTAAATAAACACAGTACACAGACACAGTAATTAACGTCTCCTTTTATTAACTTAGCTTAACAAGCTGCAAATGTTACCTACCAAGCCAGCGAACTAGCCGTTCACTAGCTCTTCACTTTGATTAATTTGAGTAATAAACCAAGTTCACAACCGTGCCTTGCTAGTTAGCCAACTAGGTAGGTGACACGTGCAGCCTTGTTAAGCTAAGGATAAAAAGAAAAGTGACATTATGAAATCAAATGTGTTGTTTTGAACACTGACATGAAATAAAACTTCATATGAAACAACAGTGTCATTGATAAAAATGCCACAATGAAACTTGAAAAAGGACATTTTGAAATGAAAATGTCTATAATGAAATAAAAATGATGTCCAATAAAACTCTGTTGACTTCAGTTTGAATAATTACTTCAAATGACATAATATATATGTGTGTGTGTAACATATACATATATTTGGCACCATCAGTCAGGTTTAGTCTTAAAGATACAGGTACGGGCCACGTATTGTTTTCCTAACCCACATTAGATGAAACCGAGCCCACTGCCGTATGATGAAAACCTCGACGGCTGCGTTCCCATGGAAACCATGTTCACGCAGGTCCTGCGAAATATGGTAGTTACAGTAGCTTGGAAAATAGCGTTTTTCAAAGATAACTGACCATCACAGTTACGCAGAGCTGAGGTATCTGATCTGTTAATGTTAATTCTCCACGGTTTTAAGTTAGAAGAATATACTAACAATATCTAGTAGTCTAACGTTAATTCTTGCTTCTCGTACACATTTTTTACAGCCTGCCAGACGTCCTCAGTACGAGCAGGAAGCTACATTAACATTTAAACTGACTGCATTCCAATAAGACAGGAGGAAACTTCCTGCCTAGCTATGTAGACTAAAGTTATTATTATCATGAAGGAATGTCTCACCTGCCAGTTATAATGTTCTAAATGATGAGCTAATAAACACATAACACCGCCTCTCTGCTTGACTCAAACTGTCCACTCATAGTCCTTCAGAATGAACGTTTCCCATTACTCAACACCAGACACCCACTGAACATATAGTTAATTCTTGTCTCATTTGTGGTCTGATAAACAGTAAATTCATCAAATTCAGTGCTCCATATTGCTATTTTCTAAGCCACTGTAGCTCTCATATTTCACGGGACCCTCGTGAATGCAGTTTCCATGGGAATGCAGCCATCGAGGCTTTCGTCATACGGAAGTGGGTGTGGTTTTTTCTAAAGCCGGTTGGAAAAAAGGATAGACACGCACTGACCAGGCCCACATAGAACTTTGTTAAAGTATGTTCAGGAACACCATCTTCTCGACAACTCCTCCCTCACTCCTTTTGCCCTGGACTACTTCTCATATTGTTACCGTCTGTGTGTGTGTGTGCAGTTCTTTGTTGAGGAAGGTTTAAGCAGCACAGCTCTTAAGTAGAGTTAAAGTAATTTCATGCTCAATTGCATTATCAGCTTGTATCCAAGGGAACATCTCTTATTGAAAAAATACACCCTGACTGCAAAGAAAACCCACGGCGTGTATGGGCTACATACTGTAACATAGATGTATAACAGAATTGTGTTTCCGAATTAACAACCAGCCATGGTTGCTAAATGTTTTTTGGTTCATTATGTTCAGGCTGCAACTTAATTATTTCATTTTCTTGAGATTTTTTGTGATGCTCATCTTTGCTTTTCTAGACCATTAGCAGAGATAATGGTTTTTTATCTCATTATCTCAGGAAAGGCCTTTTAAACTGTTAATTTATGACGATGACTTCACTATGTCATTATATAAGATGCAAGTTATTATAAGATTATGTGTTGGCCTACCTACACAGTTTATGGTCTCGCACTTACACTCTGGTCTAGTCTGAGAAGCCTCTTTGAAGGCTCAGAGGAACGACTCCATGATGAAACAGACTTGGATAGAACATTATTATCCCAAAGTAATGAGAAATTGAAGATCTGATCACCAGAAAATGATTGATGTCTCCAGAAAACATTAGAATTACATTATTATTAAAAACACTGACTCTGTCATATCTCATTACCCTGCTCTCTAGTTGTAAGGGTTTAGCTGGGCACTAACTAACTAAGCTGTGAAAAAGATGTTAACCCACATAGCAGCTGTTGTCTGAAACGTTCTGCTCTATTCTCCTTCCCTCTCTCCCAGTAGAGTTTTCTTTAGACCCACCAAAGACTGTAAATTCCATTTGGAGACAAAACTACTTAATTTTTTTATTTATAATATTACTGAATGAATTTACACATTTTCTATGTTTTTCCTGAAATATTTGTGCATTTTTTGTATACAGCCAATTCTACAGCAAATCACCATTGCAGAGCGAGATATTGATTGATATGTTGATATGTATATGTATGTAGGATATACTGCATAACTGCAACCTATCAAGGGTGTCAGATGTTATCTGATAAGAGCACACAATGTCTGCAGATGTACTTTACGGCCTCATCAACATTACGGGCTTAATTTTGAACATGAGTATTTATGTTATTGATTTTTGTTTTACAGATACAGAGCAGATTATAAACTCGCTGTAAATGTGAAGTAGTTAGCCAAAAGGCCATTTTTCATCTGTAGTCCCTGGAATACATTACATTTTTACTTTATTAGTTTTTTGTTTTTTTTTAGGGTTAGTGACAAATCGATTGAATGGACTTGTTTGTTCAACTTAATGAAAATGTAATTCACATTTTCTAACTTACATATTCTTTCAATGCTTACCTGTTATCCAATCGCATGAACTGGGTAAGCTAGAAATATATTGTCCAAACCAGTTTGAAAATCCCTCAAACGCGGGGTGAAAAGGCAAAACGCCATAATGGTTTAAATATAGGAATAACGTTGCACATTTTCAGGCGGTCTGTCCTGGAAGACATTCATAGTGTTGCACTCAGTTGTTCATATGGAAAGTGACAGAAAAAGCTTTGTTACACAACAAAAGAGAGATTAAGACTGCTTACTTTCTCACCTCCACACAGCGGCCCAATCACTGCATAAAGTGGGTGTCAGTGTCAGATTGTGGTTTTGGAAAGTTACAGAAATGGTCAGGCACTGGTCCCCCAATTTCAACATTTAAAGGGTGTGTGTGTGTGTGTTGGGGAGGGGGAGGGGGTGTTCTGAAGCTGTTTGGCCATCTGACAAGCAGTTCTGATGAAGCATACTGGCAGCTTAGCATCATTCACTGGACTGAATCTTCGTAGGAAATCAGTTGACTTGTCTCAATTTAAAATAAAGGCAGTGCTTGACAGTGCTGTTGCTGAACACATAAAAAGTAGGTAAACCTTGGTTAACCACATCTCCACATCTCTGGTGTTGACTTGCCAGATCCAAAAAAGGTTGGGACTCCCTGATCTGCACTCAGGATAAGGACTTGTAAAACAAGACCCAAGTTAAAATTATTAATTAATGGAATTAATTATTACTGGAATTATTCTTGAACAGATCCCTGTTCAGGTTTTGTTTTTGGATTGGCTATACTGTGGTTTTTAATGGATGGTTCCAATGGGGGATCAAGCTGACTGTGGTCTCACTACCTTTCAGTGTCTGCTTTTTGTATTGTATTGTCGGAGTTCATAGCTCAGCTCTGGATGACTGGATGTCCTATATCTGTTCCTTCTGTCATGGCCTGCACAACTAGCTGCTGTATTTGGTCCTGGTGAGAGTTTAAATTGCCTATTTATTGCATTATGATCATCCTCCCTAATGTGCATAGAAATATTCAAGCCCATGCTAGTGTGTATTTTGATTTCTGACTCATGATTGGTGGCAGAGGCCTTGAGGATTCTTGCAGATACAGAACACTTAGCTTTAACCTTGTGCTTTGACACTGTACTGTTTACCCTCCTCTCAGAGAGAGGAGGCCCTTCAGAAAACCCTGCCAGATCTTGGCTGTCGGTGAAAGAAAAATAAGAGCTGGAGGAAAAGCTGTGTGCTTGGAGAAATGGCGGAGCTTCGCAGATTCCCGGGAAGAAAAGCCAGAGCGAGTTCTCATCACATGCAATTACGTAAGCCCTCCATAGTAGAGCAGCAGAGTACAGAGTTGAACATGCCACCCCCTTTAAAACCACTCTTCTTAATCCGCCATTGTCGGCTGGGAATCTCCAGAATAGATGACAAGGCAGAAGTCAGTTGGGTTAAACAGGATACTACATCTCTCCATTATGTCTTTCTGTTCATCAAAGCTCCTGCCTTTATACATCCCCAAGGCAGGCTCCACTTTGTCATTGTGATCATTTTTTTACAGCTTTTTTCTACAGAGACCGCAAAATGCCTTCCCACACATATACACACTCATACATACACATTTACCTCTATAACTAGGATGGAAAAAATCAAACAAACACGAAATTTGCTCTGAAATTACGCTCAGTCGATAGTTCGTTCACGACATGAAGGGTTCAGTAAAAAGGAAAATACACTTTGAATAAAAGAGCAATGTATGTATAAAATGCTAAATGGCATATGGGATCATCAGACATAATGGATTGCACCTACACGAGAATGAAAATGGTCCAACATGACAGGTCCTGGTTGTGTCTTCTCCGGAATATTCTGTACAATAATGTACAACAGTGGATGTCCTGGATCTCTTCGCTGCCCACATGTCCCAAATAACTGAAGGGACCTCAGAAGCTTGAACGCTGAAAGTTATGACCACTAAACATGATCCCAGTCCAGCAAGTCACATGGTTTCATGTCTGGTCCATTCTCTTGTGAATTATCTCACAGGAGGCTCCAAGAGGCCAAATCTATGCGAAACTTCCACAAGATCTTTACTTGATCTTAACAATCTGACTGTTTACCTCCAATATCGGTGATTCATTGAGTTTCTCCACATCCCCAGTATACCAATTAATAGAAGCAGTTCCCAGGTTGAGTTGTCCCTCTTTTGCTACTACCACTCACTATCCAAATTTTGTCTTTCAGTGTCTCCGCATATTTTGTTTGCAACCTTTCTTGGTCATGGTCCATTTCAGCATCTGCTCCACAATAACAAAACAAGCACAACTTCAAATTTTTTGATAATATTTCTTCAGTTCTTCAGTTTTTTTCTGTTATTTTCAAGATAGCAGATCGTGACTTTTAAACACACACACAAATAAAAAAATCTGTAGCCAGGAGAGACTAGAGATGAAGGGACGGATGAAGGCGTGGAACAGATTTTCTGTTTGTTTGTTGTCAATCTGTGGGTTCAGTTGGTCTTCTCACGGCTGCCAGCTTTAGCAGACGGTACCGTTCTCCTGTCGGGACTTGGGGCAGGTGGATCTGGGTATTGGCTGAACAGAGGGAGCCAGGGTGCAGAAGAAGCCTGCGATGAGGGTGAGGCCTAGGCCTCCCCAGGCGCAAAACATGGACCAGCCGTAGCCGTGGCCGATGTCATCAGGCAGGCCGTACAGGTATCGCGGGTAACGGGAAAGTTCGAAGTTGATGCCGGCAACGCAGGTACAGAGGGAGATGATGCAGAAGGTTCCTGCAATGACACAACAAGATGTTGAAGGAGAAACATACATCAAACCTCTGTCTCTGTGAAAGAGCAACCAAACCCCAAATCTAAATCTGTGACAACCCTGACATCTACCAGTGAAAAGCAGCTACTGAACTCGCCATCTGCTTTTTAACTGGTCTTTGGTGCCAGGTCACATCCCGCCTGTATCCAACCCTGTCTCCTACAAAATACAGTATGTTTGTATCCTACTCAAAATATGTTTAGGAAGAAATGTAATTGTTGCCTGGATTATGTTCACTGGCAATGTTTTATCCAATCCAGGAAGAATGGCATTCTTATATTGCAGAGAATTCATAGAGAGGAGGTCAGGGTGTGTAGTTGGACATACAAAGCACAGGACTTTGACAGAGATGTGAGTCCAGATCCTGCGCCCCAGGTTAGGTTACTGCTACTGAAACGCTACTTTAGGGTGGTTTTTGTTATATATTGAACAAGTCGACGCATACCAGCTTGTGTTTTTAAGTCAGTGTTGACCTTTTCTATATTTAACCAAGACCACCATCTTTCCCTAACCTTAAAGGCCAGGGTATGTTGCCCAGAATGCAAAAGTGTTTATAACTGTTCCAAATGGCCACACTTCAAGGCGAGGGGAAAAGCTGTACACATACTTTAGTATAGCTTGTTTTGGCAGCCCCAAGTGGATGTTGCATTGCATTTATTTCTGAGTTTATTCGCTGTATCTTTCCTATTGGTTGAGATCATTTACATGACTTGGATCACATGATTCAAACCAAAGTGTATTCTGTTCCTTTCTTTTTTAGCTGTTACGCCCAAGGATTAAGAAAAAACTAAAAAGGGTTCAGCAGTTCAGACAATTATTCAATTTACATATACTGAGAGCCTTTAAGGCTTTGGGATTTGTAGAGTGCTGTTGCATTCCTTTTCTAAAAATCTTAAATAAAGGTTTCTCTTATAAAATTTACTTTTGTGAATGTGAAATTTTGCTAATGTTACTAATGTTTTGCTGGATAGCATTGATGGAGAAGTTTGAAAAAGGCATCTCGAGGTTTGTTGGTGATCAGGTATCTTGAAGATAAGGTCCAAATCTTTTTCCATTGGATATTTGAGAAAAACCTTCCCCAGTAATGGATTACATATGGAATGGTGACAATGTCTTTCTGAAAGAGGGATCTGATCCTCCCATTCCAGGCTGACAGGCTGGATAAAAAACATATTTTTCCTACTATGGAGTTATTCAAAGTTAAAAGAAGGAACAAGAGGTGGTTCAGTGTTACCCCTAAATAACATCATCACTCCTTTAGGAAGAGCATCCATTACAATAGCAAATTCTTTTGGGGTGACAGGGATATTACAAACAGACAAAAATTCAGAATAACTCATTAGAAGACCTTCTGAATTAAATAACTGTTTTAAAAATATAATATTATTGTTAAACCAATTCAGGAAAAATATAGATCTGTATGTCACGGTTATTCTAAATGAGACATTTTATGCAGAGAGATACAGTGCTAGAAAATGAGAGACCAAGTTAAAAGCATTTGTTTGTGGGAATTAATCTAAATGGCAGTTTTTCAATATTGTAGTTGGACCAAGCAAAACAAGAAGAGCACTTAATTCAGAAAATGTGTAATTTGGAATAAAATACAAAATGGATTCTGGGTTATGGATTTCTGATCGAGTTGATTTTAAAGGTGGAATTTAGGGTAGTAAAATCTAAAAAGTTACGGCCACCGGAGTCAATAGTATTCATCATCACAGTGTGTCTGATATAATGAGTTTTGTTTTTCCAAACAAACAGACAACAACATTTAAAGCAAGTGCAGTATATGTCAGCCTGGATATACCTTCAGCTTTGGTTAATAGAGTTCTACCTCTTAAAGTCAAGTCTCTCTGGAGCCACATATTGAACCTTTTCTGAGTTTTATCGATAATGGGGCTGAAGTTCAAATTGCATCGTTCATCTTCATTTGTAGTTATCACAATATCTAAATATGTTACCTGGAACTTCACAGGAACGTCATATAAATATGTATATTTACACTGTGTAATGAGCAATAGTTCACATTTAAAGTGTATTCTACTTTCAAGGTGAAATCATCTTTTACCGTTTTTGCCCTGGGAAAGGCTTTGCTTGTAAGTTTCCCTTTTAGTTCTTTCCTAACTATATCGTATAATGTATATGCTTGATGTACAAGCTATTTTGCGAGTAATAGGGTAAATATTTAGATTCTGCATTTAGATATTACTCTGTGCTACATGCTATTCATGTTAAAGGCTATTACTGTTAGCTACAGATGCTAATAGAAATGTAACAGCAGAATTTTAATTCTAAGTAATTGTACTCGTGTTTACTTCCATTTTCCATTTTACAACATAAATGACAACCAATGTTTCTGAAGGCAACAAAAATAAACAATTAAACATTACTTCAGCGTCTGAGGATTCATTCATACATCATCAGTGTTTGCTATGTTGAAGATTGCGCCCTGTTTACGCGCAGTGGGGACAGAAGTCAGACAGACGAGGTCATCATAGGGATGTGATGTATCGTATAAACGGAGATAGCGGAGCACACTTTCAGACAGTCTCTCCTTAAATGTATTTATGGTGTTGCATGATGTTTACATGAAACGTGACAGAAGCAATTGTGTGAAGAATGAAAAAAGAGAGCTTAAGGGCCTTTTCACACAAAGTCTGAACCAAGGTCTGCGTTTTTGTTACATTGTATACATTTGATCTGGTTAAATTTGGTTTCACATGGCAATTATGCACGCACACTATACATGACATACCTACGTCCTGTCGTCATCACCTACGTGAGCTGCGACTCCCTAAACTTGCAATTGATCGGTTTCAGGGGTTCATTTAAAGGTGCAGTCTATGATTCTAATCCAATACACTTTTTGTCAAATTCAGTGAATATCTCCTCACGGTCTGCTAGCTTTCTGTTCTGTGTGTGCTGAAAAAAAAGTCTGGTGTTCATACACAGCCCTGGCTCTGTAAATGGGAAACAAGCAGAGTGGCTCTGGTAGAGCCACCAACCCAGGTCGTCAAATACCAACGCTTTAGCCGCGTTTCCACTAAACACTTCAGTATTCAGTCACAACTCATGCTCGTACACAGGACAAACTAATGCTGTGAGTTACTCGCTCGAGTTTGAAGGAGCACTGAAGAGAGGGGTGTATTTGTTTACCTGTTGAGTTCAAATATCACCAAGCTTTCTCCAGAATCACAGACTACACCTTTAATTGTCATTTTACAACACAAGGTTGTATAAATGAAATTTAAGTTGTAGTCTATTTATGCTACATACATAAAAAAAACACAACAAACAAAAAATACTAACTATCAATTATATTGGTAGAGTGTGGCGGATGAATTTAGAAGTCTCACAGCCTGAGGAAAGAAGTTGCTCGGGAGTCTAGTGGTACGGCAGCGGATACTTTGTAAACGGACGTGCTTCTAATGTTTCAGTTGTCAGCTGACTGTTATTTTGAGACAGTTAAGAGAATAGTTCACCATTTTGGCAAAATATGCATATTGACGTTCTTTATGACAGTGAGATGTTCAGATAGATAGCCTAGCTTAGCATAAAGACTGGAAGCGGAGAGAAAGAGCTAGACTGGCTCCGTCCAAAGTTAAAAAATACACCTACCAACACCTCTAAAGCTCATAACCGTAACATCCCTGGTTCGAATCCAGCCAGGGACCTTTGGTGCATCTCTTTCTCTCTCATTTCCTTTCATCTCTCTGCTATTGCTATCTAATAGAGGCATTAAAAATATCCAAAAAATGAACTGTGCATAGCTTCCTAAAGACACCACAGTGAGGCTGTCAGGTTTGGTACATCATGCCTGTACACAGACCAAAACCTGTGCTCATCGACTGTATCTGGCAACTTGTGCTATAGCCAGAGATGCTGTGCAGATGTACTGGGCAGATGGATAAACTCTTGTTTGTCAAGAAATAGTTCCAGCATTTAAAAGCACAAACAACACATTTCTGTTTGTGTACAGATCAAACAAACCAGATACAATGTGTTAATCGGTGAGTTTTAGAGGTGTTGGTACGTGTGTTTTTAAACTTTGGACAGAGCCAGGCGAGCTGTTTCCCACTGCTTCCAGTCTTTATGCTAAGCTAGGCTAACCATGTCCTCACTCCAGCTCTGCACTTAACACAAAGAAATGAGAATGATATCAATCTTCTTATCTCACTCTCAAAAAGAAAACAAAACACGCACTGAACTATTCCTTTGAAACCATTTAACAGAAAACTGTTATTATTTCTACCATGTCTTAGTGAGATGATTATGCTACAATTCTTGTAACAGAAATGGATCCATGTATAAATTAAAATAAAGTAATAAAGTAGTAAAGCAAAATGTTTGGTTCTGATTTATTGAAGCCCATTACCACCAGGGAAATGACTAAATAAATCCAAAGTTTCGGTATGAATGATAAAAAGATATACTTCTTTAATCTTCTTCATTTGTTTCTTAGAGTATTAGGACGACTGATAAGGTGGTCATTCAAAAATCAGCTTTCATTGTGTGTGTGTGTGTGCGTGTGTGTGAGTGTGTACGTGACTCACCTCCCATGAGGAAGAGGAGGCCGGCCACATACTGCATGAGGCCTCTATCCCAGCAGCAGCCAAGCACACCAATGATCCAACCGAACAGGATGATGGCCACCGCCATGCCCATGAAACCTGCCGTCATTCGCCGCAAATCTGAGGTAACACAAAAGGAGAGAGGTTACAACATAACTAGAATAACAAGTTCAAGGTGTCGTCTGCAATTCTAATCCAAAACACTTTTTGTCAAATTCAGCGAATATCTCCTCACGGTCCGCTAGCTGTCCATTCTGTGTGTGCGATGAAAAAAGTGTCCACGCTCTGTAAATGGGAAACAAACAGAGTGGCTCGTACGGAGCCTCCAGCCCGTTCTCATTCCCAGGTCGTCAAATACAGACACTTTGTCACTACTCGTGCTCGTGCACAGGACAACACTAATGCTGTGGTTACTCGTGCGAGTTTGAAGGAGCGCTGAAAGGAGGGGTGTATTTGTTTGGCTGTTGAGTTCAAATATCATCAAGCTCTTTCCAGGATTGAACACCACACCTTTAACAAGATTAAGATTTTAAACACAATAGCTACCAGTGGAGAAGGGGACAACCTCGAAAAATATTCTAAGGTGCATCATTCAGTTTTGGGTTAATAACCAGCCCTTCTGAAATATACATTTTTACACTTTATGCGAGCACAAATACAATAGAATAGCACCATCAGTGTCAGTCACAGACACACTGGTCCAGTTCTAATGAAAGTTATACAGCTGATACATTTTGGCACCGTGGTTTAGCGTTTCACAGGATGTATAGTCACCTTATTCAGTTTACATGAACATGTTAGCAAACAGTTGCCTATTTAGACATCTAGCAGTTTTCCTATCGTGTGCTAAAACGATTCTGGATGTGATCCTTTGTAGTAGTGTAGTGTGACTATAGGCCTCAAACTGTTAATAGTAAACACTATTTACTACTACTAAAAGACAATTATGTCTTCGAAGCAAACTGCAACATTTTTGTCGCCACAGTTTTGCATTAAGAGTCTAATTATTGGTAATATACATCCAATATACATATACATCCATTTGGAATTAATATTATACTGGTGGTATATAGTACATAAAGTCATATGGATATACCAACATTATATATGAATGTATTAATGTGATACTAACATTATAATATTATATTAATATTATACTTTTTATTTAATGTTATAATATCATACTAATATACTCATTTACACTAATTACTCATCCAGATTGAGGATAGTGCATCTGCCCTCCTCATAATCTATTTTACTAAAGTCCAGGGCCATTTTTTATTTCCAGTCCATCCCTGTTCCCCATCAATCTGTGATCACCATTGCTTGAGTATTGGCTTAATTAGTTGATTTAGTTGTTTTCTTCGTCACTTTTCAGTTTGAGTTTGTATAAGACGACCTTCTAGTTTTGTAAATATTGGCTATGGTGAGAAGTCTCACTGGATTAGGTTTAATTTTATTTGAGAACTAAGCTCATCCAATTAAAATAAATGTTATGAAGTTGATTATGTTAAAATCTGGATGGATTTTTTTTTATTTTAGGGTAAATCAATCTGCTCTCCACTGACTCAAATCATAGGGTAGCAGCAAACTTAGAAATGCTGCTTATACCTCCCAATTTCCCTGCTTCTAATTGTTCTTTATAAAGTAGAAAAGAATAGAATACTACTTTATTAATCCCCATAGGGAAATTAATCTTCTGCATTTAACCCATCCAAAGACCTCATACACAAACACACGGCCATAAGCTGGTGAGGCCCGAGGGCACAATGGCAGGAGCTTGCATCTGATCTTGACTCTGACAACCCTCTGGTTGCAAGCAACTTTCAGGCTATAGCCTGCTTCTCTAACCTATGGGCTACCTATTGCCCAAGTTGCCCACCTATTATTTCTACCAGCAAACACCAACGCCAGCCTGTCAGGACACCCAGTCCACAGTTATCAGGAAAAGGAGCGGCACTAGCTCTCGTGCCTGGTGCGTGTTGTGCAGGTGAAGAGACGGGATTTTACTGCTGCTTCTTTAATGAAAAACGTGGCCGTGTGTGGTGCTCACTTTAGACCGGAGGATTATGTTCCTGGCGATATGAGGGAGTTCAGGATGGGATGTCGAAGGCTGAGGCTGATAGTTGGTGCGGTTTCTTCAGTTCACACAGCTACTTCATCAGGTCCACCATCAGCGGCAGCTTCTGGTTCTGCCACGGCAGGAGTTCATTAATGGTCACAGATCCGTCAGATATTCAGCTTGACCAAAACGTGGACTGTGCACCGTAAGTCTTGTTTTTTTAACGTTTGCTAACTTCCAAATTAGGGTTAGATCCAGCACGTAAAACGTAGTGTGGGATTAATTTAGGCGATGCCAGATACAACAGATACAACAGATACAACAGCTGAAACTTGCACATTAGTTTGTGTTGTGGTATTAGACAACCAATACTCATTTTGTTGTAGCCTGATATGTGATAGCAAACTTTACAATGTTGTGATGTGAACACAGCGTTAGCTATTGTTAGCTATCGTTAACCGGTCACTCGCCAGGACACTTGTCCAGTCATCCACTCATTCTCGCACCACAACTCAATTTCTCTCCTCTGGCTGTTATTTCTTCCAATCCTGGTCTGTTCCTGGTCTCTTGGACCCCTAACAGGCTCATAATTATAAGGCTGTGGTCTGTCATATATGGTATGAATATATACATTTACAATTACATGATTTTCCTACTCCAACCTGGAAGTTGCCCTTAAAATGTATCTTTACCATCATGTTAAATATTAAATCTAAGTGCAGTTTTATACATGTGGACCATTTTGTGGAGACAGCACGGTGAGGGCAAACAGAAAGAAGAGACAGAGAGTGTGAATAAGGCCGGGCTCTGCCACAAGGACAGCAGTGTGCTCTGCAGGAGGGTAATGACAGTGACAGTGACTGGCTGCTGAGAGGGACTGAAATATGAAGAGGAGGAGAGAAGAGGAAGAAGAAGAGCTCCAAGCAA
Source organism: Oplegnathus fasciatus (assembly GCA_003416845.1). Classification (NCBI taxonomy): domain Eukaryota; kingdom Metazoa; phylum Chordata; class Actinopteri; order Centrarchiformes; family Oplegnathidae; genus Oplegnathus; species Oplegnathus fasciatus. Next base: position 1,122,890 of record NTHP01000165.1, read on the forward strand.
AACTCAGACTCCCCTTCCCCAAGTAGATTAGAATGTCATGGGTGAACTGCTCTGCCAGGGGGAGGATGGGGGAGGGAGGGAGTAGGCTGGAGGCTGGCACAGGGCTCGGGTAGAGGACACCATGTGGTGGGGCGAGAAAGGTCAAAACATTTGGCCTGAGAACATAAATGTAGAACAAGAAAAGACAAACCTCTTATGTACATGTACATGTTACTACTGAGCTCTTAACCCCTTCACATCCAGCATCCACTGTAACGGACATCAAATGGCCTCAGCCAGTGAAAATGCACTGTTTTAAAATCTGATGTTGGCGTCCTCTAATTAACCAACAAACGTCATGACACCAGAGCAGCATGGCAGACAGACATAACAGGGTCTACATTCATTTAGTAAATTCACCGTATTGACAGTTCATTTGCAGATTTCTTCAGAGAGCATTTTTCCAAATGTTCAAGTGCTTTTATGGATTGTTGTTTTTTCTCTCTTTCTTCTTTTCCAAATCAAGCGAGCATTTATTGAGGATGTTTTCCATTTTTTCATAAATTGCGAGTCATCCATGCCAAATGAGGGAGACTTGGTATTTTGGAATGGCACGATGGAAGAACTCAAAATGTTTCAGACATATGTGAATTCAAGTAGTCCTTTTCTAAAATTCACAATGGAATACAACTTCAACACTATTAACTTTCTGGACCTTACCATCCCTAAACACCAGCATTCATACCTTGATGTACAGGAAGCCCATGGAACACAACACCCTCCTCCACCATAGCAGCAACCACCCGGCCACTTGAAACAAAACATACCCCAGGGACCGTTCTTACGACTAAGGAGAAATTGCTCAGAACTGGATGAATTCAAATGCAAGGCATATGAGATGAAATCAAGATTCTATGAAAGAAATGACCATCCATCTATAATAGACAAAGCCTACAACCATGCTTTAACATTTTCAAGATCTGAGTTGCTTAAGCTTAAAGTCATATCTGAAAAACTGAAAAGAATAAACTTCACAACTGAATTCAACCACTGTCACCAGAAACTCCTGGATATAATCAACACTGGCACATCCTAAATGCAGAACCATCACTGCATGAGTTCACCAAAAGTCCCCCCTCCTATCATTCCGACAAGCACCAATAATTAGAAACCTTGTACATACTTTTCAACCCACCAAACCTAACCACACTTGGCTTCATCTAAAAGGAAACTGCAGATGCGGAAAATGCAGTCATTGTAACAATACCACTGATGTCAAGTTTTTCACCCATGCACACACTGGTAAGAAATTTCCTATTAAACAATTCATAAATTGCAACACAACATCAGTAATCTACATGCTTACATGCCCCTGTAGACAGGCATATGTTGGACAAACAAAGAGAGCACTCAAACTACGAATCCCAGAACATAAAACAGCCATTCGCACAGGAAACATGGAATATGCCATAGTCAAGCACTGTCATGAAGCCAACCATGGCTCACCAGCCACTCTGCACTTTATTGGACTTGAGCATGTAACTCCTCTAGCCAGAGGGGGCAACCTACCAAAACTACTCTCTCAGACAGAAATGTACTGGATTTGAACACTCAACACATTAGGCTTGTTCAAGATGAACTGCGCCTCGCCTGGAAAGTGAACGAGATCAGGCGGCAGCAGCAGGAGGCAGTGACAAAAAGCTGCAGTCAAGTTGAACAGTTTCCAGCAGCCTTAAAAGAATATACAGGAAGTCACAGAAATATTGACATCCTGTTAGCTGTAGCCTACCTGTAGTTTGCATACCACTTTTCACAGTAGTCAGTTTGTCATACATATTCACCTCCCACTGACACTTTCACCCACCTCACAGAACTAAAGGTACATTGCAGCACTTCTCTATCTCACCCCTTTACTAAACGGGATGCATTTCAGTCACGATATTCTATCAGTTTAAGTGCATCTGAAGAAAAAGCTAGATAACTTAGACATGAGAATTCTGATTAACAGCGTCAAATGTTCTGACACACAGCTCTGACAACACCACCTTTATCCAACAGAGAATACTTTTTTTTTTTGGTGAAAAAACAATTGACTGTCTCAGTTGAATAACTGTCTCTTAATCCAAATTGCATTGGATGCAGGCCAAATTAACTAGTATTAAGATGGCAGATCTCTGCAACCTTAGACACTATAGGTAGGATGCTGATAGGCCTGTAATTACAGGTTGAAAGGATATCTTCACTTTTGAATATTGGAACAACAACAGCTGACTTCCAAACACTTAGAAACATTCCCTAAGAAATTTAGAGGTTAGTCATTTTGGTAATAGGATTGGTTCTTGTTGTACTGAACTCATAACTGCATACATACCAAATATATCCTTTGCTCTGGATGGTTTAAGAGATCTTATCATTCTCTTGACTTCAGTGACATTCCTTATGCTGAAAGCCGGCTGCATTGTATTAACTGGACAAACATTAATAGAGTAGTGTCAGTAAAGTAGTGCTTAACAGCTTCCACTAATTCAGCTGGTTTGTTTGTAAGCTTTCCATTTACTTTAAGTTCAAGCAGCTTATCGTCTTTATTGCGATGTCCTGTTACTTTTTTTTAACTGGTTCCAGATCATTTTAGATTTACCTCTTGCCTTAGCTTTTCTTAATTTCTTTACTACCTTATTTCTGAACATAGCAAAATGGTGTCTATCACGGCTCAATTTATTTTTAATTGCAGTTTTTAAGATAAGATTCCGGTCTTTCATCAGTTTTAAAATATTTGCATTTATCCAAGGGACAGTGTTTCAGCCCATGACTTAAACATTTCATGTGACAAACAGATGTTAATGATGCTTAATGCAAGCTATACTCACTTAATCCTATGATGCTGAAGGAACATGATATCTGCGTTATTCATGTCCACTCCATGTAATCTCCATTTCTAACTTGTACTATTCTGTAATGCCATGGTGACAGTGTGTTCAGACATGGAAACAAACTCTAGGAAATATAATATACATACAAATAAAACAGTACTTCAACGACTGAAGCATTTTTCAGGCTGACTGTCCTGAGCCATTTCTGACACATGCAGATACTGATGTCTGTGCACAACTTTATGAGGAAGGAGCTCATGTGGAACTCCCTGTCAGGATGTCAGGAGGCCTGTGAGTCACACACTGTAATCGTGGTGACCCCTGACCTTTACAGTGAGGCATGAGTATGAACTTGGTGGAAGCTGTCTGACAGCCCGTGACACTGTAGAAATCATGATTCATCTTGGAGATATTTCACTCTGGACCAAAGTAGTGGACCGATCAACCGACATGGAGCCACACCGTTGCTACAGATAATAAAAATAGTATGGAATAAAGGAATTAATAACAATTACAAGATACATGTAAGAATGTGTATTGTTCATTTTTAATGGAGGCAGGCATTTCCCCCCTGCTTCCAGTATTTGTGCTGAGGTAGGCTAAACATATGGACCTATGTCTGTACTATACCCACAGAGATGAAATTGATGCTGATCTTCCCTGACTATGGGAAGGATGACAAAATTCAGTCTTTGTTTTCCAATCAATCCACTGAAAATGATGCAGGCATACTGTAGCTCAACATGTGATCTACATAATATATCTGCAGTGAGAGGCTGCAGGTATAGACAGAAGAAATGAAGGGAGGGATTTTAGGGCTACAGGTGATTCTAAGGACTGATATCAAGACTTCTCTGACATGCAGACAACAACTGTAACACACAAGGAGGAAAGACAGAATGACAGGCACACTGAATTGTCAGTGACTGTGAGGAACGCCAGCAGATGACTTTAACTGAATGTACCTTTTCTGGCCAAATTCTGTGTTTACACAAAGTGTGCATATGCTTGGTGACAGCCAATTATTTAAAATGTATAATCACAATATTGGCATGGACTAAATGATTGGGATATAATTTCTATACAAAAGTCAATTAGGTACTTTTGAGAGAATTGAGTGTGCAAAGTATGTCATGTCATTGATGTAAGAATACCTTTCTTATAATTCATGTACAAATCAAATTATGCTAGTATAGTCAGTTAGGATCAAAGCAGATATGTGGAGCTGTTGCTGTTCTTTTAACTTTGGCACATGAGATTCGACACACCAAATATACCAGGCACAGTCTTCTAATTCCCTCCTTAATTGCACAGTCCAAGTTTGCAAGGAGATAAAGAAGGCAATTCTGTCGATTGCACTGGCTCATAATCAACATTGCTTACTTGCTTTGGGACCATGAATGGCCCATTCCACTTGGTGAGTAATTTAGACCCGAGAGTGGGATTTAACACAAGCACCTTCTCTACTGGTGCAAACTCTTTCAGTTTTCTTTCTCTGCTATCTGGCCAAGTGAGTACTGCTGGCAGTGGGAAAAATATACTGAATTCCCTATTTGGTCTGTCCTCTGAGCTGTCCTCATTGTGTCTGATACACTCCTGGCTCTCCAGCCACAGTGCTGCTCAGCAGACGAAAACTGTGGAGGCCTGGTAAAACTCCCCCACTACATCTAACAAAGAATCCAAATGTTCTATCCTTGCGCCTTGTGCTAGAGCATGTTAACTCCAAGCATGCTTGGAACAGTTTAATATATGATTAACTGAGATAAGGACTGGACCAAGACATCACTTCCATGACAGAAAAGCAATGGCAAAAAGCCATCCCAAATTATAAGCACCACTGTTCAGGTCCTGGAAGGACCTCTGAGACAAAGCCAGAGACACATGTAATTTCAGGAAATAGGAGACAGTGACTCCCATTCTAAATGGAGAGAAAAAAGAAAAAATGCGCACAAAAAAATAATAATTGTACTGTTGAAGGTACAAATTGAATGGGGTACAAAGAATCAGGGTCCATGAAAGGATACGGTCATGTACTAATAAAAGGAGCAAGCTCTTTTACTCTAAAAAGTACAATGCTGCTCAACTATCTAAGGTGAAACTGCTAAGACACAGACACTGTGAGACCAATATCCACAGAGACCTCGACACTGTGGCAACATCACTAACAGTCTATGAATGGAAAAACAGGTAAAAAGAACTGCTGGTTCAGCCCGACATTCTGTATTTGAACTCAGTACCACAGCATGTCCTATGACAACTGACTCCAAGGTCAGCTGTTGTAGCTGACCTTTGCATCTAAATACAGGTTAGCCCCTGTTTATGGGTGACTGAGCATTGTCAGGCATTGATGTGGATACCTCACTGACATATCTATTTAAACCCTGATGCACAGTTTGATGCATGTCTCTGGAGCTGTCAACCTGTCTGTCTTGGTCTGTGGATCCTGGATAGGTCATTGCAGCAGTCAGAATTCAGACACAGGCCTGTGTGTTGGCCGGGGCCGGGAGCTGTCATACATCATCCATGCCCCTGCATTTGACTACATTTCACCTCCCCTGGAAATTTGAAAAGCATAAGTGATGGATATACCCTATGTTATACTGTGTGCATCCACTTGTGTGTTATGCTAGTATTCTCTGCCGAGAGAATACAGTGAAAGAAGCAGCAGTCAGTATCAGTCTATTGCACCTTTTGGTGCACTGTTCATGGCTGAAACTGTGTCTTGCATCTATATGTTTTTTGCAGTCATGAAATATATGTTATTTGTAAAACGTGATTGACAGGCATCATGTTAATAGCTTGGTTTTCAATAAAGTTGTTTAAAAAAATGTTGATAGCTTGCTAGCCAGCATTATCAATTGTTGTTGTCTCGCTTTCACCGAGAGGCTCAGCAACGTCAGCAGAGCTACATTAGCTGGATGAAAACGCTAACGGTGAGTGAACTAGAAGGAATATTATAAATAACGTGTTGCCACACTTCATTATTGACGTTATAGTTTCCATCACAAATTGCATTTCACTCGATGCGCTAATATTTCAGCATGATGTTCACCTGAGTTTTGCCAGAAGGGCTTCACTAGATAAAAATGTAGTTTTTTTGTGCTCACATGGAGTTTGTGTTGGAGACTGTGTTGTGGTGCGTGCCGGCCGGTCGTTTGTTGATGTTAGCAGACCTCACTTACTACAGCGGTATGATAAACAGATTTTGCTGTGACTTAATTGCAATAAATGGATCAAAAGTCTGTTTTCTGAATGGAGTTCGGATTGATCAGTGCTATGCTATGCTAACATTGTAGTTGCTCCATCAACACTCAAAATAACGTCATCTAAATTAGGCATAAATACAGCAGCGACATTTTTGTTTATACATGTATCTACATATTGTGTAACTTTAAAATGATATCTGCATCTCTGGAGTTAAAATTTTACTTGGTCGCAATCGTGCGAGTGGCCAAATCTGGCAACACCATCAGATCTGCCAAATCTGGCAACAATCTACTTAGCTGTTAGCGTGTTCCCCAAGTGAAGCAGCTTTCGTACGCCTAAGGCTAGGTGACATATTTCCTCCGCCTCACTCCCCGTCACTAGGAGACTACTTTGCTGGGAGGAGAGGGGATGGCAGCTCCGGAGACGGACCTGCAGTTAGCGGCTGCTGTGCTGGGGGTCTGATCCCGGACCGCCCCGACTCCCCGCCGGATCAGCAAACTTTCTGTTGCTGCCGTTACACAGGTTAGACCCAGAGGCTTATAATAATAAGCCAACAGCAAGATATAGCTCATTAGCAAGGCCAGCATAAAATGTTAGTTATAAGCCTGTTGTTCTACAGTCATGTCCACCGTGACCTAACGTTATACCTCCATGGACTGTAAAACCACGTCCCGCAATGTAGACTATTTCATAAATATAATTGACATATTACATACCGGTCTAGGAGGAAGAGGGCCAATCCAGGACCGGTTTTTGAATAAAATTCTCTAAAGAAAAATCTCTTCCTGCTTCCTTTTAACTGGCTAACATATTACCCACTGTCAAACTTCGCCTCTCTTTTTTGCTGGAAAAAAAAAAGGGTCTCACACCCTTTTTTTTTTTTACCAGTGGAAAAGTTAGTCGAGAGCCCTGATGAGCTAGTGTTGCACACTGTTGATGCTGTAGGGAGCTGAAGCGAGGCAAGGCACTCAGGAGAGCGCATAACGCCACATCCGGAAAAAAATGTTCCAAGTCCTTAACATAGAAATCGGTCTACATGCTGTTGCAGGCAACCAAGAAAGTTGGGAAGGTCTCACTTTTTAAGTTAGGTTATAATCCGTTCATACATTGGCAATAAAAAATGATTAAAGAAACGATTAATACATGTAAATTGTTACATACAGAACCTTTAAGAAAATTGTTGACACAGCACAACAACTGTTGTATTCAGGGTGCTAATAAGAATTGCCACTATTACACTCCCAGTACACAAGTTACATCCTTATAAATACTTTATTTTTGCCATATTATGTATCATGTATAATTTTACCAGCTGGGAGCTCTCAGTTTAAAAAGAACAGAGAATGCTTGTATTGTTTTTGTATTCTTGTAAATGTCGCTGTCCAGGGTTCTGGAGAGCACCATGGACAGCAACATTCCTAACAGAAGTGTGTCTGCACTAACTGCAAGTTCTGTTTTGAGAGATGTAAAAAAAATAGAGTTCATTGTAAAAATTCGACATTAAAATTTTTTTTGACAACACAAGAATACAACAAAGCAGTGCTTGAAGTTCAGCAAAAAAGGTGCCCATATCAGCAGCTGCACTCACTTTTGTTTGTTTCCTATTAGTCAGAGTCTTTCTTTGTCTTTTGGCATCGCAAATCCATTTCAACCATGACATCAACAATATTTACATTTTGGCTTGTTAACATTTTTAGTCAGAGACTTGTGTGTACCAATATTCACCAGGAGGCAGCAGTCCACAGTAAGAAGTATTGGTAGCCTACTTGGGGGGGTGAAAGGCCGGCACTCCATACTGGTAAGTACCAGCCCAGTTTAACTACTTCAAAGGCAACAAGGGCAACCTTGCAATTAACCTTGCTCGTAAAATAATATTCCAATAATTGTCTTAAATCTCTCATTTACCCTATTTATCTGAAACGGCCAATGCACGTCAACTGACCGTCCTTGGTGACCCTCCTTCTGACCAGGGTTGAACACAGATCAAATGCTGACCAGTTTTGGTGAGCAAGTGTCCCTATTAAGGATGGAAATAAATTTAATGATACTGACATTTAAACATCATTTAACCCACTCCACAGAAAAAAAGAAAGATGGAAATAGAGAGAAAGACAAAAGAAACAGAGACAGAGATGGAGAAAGAGAGAAATAGAGCGAGTGCTTGCGTGGGCAAGCTTTTTGGTAATTATTCTATGCCAATCACTGTAAGTGTCTGGTTTACTAATGAAGTGTAGTGAAACTATGCTGCAGACTGGAGTCTCTGCTAACAGACAGCTAAAGATTAACCTGTGACAGCTCTCATATGAATGGGTCAGCACAGGTTGAGGTCTGTTGTATGGGTTTAGGGGTGGTACATAGTGTTATGTACATAGTGTCTCTATGAAAATGTGACTTCTGCATCTCTGTCCCTTACAGGCCACCATCAATTTACCCACAGATTTGTTTAAACTGTTGCAGCATCTTGACTACAGATAGTAAAAGACCATGCTCCTTTAGTGAAACCAGCACATTGTCCAGCCATTGTTCTTCTGTTGCATTTAAGTTCTGGATTAAGTTTAAATTGTTGCCATTCTGTGCTCAAACAGTGGAACTAGACATAAATGACTGAAATAATGAAATGTCCAGAAAATAAACGTTGCAACAGTACAAATGAAAAAAAAGAATGATTGGAGAATAAGAGCCACAGATGGTGAGAACAACCACTGTCGTCAAAGTCAAAAGCTCACATTGAATCAATTGATTACTGATGCTGCACTCTGAATAACTGTGGATAATAACTGTCCTAATTTGTTTACTGTATCAGCATTTGACAGGCTGCTGTCTGTCTGCTTTTCTCTACTGCTTGATAGGTTCCATTGTTCTGTTCTGTGCTGCAATTCCCGTTTAATTATGTTCTCTGCTCCAGGACCAATGGCCCAATGAAATGTTATTTCAGCTCAAAGATTGTCTGTTAATCAGCAGTTTGTTGCCTTGGATACTCCTCCACACTCTTAGAATATACGGTACAGCAGCATATTGTTGTAATGTAACTCTGTAACTCTGAACACTGAACTCTTCAGTGAACAGTAGGGCTGCACGATAGATCGTTTCAACTTCGACATTGCGATGTGCGCGTGTACAGTAGTCACATTGCAGGACGTGCGGTGTCAAGTAAGACAAATTAATTCAAACACATCATGCTAAAAAATTGTTTGCTGCTTGATACAAAAGGAAAACTTGCATTTTCTCTGGCTAATCTACAAGAAAGGTCTGTCTGATGTTACACAGTTTATCATTTAAAAACAACCAAAGCAGGCCCCACTAGTCGCCTACCACAACCTGAAAATGAACGCTTCCTGTTTTGGTTGTTTGATAAAGTGCACCCCTTCACTAGAGCACATATCGAGCTGATTGCTGAGCACGGAGACTCTGCGTTAGAAATGGTAGATTACATGTAAATTACAGAACTGTGACACACTACTCCATTTGTAAAGTGTATTAAGAAACGTGTTGTTTTTCCCAAATACTTCTCCGCCTGTTTTCTCCACTTGTCCATGATGGTGCCAGAGTCGCATACGTGATACCGATAGTGGAGGACTCCAAGCTGATTACTGGAGGGGTGGCAGAGGGCTGAACCAAGTGTGGTAGAAGTAGGAGGGGGTTTCCTTACAAGAGGATAGACGTTTAAAGTACCCAAATAATGATAATTATGATTGTCAATTGTATATCTGTACATGAATAACACACAGCATGTATCTGGTGAAATTTCCCGTATTTTTTCATATTCCAACATCGTGCAGCCCTAGTGAACTGTTACGGGGAATCTTCAGTCTGTCACCTGGGGCAATTTACTTTTTGGCGCACTCACATCTGCCTTATCTACTCCTACTTTAATTAGTGAGTTGAATTCCTACATTTCCCAGACTGCCTTTCAACACCCCCCAAAACATTGGGGTAGAAATACAAATGTATAACGAAATACTGAGGTTTATTAGGCTTGACCTGTCTTTTAAACTGTTAGTGAACACGACAGTCTGATAAATCCTAAGACTCATACTCTGACCAGACTTTTATCCATCAACATCAAGTCAGCTCTACATTTAACATTTAAAACACCGAATTACTGACCATTGCTTTGGCATGGCCTTATGTAGCAGTTACTTTTGTAACAGTGCTACCAGAAAAAATTACCTACATTAAAAAACGATTTGAGGCTCAACACTTTATCAGACATCACACAGTGACATGATGTTGATTACTCAAAATATGTTTGATAGTATCTATAGGTTTTGCAGTGAAAATTTATGTCCATCCTGACAGAACAAGCACCCCTTATTTTAAAGGATAATTCCAGTTTGTCACAACTTGGGTCTTACCACTAACTACCTTTTTTCCAGAGTTTTCTGCATCTCACAGTCTTCCTCAGTGGGTTCAGTTGTCATCACATGATGTAAGTATGAAGTCCTTGACAACTGAGCCAATAACTCCATTTGCTGATGAAGATTGTGAGACACGATTGAAAGCTCCATAAATAAAGCTAGTTAAGATTATTTTGTCGAACTACTGTTCACAAGGTCAAGAATTTCTACTACCGCGTTTCTGCTGGTAAAGTGCTCAAAAGAGAACAAAATGTTCCGTGATCAATCAACTGATCCACGTCCTCACTACAGACACGGTTGTTGCAGTGCAACGCGTTTGTTACTCTACCGAAGCCCGACTCCGTATAGGTGCAGTTAGGCTGCTAACCTAGCCTGTTAAAAAAACAATAGTTATTACTGTCTCTGAAAAATAACTCTATTAATTCATATAATTATTAAGTGTTTGTTTACCTGGTAGACAGAGAGGGGGCATGGATGGAACATCAGGGTGGAAGAAGAAAAATGTTGAAAAAATGTTGTGATGGTATCGTATCCTGAGTATGTCTGTGGTTCACACTCCTAGTGACTAAGCAATTCTGATGAAAGGTGTTGGTAGAGAAGAAGGTTTCAGTGAGATTGAGATTTGCTGAGGTTTTTCTACTGCAAGCATGTGGCCCTGTCACAGAGGTTGCCTGCAGCCACAGTTTGTTTGGGAGGAGGAATAGAGCTTAATTTCATTACCCCATGTCAACTGCCACTAGGGAGAAAACAATGGAGTGGGAAAATCAAATTATGCAAGATATCAGGGAGGAGGGAGAAGGTGGGTGTGATAGGGATGAGTTGGCAGCAGTGAGAGCAGAGTTGATGTCTTAAAACATATGTGCTGTTTGCTGAGGAAGCCCTCACAACACGCCCTGTGGCTTTTGTGGCAGCGTAGTGAAGCCTCGTGCTTTCCTCTGGGGTGGGGGCCATATGGGTGATTTCATGGTGTGTCAGTGATAGTGTGAGCACCCCTGCAGGTTGAGTCAGGGGCCCGAGGGAGCTGGCTGAGCACATACAGAGGGAGGGGTAGATGGAGGATGGATGGGGAATTATCACTGACAGCCGTCTCCTGGAGAACATCGGACACATGGGTCCCTGCAGAGCTGCTGATCGGAGCTAGATACTAGAACGATGTCAAGATGACACCCTGGTTCTCCAGGTCTGACCGGAGGCCCAGGGTGGGGCCAGCAGCTGTCAGTCACCTCTCTCTGGGAGGCATGTACTGAGCATAGATGCTGAAGGATAGCTGGCATATGGGAGTGTTACTACAGTGGCATGCTCTTATCAGCTGTCCATTGCTGTTTCCATGGCAACAGGAGATGGAACTCTGATGATTGATATGACACATAAGCATTAAATCGAGGCAATAATGCGCTAGATTCTCATCAGCATAACAATAATAAAAGCCTAGATATTGGCCTAGAGGCTGCAATGTTCATTGCCTCTCACATATCCAAGTGTTGAACAGGGTGAGCAAGTTTTTGCTGTTCAATAATGCGATAACTTGTGTGAAAAGTTAACAGTTTGGTGTGAGGATGAGAGGAAAGCAAACTTTCTTTCTTTCTCTTGGGCCTGTTTTCATCATGGAACTTTCCAGTCTTTGTCATTCCCTGCCTGTCCACTACCTGTCCCTAATCACTGAACCACACTTGTCCCATGTTTTTCAGCCATACCTGCCTGTCCCTGTTCCCTGTTCCCATCTGTATCCGGTTCCTGCCTGTCTGTCTGCTCCCTGTTCTGTAAACCTGCCTGCTGACTTCCTGTCGGATTTGTTTGCCTCTGGACTGCCTTCAAGCTGCCAAATGTAAGCCTGTCCATTGACCATTCCGTCTTTTACCTGCTCTGCTGTTTGTGTTTGCATCTGGATCCTCTTGTTGTCCGTATCTTGTGACACTGTGGCTGATAAAAACACCGTACTGTAATGTACAGGTGAATCAAAAGAGAAAATTTCAGTCATAAAAGAAACCACAAATGCCATCTTAGGCAAGAAGGTAGTTAATAGTAACACACAATGATTGTTGTGTTGTATGACTTAAATTTCAGAAATTTGCTTAAAACTTTTAAAAGGAAATGATTTATCCTCTGGGGAACATTATTGCATCAGGAAATTTCATGGCAATCTGACCAGTGGTTGTCTAGACATATTTCTCTGTGAACCAACTCTGTCATCCTTAAGGCCTTTAGTCTCCACTAACTATGATGAATATGCTTGGAATCAGGAAGGGATGTTTATCAGTCATCCAGCACTTCTAAGCTATTTTACCAGCTTTAATGGGTGAGCAGGGTGATGATTTCTATTAGTCATGGTCAGGAACTACAATCAAAGGATAAAAAGATGAAAATCAGCAGAGCAGCTTCTGCTAAATGAATTCATATCTCAAAGCATTTGATGATCATAAAACAGAGAGAGAAACCTGCTGGCAAAGAGAAAAGGGGAATTGTCCAGTCTGGTGCCCCAGGAAGCCGGATCCCACCCCTGCCAAGCTGTATGACATATTCCTCTGCTAATATACAATATGACTCTCTGTCTAAAAGGCTGTGAGGTTCAGAGAGGACAGCACATTACAGATGGAGCATTAGCTCTGACAGCCAATCACTGCACAGCATCATTAAAGCATTGGTTTTGCATGCTGCTGTGTTAATAGCTGTTGTGCGTCCCTTTGACGGGCCGCTCCACTGGCACTGCCGATAAAACGGGACTTATGTGACTCAGCATTTTTTGAGAGAAGATTTTCTTAATCTTTCCAGGACTGATGCCAAGTTGTTGAGCGAGCGACGCTACAGCTTGGTCCCCAAAGCTGCTTGAATGATTTGAAGGCAGAACAGGAAGCTGGAGTGAGGGAGAGGCGGTGAAAACAGTGAAAGGCAGAGCTGGAGGAGAGAGAGATACTAAAAGCTCTTAGCCATTAATATCTGCAGTTCTAGACGCTCCGAGCATGGAAATAAAAGTGTCGCTCATTCAGAAAGGATGTGCAGAGCTGAGAGCTTAGGCAGAGATAGAAACAGAAAGAGGAAATGACATGATGATTTTGGTTAACTTACACGTTCCTTTCCTCATTCTAAATATATTAATGCATCCTTTTGCAAAAGGTGAAACCAAGTCAAGAATTATTTCACTGTCTCAGAAAGTCAGTCTGAATATCCATGTTTGCAATAATGTCACAATTCAGTGAAATGTCAAGAGACCACACACTGCAGAATGATTTGACCAAAACAGAAAACCTTCTTCATCAAACTCAATGTAAATTAGGCCTAATTAAAACAGGAATACCAACGGTTTAAAACAAATCTGCCAGTGGTGCTCAAGCAAAGATAAACAGGTCACATAAAACAAGGTTTTTCCTCTGGAGGCCATGAATATACACTGGAAAACTTAATGAAATCATCAGTTTTAGAAATACCTTTGTCATGCAACCGAGGTGTTGGTCTAGAAGAAATCTTGGCCTGGTGGTGGGATCAGGCATTACCATGATCATTACGATTCATCCTCTGGGGATGATAAATATCCATACCAAATCTCATGGCAATTTGGCAAGCAGTTTGATCTTACTCTGGACCAAAGTGTTGGCTGTAGGTCAGTTGATGCCTTTAGCTGGGTGATCTGGGGATAGAATGTGATAAAACTGCTGCATTTCTGGACAGTTGATGCAAGTCAATGCTGAGCAATAGAACAATGATGTATCCCGACAATTTGACAAGCGTCAACCATGATGACGTACCTCGAGACACTGCTGATGTGTGGGCCTAGCAGGCGTTAAGACCGAAATCAGCCCTGTCTTTATATACAGTCTATGGTCAAAGCAATACAGGGGGCTGCGTTGGTATGGCCGTGTTGCCTCAGCCACCGGCGAGATATGAAATTCGATCCAGGAAGTCCAGTTTGAGTAACAGATCTGTGAATTTCTCAGATGCCAAAACACTGTACAGCTAACACAGGATTTTACAACTGAAATTATTATGGCTGCAATTTGTTTTTCATCACAATGACCACAAGGTAAACTGTAGAAATACAGCTTTCAAAAGTAATCCACCAGGAATGTGTGTTTGCATGTTTGTCACTGGCCAGGGTTGGAAAGAGGACTAGAATATTTTAGTCAAGTAAAAGTACTGTTAGTTTAAAACGTTTTACTCCAGTACAAGTAAAATTACTTTACTGTGTAAAAATGTAGATAAAAGTAAGAAGTAGGTCAGTTAATGTTACTGCGTATAAATATTCAACCACCTTCCTCGGTGTAGCATGAATTTTTCATGTGACACTTGTTCTTACTCTGTAACGGATGCAACTTGAAATATTGTCAAGGATTACACTTAAGATAAAAAATTACAGACTTTTAAACATACTCAAAAAAGTACACACAAAAAAAGTTTTTGTTGCATTAGCAAGAGTAAATGTAATACGTTACTTCCATCCCTGTGACTGGACAACGCAGCACCATGCCAGATGATGTCGCATTGTTTTGCAGGAGCCCTCTGTGCTGGCACCCTGCTGTGTCAACAGGCTGGCTCCATTCAAATGAATAAGGGAGCTGTGTTTTTTCATGCAGAGATACTCTCAGTCTGAACGAGGCTTTACATAGAAAAGAATGGGTGCAGGTGTTTTGACGCCTGTCTCACACTACCAGTGTTGGCAGTTATGTGCCATCTTTAAGCAGATGTGGTGATGTTATGTGATGTGTTGACTGGTAGGGAATTCAACCCTCTTGTCAGACAGAAGACTGATATTCAACGATTCTACAAAACCCTGGATTAAGTTCAGTGACATATTTTAAAATCCAAGGTCAATGTTTTTAAAATTACTTTCTACAATATATGTGTGTGGCTACACTACTTTTTGCATTGGCACGGGGATGTTGGGACTGTGTCACAGAGGACTGTAGGACACAACTGCAGAAGAGAGAGAGAGAGAGAGAGAGAGATGAAGTGCGTATCCCTCAGACAGGTTGCCAATCTGATTTTTCTGTGTAACAGTATTTTCAAAGACACCAAGTACCAGTCCTTGGCTGCACGTTACAGGCCTTGAGATAATAATCTGTGACATTTGCATCCATTTATTTTAGTTAGCTACTGTAAACTACAGTAGGCTGAAGTAAAGCAGA
This sequence comes from Oplegnathus fasciatus, assembly GCA_003416845.1. Lineage (NCBI taxonomy): Eukaryota > Metazoa > Chordata > Actinopteri > Centrarchiformes > Oplegnathidae > Oplegnathus > Oplegnathus fasciatus. The sequence goes on from NTHP01000165.1 coordinate 1,138,421, forward strand.
CATTAAGTTTACAGAAAGAAAGAGACTGAACCTTTTATCATTTGATTACTATTCAGTGGTGGACAAACAATTACCCTGGACACACAGCGTGACTTCACAGACTTCTCCATTTGCCATGAGAAAAGGATATATTTGTCTGAAACCATTCTGCATCAGGCAGAAAGGAAGTGAGCGCTGAAGGGACATCATTTGCTTCCCTTCAGGAGGTCTCCTGCCTTCCCGTGGGTGGCTCTCCATATAGGTTCACCTCAGTGCTGGCTGCTAAAAGTCATTCTGCTATTGGACAACAGGGGAGTCCATATGAGACCGCAACTCGTAAGGTCACATGGGATAGTTGTTGCCATGACAAGTGTGGCCTGGAGACATGCATAAAATTTTCTTTGGGTGGCCTACCCAAGCCACATAAAATTCTTTCCAGAGATGTGTATGATGCAGGAATGGTGCATTCATGTGGAGTTGTATAGATTGAAGCTGATGCTGTGTTGCAGCCAACAGAGAAGAGATGATGAGATATGCTCCAGCACGCTGAGAAGAATAAATGGTTTAGAAAACAGATGGCTGGACTTGAGGTCTGTCCTACACATTCAGCTCAACTGCTGAGCCTCTAGTTTCTCAAGGCAGCATTCTCATTGGCTGGATAGTGTCAATCATAAGAGTATCTAAACACTAATGCCATCTATGAATTGTTTTTTCTCTGTTCACCAGGAGAGAAAAATTTCTCAACAAAACTGTCTTGATCGTTCAAGATAGATGGTCTACAAACATTTTGAAGGTGTCTTTTAAGGCTGCTAGTATGTCACTATAAGACTACTGAGCCATTGTACTGGTGCTGACTGTTTTTACAAAATGTGTTTTTCTTTTACCAATATTTCAGATATCCTGTTGTATAATGTCACAGCCAAGCAGCAATCTGTGGCTGGTTATTTTTAATGGAAATCAAAACACCTTTTCTGGTCCAAACAGATGGCTTTTGGACAGTGTGGATCAGACTTAATGCCTATAAACAAAACCTTGGTTATGCAAGACTGTAAACTGAACCCTCAAAAATAAGTTAACCCTAATCCCCTACCCTAATTCTAAACACCTAAACCCTAACTCTAGTTGAAGTAATTTCTTATCTTAACCCTATATTTAAATCTTCTACTATTGCCTTGAACAAATGCAGACCACAAAAAATTGCCTCAAGTCACAAACAACATGAAAGTCTAAAAATCTAACTTGTCTTCACAAGAAGTAAAGCGCAAGAAACCACACTCTACAGTTACTGAGAGGATCCTCTTCTTTTTGACATTAATCTATCCTGAAGTGCCTCCATTTCCGCTGCTCATCCTGTCACTGAAGGACGTCTGGAATACTCTGTGATTTTATCTTAATAGGCGGCCGGCTGGAGCTAACAGGAGTGAGGAGAGAAGAGGAACAGTGGCAGGATAAGAGCGGCAGTGGAAGATGGTGAAAGTAATTACTTCTTAAGTTTTGAGAGATAGATTAAGGAGACAGAGGGCAAAGAAATACACTTTAACTCTCAGCCTCAGGGGAGATGAACTGATGATGTGACAGATGTAATTGAGTGTTACCATCACACTGCCTATGGTGGGGCTTGATATGTTCAAAGACTACAAAAGTGGAATTATATCATTGATTATTATTTGTCATAAAATAATGATACAATAAAATATGAAATCATTCGCCAAACTTGCCAAATATGTCAAGTACTGGTGAAATTTGTCTTCGGTATGATCTTATTTCTAAATTGAAAGGCACCTGTGTAATAATGATGTTGTTATCATAGTCATTACAATTAATTTCAAAATACTTCTGAAAGGCCGGATTACCAACTAGGCAAAGTGAGCAACTGCCCTCCAGACCTGTAAGAGGCCTGGAGACTCCAGGTTCACTGTTGGCAATTAGTTTGTGTTAATTTGATTCATTGCAAATTTGTTCAATAATACTATGTGCTCCACTAAAGGACATTATAAACTGAAATGACAAAGGCCTTAAGGGCATGGATGTATTAAGGAGAACTGGATATTGCATTCAAAGATGGTTCCCCATTCATTCCAATGGAAGTTGCTTAGTGATTACATATGCCGAAAAAGTCTTAGTGGGCTTCGTCACGCTTCTATGTCTTTTGGCCCATAGAGCATGCTCAGTAGAGTTCTTCTCCAGTGGAGCTGGTGGAGAGCATGCACATTGGATCAAATTCTGATCATACAAATAGTAATTTTAGGGTGTTTCCTTTTGTAATGATTGTGTATGGCAAATCATACACATCATGTGGTCCTGCACTACCAACTGCAGCCACTAACAACCCAGCCCATATTCCTCAAGCTGGTTTGCAAAGCATAAAAATCAAGACGGTACATTATGTCCATTTATCAATCTGCAGACACAGTAAGCTGTCAACAAGTCTTGTGGCATCGGAATAAAACCAAACATCCTTCCATACAGGTAATCTTATACACACAAAACAAATGGGCGCCTCGGTCACATCTCCCCCCTCCTCACAGATTATCGTAAAACACACTTCATTCAAACTCGACAGAAACAAAATAAAACTCACCAAAACCGTCTATAAATAGTCTATATAATTTGCATGTATCATGGGGCTTTGCAGTGTGTTGTGTGTGGAGGACTGGTAGGAGCGGAGGGACAGAGCCGCTGCTGGCCGACAGACAGCTGCTGAGTGCCGGAGAGTTCTGGAGAAGACAGCCGAGGGCAGAGCCGGAGCCTCTGGAGGAATAAACACCCGGAGTCACACCGGATTCTGCTCTGATCTGGAGCTGTTTACCGGTGGGAGGAAAGCTCAGAGTTTATTTTTTAAACTTTTGGGATTAAAAAGTGGATTTATCTTCACCCTCGTTTCTCAACCTGTCTGCAGCAGCGAGNACCTTCACTGTGGGTGTTATAATGTAATTTGTCCATATTGACTGCTGACTGGAGGGGAAATGTACAGAGGAGAGGGGGAAAAGACTGGAGGAAAATAACAGACAAACAACAAAACAACAAAATCAAGCAGTACTGACCTAGGCTGTAAACACAGCATTAACATATTATCCCCTTATAAAGCTGATATGATGAATGTGTTAGTAAACAGTTGTGTGTATACACATCCAGCAGACATAGAGCTACATCTGCATTCATTTGAGTTGATTTTGTTTCCACCTGATGAATGTAAGTCCAGTATTCAATATGTTTTAGCTTTGTTTAGGTCTCCAACTCCCAATGTAAAAAATAACAAGGTCAAAAGTGTAAGTGCATTTGTCAGTCTGTACACAAGGTAAACTGATCATTTCTTGTACTTGGCTGTTCACAAGTCTGATGGCTTCTGGAATAAAACCAATATTCAACAAAATTAGTTTTACACAGAAGGAAGTTTGGTTTTCAGAAGCTATATTGTGCTCACATGGTCTATATTTTTAAATGATGTTTAATCACAGATCAATTATTTCAGCACAGGAGCACTGGTCTCTGTGCGTATAATGAAGCTGCCATGTATGTGTGTACTAATGTGTTCGCTGGACTTGATGGGAACTTGGATGAGATACATACAGACATGGCTGAAAACACTGGTGCCCTTGCATTTTATTAAAGTAATGCACCATGCACCTTGAACAGTGTTGAAATCAAAAGATATTTTATTGTTTATACATGTCTATGTTTGGTTTGCAGTGGAACAAACAAAAAAGTTGTGAAAATCACTGAATTCATGTTTATTCTACAAAGACATTCTAAAATAGCTTTGACAAAGTTATTGGTACGAAATAATTTATTTGTAGTGATACTTTAAACAAACTATTTTATTAGTTTCACAGGTGTTTTCAATCTTTTAATTACTCATGCAGCCAGTTTAAAAGGGGAAAATTACTCATTCTGCTGTTTTGTGGCACTGTATGCATCACATTGAACATGCAAAGCAGAAGGAAAAGCAGAGTGTGGTCTAAAGAGATTAGAAAAAAAGGTTATAGCCATGCATGGTCAACGTAAAGGTTACAAGGCCACCTCCTAAGACCTTGATGTTCCTGTGACTACTGTTGCCAATATTATTAAGAAGTTTAAGGACCATGGGACGATGTGGTTACAAGAGGAAAATTGGCACGAGATTGAACAGAAAGATTTCTCGAATGGTGAGAACGAACCAAGGAAAACTTAAAAACAGATCCAAGCTGATCTCCAAGTTTAAGGTACAATAGTTTCAAGTCACACCACCCGTTGCTGTCTGAATTAAAATGGGCTCCATGGTAAAAGATTCAGGAAAACCCCATTTCTGAAAAGCCAGACAGGACTTTGCCGAAATACGTGTTGACAAGCCACAGTGTCCAAAGCACAAAGAATGTGCTTTGGACAGCTGAAACACAATTAGAGCTTTTTGGTAAACACAATCCTATGTTCACACAAGAAAAAAATGAAGCCTGCAAAGAAAAGAACACCATGCCTACCGTTAAACATGGAGGAGGCTCAGTGATGTTTTGGGGTTGCTTTGCTGCCTCAGGCACTGGGTGCAGGGTGAAATCAGAAGGCTGTCAAGGCATTTTGGAGCTAAACATACAGCCCAGTGTCAGAAAACTTTGTCTTAGTTGCAGGTCAGCAGGATAATGACCCAAAACATACATGAAAAAGCACAGAAGAATGGATGAGAAGAAAACATCGGACTGTTCTGAAGTGGCCTGCTATGAGTCCTGATCTGAATCCCATTTAGCATTGTGGAAAGACCTAAAACTTGCAGTGGGAGACGACACCCGTCAAACCTGAGAGAACTGGAGCAGTTTGCTCAAGAAGAGTGGGTCAAACTACCAGTGGAGAAGTATAGAAACCTTGTTCAGAGTTACAGAAAGCACCACTTGATTGCAGTTATTGGCTCCAAAGGCTGTGCTACAAAATATTAAGTTAAGGGCACCAATAGTTTTGTCCATGTCATTTCTTTTATTATTTTAAATAATATTGAGTTGTAAATCCAAAGCAAAGTTTTAGTTATATTTAATGTGAAATAAACAATGATGGATACCATATGCTTCTGTCAGTTTTAACCTAATACAAAGAAGAGTTCAGGGGTTTTGAGGGGTTGAGGTTTTTTTTAAAAGTGAAAAGGTACCAATATTTTCGGCTATGTCTGTAAATAATTGAGGCCCAATATGGGCCCACATTTAAAATTTTGCATCAGGGCCCTCGAAATCCTGCCATGTGTTGATGAAGTTAAGACTGATATGAAAAAAAAAACAGTTAAAGATCCAGTATGTAAGATTTTAGTGGCATCTAGTGGTGAGTTTGCAGATGGTAACCAACTGAATACCCATGCCCTTGCTGTTAAATAGATTTTTTTAATGTTTAAATGTTTTAAATAAAATGTCCACACACTTATAACCTGCCTATCTTGAGCAACCACAAATGGACGATATAAAAATAGAAACAATCGTCACCAAATTCAAGCTGCCACTTCAATGTAAAAATGCGAAATGCCCCCTCTAGAGCCAGTTTGTCCATTCTGGGCTACTGTAGAGACATGGCAGTGCAACATGGCGGACTCTGTGGAAGAGGACCCACTCCCTATGTAGATATGAAGGCTCATTCTAAGCTAAAGAAAACACAACGGTTCTCAGTTTCAGGTGATTATACACTAATGAAAACATCATTATGAATATTATATTCCATTTCTGCCAATAGATCCCCCTAAATCTTACATACTGCTCCTTTAAAGTGTGGACAGATGAAGCTTCAGCAGCTCTGAAGGACTGTTTTGAGTGCACAGACTGGCACTGGTTCAGAGATGCCGCCACCAATCTTGAGGAATGTACATCAACAACATCATCATCAACATCAACATCAGCAAATGTGTTGATGATGTGGTGATCACAAAGACAATAAAACCAATCCCCAACTACAAAGCCTGGATGAATGGAGATCTGATGGCCCTATCCAGAGCCAAAAAGCTGTGACAAGGAAGCATACAACACCACCAGAGTGAGACTGAAAGCTGGCACCAAGGAGGCAAAGCAGAGACACCAGGAGAGACTCAAGAGAGACCTCAACACCAAAAACACCAAAGATATGTGGCAAGTGATCCAGCCCATCACGGGCTACAAAAAGAGGAGCGCCCACATCTTGTGTGACGCTACGTTGCTTAACACATTTTATGCTCGCTTTGATCTCCTCAACAAAGAGTGAGCTGTAAAGTCTACTCCGCCTATAGAGGACCGGCCACTGTCAGTATCCACAGTGGACGTGAGAGGAATCCTGCTGAGAATGAATATGAGTGAAACTGCTGGGCCTGATAACATCCCTGGCTGTGTACTGTGAACATGTGCCAATCAGGTAGTTGATGTCATTACTGACATTTTTACATATCATTGTCACAGGAGACTGTTTCTACCTGCTTCATGACAGCAGAAATTCTGATTTTTCCAGGATGGATAGCAATTAAAACGTTTTTTTACCCTCTATATATGTAAATCAAACACATACTGAGGTGAACTGAGGTAAGAAGTGAAGCCTTGACATGCCTTATAACACTTTCTGTCGTTTCTCTCTCTGCATCCAGCAGCTTATCCTTTGTCAGCACATGCTTCACTATCTGAGGAGGACTGGGTTTCTATTCTCACGAGCCAGAGAGAGAGACAGACAGACAGGCAGAGCAGGAGAGAGAGAGAGAGAGAGAGAAGGGAGATGACCTTGGTTTCTCAGACTGTTGAGCGGCTACACTGCCCACGTGCACTGCGAAGATAAGCAGCAGTGCTGAGAAGCCAGCTTGACAAACCCTGACGCCACACAACACTAAAGCTGGACACAGTCTTTCCACTGCACTAAGATAGGCTGTGTATATACAGGAACACTGTGGGACTGGCATATGTAATGCTTCCATTCAACATCTGTCCACCCACACACAGCTCCCTCTTATCTGTGCTTTGTATACTGACTCATTTTAAACCAACTTTAATTACAGTTACATGGTAGTGCATAATGGAGCATAAAAAGAAGTAGTGACAGCAAAGGTACTGGAACTATTTTAATCTGCCTGGGCATTGTTGCATTGTTTATTCATCCACCTGACATGACCCTTGTTGGAATATGCAGTTAAGTAAACAAACAGTTTTTAGGGCATACTGTAAAACTTAGAGTGGATATGTTTCATATCAGCAGGGAAAGCTTGCTCCTTAAAGCTCCAGCTTAAAAGAAAAGAGCAGACAATTTCTTATGGTGTCAGGTCTTTCTGTTTCATTTAGTGCTCATATATCTGTTAGAGCACTGGTTTCCACTCAGAGGTAATCTGATTAGAGTGCAAGATGGATGGATTTATGAAACCATGGTCTTTGGTACATATTTTATACAGTAGCAACCATTGTTGACCCATTGTTATAGAGCTCACACTATTTTCTGTCGGTCTCCGACAGGTAAATGTGAACATTTGTCATATTTAGACATTTGAACAAATTACTTTTTCTTGTGAAGACATATTCCAGATTTAATTTTCCCCTGGAATGTACAAGGAGCAAAATGGTGACTTTGACAGAGAGTAAATGCAGTCTGTCCAGCACATACTGTATCATATGATGGAGGGAAAGAGCTGCTCTCCTCTCTAACCACCTAACCACCTCTTTAGGTGGTTAACTTTGAGCTAATTACAGTAAACTAGGGGGATAGCAGTGCACTGTGAAATCTTATGTGGCAGTTGGTAAAAGTAAGCTAAGCTCTCTATCTTCTTCTTTTTCTTATTTTTTTTAGTCAGGGTAAATTACTGGAGGATTTCTGAACTGGTGGATACAGAAGCTCTGTGATGTGACTAACCGGATTAAGGACTTCATGGGAGGAAAATGTAGTGTGGACTCATCATCCTCTGCCGCAATGGCAGCGCATACAGCATTAAATGTATGGACATGCAAGTATTTAGGTTACGGTTTTGTCCCATAAGTGGTGGGGCTGTAAGAATGGCAATATTGGCTGATTGGTATGTCCACCTGTATTTCTACCACATTAGTAAATAGCAAGAGATTTCTCTGAATTTTGCAGTGCATATTCCTAGTCCCCAGAGGATGATCCTAGTGCCTTCAGTATGCTTCAAATGAACTAGATAGTGTGACGTGTCATCCAACTACATATAAAGGCAAAAGTGTTTATACTTCTTTAAATGGCCTCACTTGTAGGCAGGGGATAAAGCACCTTCAGCATACTCGTTTTAGCCTTGGCAAATCAATGACAAAGCCATTTTATTTTGGCTTGATTCTGGCTATATCCCACTGAATCCCATTGTCTCTCCAAGAATTCTGTATCTCTGTAGTCTCAACATGATGAATTGTACAAATGGTGATGGCAAGTTAGATTTTCAGATAGTTTCTTCTGATGGAATTAATTGCATGACCTAGTGAAACTGGCCAATCTCTGCATAAAGTGGGCGTGATTGTTGAATGGTCTGCTTTAGACAGACAATTGAACAGACAATCAATTCTGCATTAGAATAATGCAATGTAATGTATCATTGCTTAAATATAGCTACAAAAGATTACTTGCAAAAGGTACAAAAAATGCAAGACATTTTCATACCACTGCCGATATTTAGGCCTGGAAATCAGGTTATTTTAGTCATCTAGGCAAGGCCTATAAAATCAAATCCCTCAAATCCCTACATTTGTTTGTGAATATTTTGCAGTACAAGAATTTGTTTTATTAGAGGCCAACATTTTTCAAGAATGACCATCAGATTCCTTTCCAAACGTTTGGATTATTGGACCACATTGAGAATTGATGTGGCTTTAAGCAAATAGTTTCCACAGTAATGATAAGGGACCATTAGAGTTAGAAGCAAAACTAAATATGAACAGCAAAGCAAGGACATCGTTGGTAAATATTAGCACAGTGGTTGATTGTGGGAAGCAGGAATTTGATAGCATTTGCATGAAAAAGTGAGTGTTCCCTTTGCAAACCCAGGTCTCACAGATAAATGACTAATCCAGTGTATGGTCTATCATATCCTTTTGACTGAAGGAATTTTGGTGACCAGGAGAACAGGAAAAGCAAATAACCATTTTTGTCCAAACACCATAGAATTTTGTTATTGAATTACCCATAAGTCACAGATAATATACATGTGCTCATGAAAATGATCAGTTCAGTCATTTTTATGCACCCTTTTCCTACAAACAAACCGAGGCGTGTTATCTTAAACAGCTGTCTCTACCAGAGTGTCCTACTTTAGGAAAAAATCACTGAAATTTACTGAGGCATTTAATACTAATTTTATGGCTCTGTTTACTGTTTTTGCGAGCTTCTGCTTTACTGTGGACTTCTGTCACACACACAAATGATCCTAGCACAAAAGAGAGGACAGACGATGTAAGGGATTGCGATGCTTAGCCTATCACTTGATCATAAATACTCAGCTTTGTGCAGTACAGTCAGTGGAGTTGGAGGATGTCTTCTGTCCCAGAGAGGAGCTGCTGAGTGGAGACAGGGAGGAGGGGTATCTCTGTGAGGAGATTTGGTGTGGTGTAGCACTGCTTTGAAGTCTGTGAAGTGCTGCTGCAGACAACCATGAGACAGGACTTTCAGTTTGCAATTACTCTGCAAATATGAGGGCACTAAATTCACTTAGCCGGCAAGTTATGTCAGTCCCATACTGTAAATAAGAAGCTGCCTGCCAGTTTTCTTTGCATGTTACATGGCATGCTATATAACATATGTTATATGTCAGATTTTACATGTTATATATCATGTGCTTTTTGCCATGAGTGTCTAAATGCTGCTTCAGTGGCATTTCTACCATGAATAAAAAGAATAAAATCCAGAGATGTTCCAACCATTAGTCAAAGTTAGGTCAGGGTTGGGATTCATGCTTAACTTTAATTGTAGGTCCCCGAAATCAGTAAGTCCACTCCTTAAAATGAATAAATCAGGAACGAATAGATTGAACAAACCTGCCTGCACACTACTGATTTGTACTGCAGCCTCTGCTGTACAGACTGAACACAGAGTTGTCTGTTAGCTTCTGGAACTCCTCGCCTGTTCACATCCGATAATTAGCCAGGCTACTACTGAAGTTAGATTACAGTGTTTATCAGACTGAGCTGTACACATCCAGACTACACAGCTTTTTAGTCAACATGAGTCACATACATCCATATTGCTGAAGGTCCATCCTTGTATGACGCATCACAGATGAACTGCCAAGCTTAACACAGCCCAAAAAGAAATATCGAGTTTCTCAAGTGCACAACTGAGAGATAACTAATATTACTAATATTATTAATATTGAAGGGCTGTATTCTCCATCCTGTGTCTGACTAAAACAGACAAAGAGGATCTGGAGCTGAACATTACAGTGCAGCACAGTGCACGTAACTTGGCAGCATCAGAACTGTTTAGACACTATATATCTACTCATACTGTCTTTAGAGACAAGCAATATGAGCCAAGGCTGGCTCTGTTCCAGACCGCCTATTCTACTGCTGATGCTAACAGTCACCTCCACTGTATTATATTGTAGTCTTTTTCAACCATTAATTGTCTTGGAAGAGTCAATTGAGCTACACCTGCTGCTAAACTACACAGTGCCACACATTCACAGTCTCCTGGAGCTCCACTAGAGCAGCTGGGGGATCAGTTTTGGTGCACTGTAGCAGTAACTGTTCAGGAGAGGGAGCATTCATGTGGTGATTTGCAGGTCAAGAGGTTATCTAGAAATCCTGATTATAACTGGGCAAAATTTGGTTGAAAGACTTTTATAGACGTCTAGGTTACATAACCTTTGTTTGAAAAGCATTTCAATGACTACATTTCAATGTATAGTTAGGAGCTGCTGCACATTGAAATAAGGTCATTTGTCAGTCATTGCTATTGAAAGAGCACTTGGAAAAAAATAAATGATAGAAGAAAAAGTGCTCTTTCTTCAAAAGAAAGCACATTTGTTGCTATAGTGACAGTGGTGTGTGCAGATTCGGCGGCCAGTAGCTTCCTCAAACGTCTCTACATTTTTGTTTTAATTTGTTATCTTTTTGCCTGTATTACTGAAGCACATATCTATGTAAGCACGTATTACTTAAGACAGAATTAAACTCATCAGCGTTGGAAAAGGAAGCACAGGGATTGGATTAAGTGCAGCAGACTTTGAGACGATCACTGCCAACATCTCCTGATCACCCAGCCAGATCAGCCGGACAAAACGTCACTGCAAGCAGTGTGATCGCCCCAGGAAGAGGGGGGAGAGAACTGGGATAAGAGCTAAGTTGACCCAGCTTGGACCTAAGGCTACTTCACTACCTAGCCTACTTCTGGCTAATGTCTGGTCACAGGAAAATAAAATAAAAGTCACTCCTTTACAGAGACCTGGCTCCATCACAACATCCTGGATCAAGCTATTGTACTTTGATGGGCGGACCATGTTCTGCGCCGACAACATCCATGATGCTTGGTGCTCAGATGTAGTCAGTGATTGACTAGGAGAGAGAGGCTGACAGATGTAATACACATCCACAGTGGGCCGGCAGCCCACTCGCCCAGGCCAGTCAGCCACACAGCACTTGGTTATCTTTATTTAGGTGGGGTCTGGGCTTATTTATTTTGCATTGCATCTGCCCCAATTGTCAAATGCCACATCGGGAATACTCCTGTTCCTCCCGATGGCCAGTCCGACAATGTGTTTGTGTACCAAATGCATTGAATAGACGCTGACGGACAACATCGGTTATATTTTAATTTTTTGATCAAAATTATTGCTTGGGACAATTCAGTAGTCGCTGGATATTGGTAGGGACATACTACAGTCCCTACTGTCCCTATCAAATTCTACACCCTTGGATACAGCAGCTCTACCGGACTGTTTTGAGTGCACAGACGGGCACATGTTCAGAGATGCCACAACCCAGGAGAACCACATCAATCTTGAGGAATATACATCATCAGTGACATCATACATCAGCAAATGTGTTGATGATGTGGTGATCACAAAGACAATGGAGAGGTGAAGACCCTACCCAGAGCCAAATAAAGCTGCCTTTCGGTCAGGTGACAAGGAAGCAAACAACATTTCCAGAGCGAGACTGAAAGCTGGCACCAAGGAGGCAAAACAGAGACAACAGGAGAGACTGGAGAGAGATCTCAACACCAATGACACCAAAAGCTTGCTGATGCGTCTCTAGCAAGTGAGCTAAACAACGTTATGTTTTTTGAGGCCATCGGCAGCCAAAACCAGCTGAAGCAGAGGCTAATGGATGGGTAGGTGCACCTTTCACACCAAACCCCCCGTTATGAGTCCGCCATCATTCCTGTACCCAAGTAAACAAGACCAGCCTGCCTGAATGACTACCGCCCAGTGGCGCTCACCTCTGTAGTGATGAAGTACTTTGAACGGCTGGTCAAGGATTACATCTGCTCCTCATTACCCAGCACACTGGACCCACTACAGTTTGTCATCCCAACCGATCAACAGATGATGCCACAGTGCACATCCTCCACACTACCCTATTATTTATTTTATTCATTCCTCATTTTTTGTTGGCTTTTGCTCTACTTCTTTAGAGTTAAAAAGAAAAATGTAAAATTACAGTAGCTGCAGTATTTTTGAAATGGTTGTTCATGAAATGCAAAATAAATTCATACATATGGTATGGTGTATTGATCATGAGACCTCTCTCTCTCACTAACTATTGTGGTAGTTAAGGTTGCCTGTTTTGGGTTTTTTTGTTTTTTTGGGGAGCCAAGTCGCTTCTTTTGGGCTGGTTTCCACAGACCTGGTTGCTTGTTTCTCTCGCGAGATCTGGCAACACTGCACCCCAGCCACAGCCTGTTCACCCAGCTGCCGTCTGGCAAGCGATACAAAAGTATCCGCTGACGTACCACCAGATTCCAGAGCAGCTTCTTTCCTCAGGCTGTGAGACTTATAAATTCATCCTCCTGCATTTCGTTGTGCAACCCTGTGTTGTAGAATGATAAATAAATGAACCTTGAGCTTTGAATATGTAACCTAGACATCTAAACAGCTTCTTGAAACATAGAAGACTAGGCCTCATTTTTCCTGCAAATCAACGAATCAATAAGTACTGAGACGTGTTGCACCCTAAATTCTCAAAAAAACAAACAAACTCCCGGCATTCACTAATCACCTCCTCTTTTACCTTTTTTGGAGAGATTATGTCCACTGAGCCACTGGTAGACCTTTAATGTGAAAGATCCGTGCAGGAATAATTGACTCTAAAATTCTTCCAGCACTCCTAAAATCACAACTTCTTGTTTTTGTATATTTGTCTGTATAGAGATTAAACAAATGGGATACAGTGTGTTACCTTTAGAGGTTGTGTATTTTCGAATTTTGGACAGAGCCAGGCCAGCTGTTTCCCCGTAATTCCAGACTTTATGCCAAGGTAGGCTAACCACATCCTGATTCCAAGTCTGTACTTAATACACAGACATGAGACTGATATCCATCTGAATATTTAATTCCCAAAAGAAAGAGAATGAGCGTATTGTTGCACAATTCATTTAATATCATCTGTACAGTTTCTGCAGCTACAGATGTTTTAACTTGGTTACAAAGGTTAGCAATCGACTATTTGCTTTATAAAAATTTCAGCTATTTTGTGGGTGGATCATAAATAGATAAATAAAAGAACATCAAATCTCCAATGCATCACCAAAGTAAACAGTAACTTGTACCACTCCTGCATCACAGACTGTGACTCTGGTGGTGCATGTGAGGAGTATGTAAATCCTATTGTATGTGGTGGTCTGATTTAGAGGCCTGTCCATTCCTCAAACACATCTCTGCCTCTCAGACCTGCTCTCTGCCTGAATTGACACCTGGGACAGCGATAAGATCCACACTCAACCCTGTGTCTGGACTAAAAATAACACCGAGCAATGACTGCAGCATGCATCATAATGAGTCTGCAAAAGAACGGTCAAAAGGCTGTGTGTCTGTGTGTCTGTGTGTGTGTGTGTGTGTGTGTGTGTGTGTGTGTGCGCGTGTGTCTAAATGCTCGTATGTACATTGTGCGTTAAAATCATGCACATTTGTAGATTTGTATGATGGACATGTAATTACATTATGCATATTGTACATTGTAAGTGTAAATGCTTATGTAGTAAGTATGTGTATTTGATAATATGAAATTTTCAAATATGTTTTGTTGGAAATGTTATGCCAGCTGGATTTCGTATTCTCTATGGACGGCAATGTGGGTCTGTCAGTCGGTCGGTCCACCACTTTCGTCCAGATTGAAACAACTATCAGATGAATTGTCATGAAATTCTTTACAGTCATTCAGTGATTTCATTCATTCAGTCATTTGGTGATCTCCTGACTTTTCCTCTAGGACCATGAGCAGGTTGACATTTGTGGTTCAGAGTGAATGTAATCTCCTCAACTGTTAGATGAATTATCAGGCAATAATTTGCTTTATCCAACAGTTTGAAAAACTGCATAAAAAACTGCAAAAGCACATTTCCATGTTTAAGTTACTGTGCAATACATTGGTCACAGACAGCTTCTATAATAATCCTGCCTCCTAAGATGTTATGTAATTGTGCAATAACTTATGTTATATTGATCATTTTAGTGAAATTAAATGGTTATAGTTATGAGCACAGAGGCAGTAAAGCAAACTGACTTTATGCAGCTACAACAGCTCCATGGAAGTAAGACTCGTCCTCTTTCCCCCTCCTCCCATTGACAGATCTAACAAAAGAGTTTTCTGTGAGTAGTTGAGGATATCACATATAAGGGTGCCTTTTACAGACAAATCCTCGAATCCAAAGCTCTGCCAGATTGATCTATGGGCTACCACACTTGAGTGTGTGTGCTGAAGATTCACAATTCTTTCACCAACATTTTGAATGGAAATAGGGAGAAGGGGATGCAAATGCTATTTTCAGCAGCTGAAGCAAGAGCTCACATGCAGAAAGGGATTACCTACATGAACAAATATAGAACAGCAAAGAGTGGATTAACGCAACCATTATATTCTAAATGCACCACCTACGACACAGCAAGAATTCCATCAAATTACATTTTTAAATTTTTAAAACCCATCCATTTTAATAAGTTCAGTTAATATTATTACTTCAGTCGTCCTTAAACAGCATTCTTGCTTATTACCAATTAATCTTTGCCTGGTCATTTTTTTTTAACCGATCACTTCAATCAAGTCAAAGTGAATATTTGAAAATCATACTTTAAACAGGCTCAGAAAGCATCACATTTCCAATTTCATTAGTTGTATTTGAGATGCAGCTTATACATATACATATACAATAATCTGTGTTTAATTGAATCTGACAACATTTAATCGGCATTAAAGGAACTGCACTAAGCTGGTTTAAGTCCTATTTATCAGATCGATCTCAGTTTGTACATAAATCCTCCATACATGCCAAAGTTAATCACGGAATTCCCCAAGGTTCTGTGCTCGGACCAATTCTATTCACCTTATATATGCTTCCTTTAGGTAATATTACTAGGAAACACTCCATAAGCTTTCATTGTTATGCAGAGTATACCCACTTATATCTATCAATCAAGCCTGATGAAACCAATCAGTTAGATAATTTTAAAGCATGTCTTAACGACATAAAAAACTTGCATGACCTGCAATTTTCTAAAGATATAGTTACTCTAGATGGTATTGCTCTGGCCTCCTGTGCCACCGTAAGGAATCTTGGAGTCATCTTTGATCAGGATATGTCTTTTAACTCCCATATAAGACAAACTTCAAGGACTGCCTTTTTTCATCTATGTAACATTGCAAAAATGAGAAACATCCTGTCTCAAAAACATGCAGAAAAACTTGCCCATGCATTTGTTACTTCTAGGCTGGATTATTGCAATTCCTTATTATCAGGCATTATCAGGCATGTTACTAACTTTGTATCTTCCCCGGAGTTTCTGTGCTTTCTCGTCTCGCAGGTTCCTGTGGATCGTTGTTGCGGATCACCTGCCGCCATCGGCCTGCTTGACCCCCACTGCTACAATTATTATTATTAGTTATATTTCTATTATTATTATAGTTGTTATTGTTATTATTGTTGTTGCTGTGCATCTCTGTCTGTCTCTCTTTCTCTCAACCCAACCGGTCAAGGCGGATGGCCGCCCACCTAGAGCCCGGCTCTGCTCGAGGTTTCTGCCTCTTAAAAGGTTTTTCCTTGCCACTGTCCCAAAGTGCTTGCTCATGGTGGGAATTGTTGGGTCTCTGTAAATAACATTATAAAGAGTACGGTCTAGACCTTGAATTGACTTGTTGTTTTGAATGATAGATGAGAAAACAATATCAGAAAGGTCATGTATTGATTATGGTATAATCAATACAAATCTAACCACTGAAATAAATAACATGATATTATAATTCACAAATTACAGAGTTATCAATGCAGATACTGAGTTTACTCAACAGCCAAATATAAAACATGGATTGGAAATATGCCTGGATTATATTAACTGGCAACATTCTTTTTTTCAAGTTCAGGAAGTGTTACATTATTGTACCTGACAGAAGTCATGGGGAGGATGTCAGGGTGAATGAAGTGTGTACAAAATTCAAGACTTCGACACCCGAGACTTGATGAGACTGCGTCCCGTATGTTATTAGGTTTAGGCTACTAAAGGTTTGGAAAAGAATGTGTCACATCATCATGGACTTTTTCAATGTTTAACCAAGACCACCATTTTTCCTTAACTTTAACCAAGTGCTTTTAGTCGCCTAAACAGAACTAACAGTACAGTAATTATGCTTCAGTTGCCAGGAAGGGATATCACAGGAAAACAAGTGAAACATATTGTCTTTTAAAACATTTCCTCATTATGTTAACAAAAACTATAACTTGATTTTAGGGGACAGGATTGCTTGAATTAATAATCATTTGTTTTTATTTGGAATTGTACTTATGTATAAAAAAGTTCTCAGTGAGAGCTGTTGACAAGCCAAGTTGGACTCTGGGGCCATGGTACCACAGTTTAGGAGTAGCAGCTAGAAAACATTTATATTACGTTTGTTTTATTTTATTTTATTTAGAAATATAGGGATCCAGTAATTTTATGACCACTTTTCTAACTGTTATTAACATATGATCTGTCTCTGCATATTTTATCTGGATCAGAACAAAACACGTTAATGCAAATGCAAAGGCACACAAAACACATTCAATCATATTGTCCAGACCGCATCTGGAGGTGATCTGGCTCGCACTGTGATCAGATCTCAGCCAGATGAATAGCATCTGTACGATGTGACCACATTCTGAAGAAAAAAATCCTCCCAACAAGTTGAAAGACCTTTCAACTCACCTAACACTCCTGACTGACTCCTTGACCTGAGACACAACATGTGTGTTGTCCACCAGCTCCACCCATACCTAATTTGCATATTGAGATACAATAACAGTGCTGGCAGAATGGAGATATAATAGAAGGCTTATTACAGGTGTAAATACAAGGGTCCGTAATCAGATGTCATTATCCAGATAACATATCCAGATACAGATCACATGTTAATGCAAAGTGGAGATAGAGTCTAATACTTTGGAAGAAGGCTGAGTTGCTATAAAGACCAGCCTGCTCTATGTTGGGTGGTTTAATACATTTCAATAGTTTTCCATTTCTTCTGACTGAAAAGTAAGTGCTACAACTGTCATTGTATTTCTTATTAAGAACTGAGTTATACACACTTTTATAAAACACTGAATCACTGATTTTCCTTCTTTTTTATAATCACAAAGTGTGAATATGCTTGAGAAGTTTCTTTGGTTCTCAAATCATAATTTCCTTTTTCCTTCACAATTAATCCGTCAGAGCTATAAAGCAGACAACTATTATCCCCCACTGGAGCGATAAATGAACTTGGAAAGCTAAGACTGCAGAAGAGCAAGTTCCACAATCCACAGCTGTCTTAAAGCATGTGGTTACATGTGGCAACCAGACCTTTTCTCTCCTGTGATAGGTCTGACGTCAGCTTTTCTCCCTCATCACATCATCCAGGTCCAGAGAGGTACAGCTCTCAGCCAGAGGTCCGGCTAGAGGTGAGGGGAGCTGTAGGATGTTTATGACATACTGTCAGTGCTGTGCGTAAAGAATCCACATGCATGCCACTTAAGACCTTCCTCTCCTGCACTGGTCACAGCCCTGCTGCCATGGTCTGAGGATAATTGTAGTTTCTTAAGGCTTAGCCTGTCCAAATTTGATTTCTGTCACTTTTCAATGAATATTAATGAGCCACAAACTCAGCATCCAGCCTTTCAACAGGGCTTGAGTCTCTCATTTCCTCCTTCAGTCCCAATTCTCAGAACCAGTGATGAAACCAAACCTTTGCACATTACCTGTCAGAGCTAATTTACCACAGACACATTAATCTCCATCTGCTGGCATGTATGGAAGCATAATGCATTCAGTTGAGAAAAAAAAATTGCCCTGTTTTTCTGAATTAATGTGACAATTATCTCGGAAATTCCGAGATAATTTTTCATGGGGAAAAAAATTTCTGCTCTGCTTTTCTGAATTAACAAGATACCTCAAAACCCCGCGAGCAGCTCTCGTCTGCATGGAGTATGGTTGTACATAGTCGACAAACTAATAACAATACCATCTATATTACTTAAAGACACGAGTATCTCCAGAGGTGGAAGAAGTACTCAGATCTTGTACTTAAGTAAAAGTAGTGTAGAAATACTCTGTTAGTAAAAGTACAAAAGTATTATTAGCATCAAAACATACTTAAAGTACCAAAAGTAAAAGTACTCATAATGCAGAATGGCTCATTTCAGAAAAATAAAGATTATATTATTGAATTATAATTATTGTTGCACTAACATGTACATCACTTTAATGTTGCAGCTAGTAAAGATGGAACTAGTTTCAACTACTTTATCTACTACTTTAATTTTCCCCCCAGGGATCAATAAAGTTTTATCTTCATCTATAATATTACATTGTAATTTATTTGTTCATTATATTTTGTATTATTAATCTGAGTATGTAAAGTAGCTAGTAACTAAAGTTATCAAATCAATGTAGTGGAGTAAAAAGTATGGGACATGTTTGCTTCCATGAAATCGAGCTCTCAAGTCTCTTGGGATTTTGAGGTATGTCATTAATTCAGAAAACAGAGCAGATATTTTTTTTCATGAAAACTGATCTCGGAATTTCTGAGATAATTATCTTGTTAATTCAGAAAAACAGGGCAAATTTTTTTTCTCAAGTGTACGCATTACACTTCCATTGGCATAAGTCTGTGTTGTATATCATGCATCATGCAATCAAAAACCAACAAAATAAAAGTTTGATAATACTTATAATATGTGTGCTAGCCAAGTCTTATAAAATAAATGTCATCATTTGGTCACTGTATAGAAAAAAATGTGAAAAAAAGTTTTACCTTAAAGGATAACTCCACCAATTTTAAACATTAAAGAGAATTTATTCGTTATGAGGAGTGCTATGTAGTCTATGACAACAGTTATATAATGTCTTCTGTGGAAAAGCTTTGTCAAGTCTGAAAAAATAAATAATAATAATAATTGCTTAATCAACACACAAGACCCCTTGACATGTAAATATTAATTTTGTGGTCGGTTCTGAAAAATTAAGCTATTTTCAATGTATCGATACTGTGAAATTTAATTGTCTTATACTGTATGTACTGTAATCAGGGCGTCCTTGTAAAAGAGAGCTTGCTCTCAATGGCCCTCCCTGATTAAACAAAGGTTATGATGATGATGAAGTCCAAAAACTTAGGCCATACACAAAATAAAAAAAACATAATTTACCTTATTTATCTTATTTAGGTAAAAATAAAAAGTACTTAAAAATGCTTGATATAAGCATTTTCAAGGACTTTTTATTATAAATAAACACCTATATGCAGTGGAACAAATGTTATTGTTATTTATGTAAATAAATAAATAAATGCAATGGTGCGAAAGTGCTTGTTCTACACACTGACTTCAAGAGACATTTTTCCTCTGCATATAAGGACGGATGGATATATTTGTTTTGTTGTTCTGCAGTTATGTGGGTTGACTGGTTGAAGTAGCCTATCATGCCATTTGTCAGAGGTTATTTTGAAAGACACACACAAAATTAAATTTTAATAGCACACCTTTAAATTGTCCTTGACTTAAGCTAGGACCTAGTAGTAACCAGTTGTCACCACAAGTTATCTGAGAATTCTTATAAGAGCTTTGGGAGAACTGTTTACACAGAAGAAAAACACAGATATACATACATTTGGCTTGTTTATTTTATGTGGTCAGTCAATCAATAAGCAATTTTTATTTTGGACTGACTCACAACAGGTGAAAGGTAATCTCCTTCAAACAGTTCAAACAGTTTGAGGTGGGTGAGGGTGTCGAGCCCTACAGATGGTAGAGAGGGTCGTCCATTAAGGGTCGGTGGTTCAATCCCAAGCTCTTCTGGTCGACATTTCAAAGTGTCCTTAAGCAAGACGCTAAGCCCCAAAGTGCTCCCAATGAGCAGGCCAGCCTTACATGGCACCTACGTTACCACTGGTTTGTTTTCTATTAACATAATGAAGAAACGCTAAATAACGCACCTGGCAAGTCACAAAATAAATATGTTCACCGACAACGTATTTCATTAGTTGGGCATTGGCAGTCCTTGGTTAAGGTTAGGGAAAGGGCTATAGCTCTCCCAGCTAGCTGGCTTGCTAGGTAGCTTGGTCACTAACTGTACAATAAGTTCAAAAGATGTAGTACCATCAACTGCTTGCCTCATAACCGTCTGCAAACCATGCCTTTTTTGTGAGCAGTTTACATTGCAGCTGGACAGGGTTATATAAAAGTAGATGGTACAACACAGCAAATGAGCTATGACAGCTACTTCTGTTTTGGACTCTCTGGCTCTCCATTCCCTCAAATGTCAGCAAAACAGTTTACTATTGGTCAATGGCATGAATTTACATGTTCACTAATGTCGAACTTGATGTGAAAGATTTGTGCTGGTTTACTTCACCTCGAAGGTCACTTTTGAAACAAGGTTGGGCAATTTAGCCAATCAACTCCTGAATAGTCAATGATAAAGCATGGCTCAGTCTGCACATTAAATTATTCATATAGAAACTATGGAGTGAGGAGCACTGCAGCAGCTGACTTGGCTGTGAAGATTAAGGCTGAGCTGTCAGTCAAGACCACAGCAGCTGTGGTCAGACAGTGCTGAACAACATGAAGAAACAGGAGAGCAGGGGATAGGAAAGATGTGTTGACCTGGTGGAAGACAAATGTGCAGCAGGGAAGTAATTTTGTTCATGCAAATGATACAGAGATCTCTGAGAAAATCAATGCTTGTTTATGTGACCCACTGTGACCTTCTAGAGAAAGGTTGTTTGTCTCCTTACTGTATCTGCAGGAAAGAGATTATGTCCTTCATACAGAGCACCTGCTGGCACACATACTCATAGACACACACACATACACACAAACCCATCAGGAGGAGCTTTTGTAGACAAGCTGGGGTATCAGCCAAGACAGTATTTTTTTACAGTATTAGTTATTTGTATTTGTGTTTTTATCATTGTCACATCTACTGTAGGTATGATGATGAATTAAGGTGCCAGTATACTCAGTCAGAAGTGCTTGTCACATGGCCGAATAGCTTCAGAAACCCCCCCACCCACCCCACCTTTCTGACATGAGGGGGGTGAGGGGGGGTTGTGTCTGTCTGTATTTCTGTAAAAAAAACAAACGACAATCCGACATTCACACTCACTCCACTCAGTAATTGGCCAGCTGTGTGGAAATGTAACAATAGTATACTACTGAAGAGGAATGTTTTAATGCACAGAGCTGTCTCATTCACATTTTCGTTTTCATCTAGTTCATGTTTACTTATTGCCTGTCTCTTGGGTGTCATTTTCTCACAACAGAGCTCATCAATAACTGCTATATCTCAGATTTCCCCGCCACTCACCTGCACATGAATGCATAATAAGTCAGTTTTACAATCGTGGAGGAAGTATTCAGATCCTTTACTTTAATAAAAGTAGCAATACAAAAATGACATTTACTTAAGTAAAAGTACATATTACAAGTATTATATAGCTAAATG
Organism: Oplegnathus fasciatus; assembly: GCA_003416845.1. Classification (NCBI taxonomy): domain Eukaryota; kingdom Metazoa; phylum Chordata; class Actinopteri; order Centrarchiformes; family Oplegnathidae; genus Oplegnathus; species Oplegnathus fasciatus. The sequence goes on from NTHP01000165.1 coordinate 1,160,445, forward strand.
TGCTTAAATTATCAAAAGTAAAAGTAGTCATCATGCAGAATGCCCCCTTTCATAGTGTTATATGGTATCATAGGTTTGTTCTTACTGGTGCATTAACATGTAAACAGCATTTTAATATTGTAGCTGGTGGAGGTGCTAATCTAAACATATTTATAGTTTATATTGGGCAGTGTAATGCAGTAACAATGCATCATATTTAAAGCTCAAAACTATACCTATATACACCTATATATGTTAGTGATAGACTTTCCAAAAGAGTTCACACTTTCAACTGCATTACCACACAAAAATAATCACAGTAAATGCTCACTGCTTGGACATGTAGATTATGTCCATTTCACATCGGCCAGCCCAGGACCACCTTTGGCTGTCATATTAATGTCCAAGACTTGTTCAGTATCTGGACATGCACCAATCTATGGACATTCAGAACAGGGAAAAAATTTGACATCTTTTCAAGACCACTTTTTAATGTCAATGGACACAAAGGGATATTTCGGATTTTTTGAAGTGGGGTTGTATGAAGTACTTATCCATAGTCAATGTCTTACCTACAGTACATGGCAGTCTGCGCACTCCCAGTTTGGAGAGCCAGCTGCAGTACTAGCATGGAAGCTGCAAAACGTATTTTAGCCACCTAAAAAAGGCCCACCTAAAAAAATCAAGTGTATGCTATATTTTGAACATTTTCACCGTTTTACCTTGCCGTCAGACAGCCCTTTCCTTTGGCTCTACTACTTCTCAACCGTAGAACTTCCGTATACCTACGTATAAGCCCGTTCAGTCTCTATCTGCAAAAGTCTTCTTCTGTATACTTTGGTTCATAAAGCTATCCTCTTGTCTCCACAGTGAACGGCATTTTGTCGTTGCTGTCATAATCACTCATTTTTATTTTCATGTATGTGTTGTCTCTTCCATAAGACCGCTGACCCAAACAGCTGATCTGCGGCATAATACAGTGCGTGGCAAGCGGAAGAATATGGGAGTTCTACGGTTGAGAAACTGTAGTACCAAAGTAAAGGGCTGTCTGACTGCAAGGTAAAGCGGTGAAAATATTCTTAATATGGCATACACTTAAACGGATACTGATTTCTTTTGGTGGGCCTTTTAAGGTGCCTAAAATTAATTTTTACTGTTGGCCCCATCCACAGCAATACATTGCTTAGCTTCTGTGCTGTGTACTCCGGCTACCTCTCCAAACTGGGAGCACGCCGACCGCCATCTACTGTGGGTAATACACTGACTATGGATAAGTAACCTCTTACAACTCCACTTCAAAAGATCTGAAATATCCCTTTAATGATGTGCTCAGTATAAGACGTCAAGCCAAGAGCACTTTGGATCATCTATGGACATTTGGAACAGGGTCAAAACCACTTTTATCCTCCAATAAACGTCATGACTGGCTCAATACTAGACATCTTTTTATGGCCGCTTCTAGACAAGTGTAGGCCAACTTTCTCTACTATGGATTATTAGAATTTATTAGAACTGAACCCTCTGTCCTTAGACAAAGTCCTTTTCTTTTTCAAGACCACTGTTGAACAACTTCTGAATGAAAATGACCCATCACACACATCTCCTTTCACCATGTTCAGCGTCCATTATTGAGAAAATAAATATTTGTGTGAAGCACATTGTTTGTGCTATAACAAATATCAGACTCAGGAACATGCCTACTTGTCAGCTTTCTATTCAAGCTCTCTGGATTAGAGACGGTGGTTGCCCTGCTGGACTGAGAGAGTGCACAGTTCTTCCCTCTGGACTGAAGCTTCTTATGGATGAGCAGCGATGAATCACTGGGCCTGTGGGCATTGTGGTCACATGGATGGACACAACTGATTTCCTCTAATCTGCCTGAAACACAGAAGTGTAATGAGGTGCATCCAGGACTGCCAGCTATGTGTTTCTACAGTGTTTCTGCCCTGTTAATTATGCTTAATTGTACTTCCCATCAACCATTCACAACAAGAGGGAATGAATCCATAGCAATGTCTGCTGCTGCTTCATCTATACATCTTCAAATCCACTTCATGTTTATGGGTGAGAGACAGTGAAATAGTGTGTCATACAGTGTCTTTGTGAGTTGCTCAGCCCCTTTACCATGTTTAAATATGGAAACAAACACGTGTTTTTTGCTAATTATTATTACCATAATTGCCTTCTGTTTATCATAAAGGAAACTTTCTGAAGTTTTAACACCAGTCCCTGTCAATAATACGATGTGACTGGTGACATGGAATATGGTGAGGCTAGAATGAAATCATGAGGACGCTGGCTAGGAAAGACAAACTGTCATGATTTAGAGAACAAGCAGAATGTTTCCTACAGACATGTGATACAGGATGTTCCTAAAAGCAGTTCTGTGACTCTTGTGCCTCATAAATAACTGCATGTGTTGACCTTTCTCTCGTCACGTCTGAACATACAGTACATTGCTTGCAAATGGAAGTTTTCCGCAAGGAGGACCTAACACAAGGCAGCTGACAAGGTTGACTGTACAATAGAGCTCAACTGATACCTCAGCTGGGCTGATATTTTTAGCTGATTTATCCCAGGTAGGGTACACATTGAAATTGGCATATATGTCAGGTGATAAGTAACAAGACACTGCGATACAGAAATTCCAAAGATCAACGACAATAGCAGGTTTTCTGGCTATGGAAGATGTATGCTTTTGAATGCACAGGGTGACAACATCATATGTAGGTTTATACATTTTATGATCAAAAATAAATATTTGCAGAAAACTCAAAAAATTTCTAAAAGACTGCTGACAATTGTCCCAGTTTTTATTTATCATCAGCCACTTCCTGCCTCTTTCCTTTCACTCCTTTTTTTCCTTGGTCTATGCTAGATTATCAGATACTGTAAATGATATTGCTGTATAATGAATCCAACGCTGGACAGAACCCTTTTGGGGCCCTAGGCAAGATATGTCATGTTCATTAGTACAAATTGGACTATAAAAGCTATTCTACTGTGTTGTTTTTTAAGTTTGGTATGTACCCGTTCTGCACTGGTGCGTACTGGTTCCAGGAAATAGCCACAGCCTTATGAATCTGACATTGACAAAAGTATATTTTGTATTTTACCAAATTAACTGTCAGTTATCGAGATAGAAGCATTACAACCTTAAATAGTGTTACAAACTTACTTGAGTACTGTGGCAAACTATACTTTAAACAGTGTAGGTGGTGACTGATACATGTTTTTCCCCTTGGGGCTTAATGTGTCAGCTCTAGTTCAGGCTACCCGCACAGAAATTATATACAGCAGTATATTAGCAGTATATATAAATATCTGGAATATTGTATATTGTAAATACTATACTTATACTAATACTAAGGAAAAATATTGTCTAGTTTGCATAAAGTGAGAACAGCAGAGGCAGAGATATCCTGACTTTCAGTGCCTAGTGTGGGTCAAGCTCCAAAACCCTGGATCCTACAATTCCCATAATGAAACTCAATAGCATCTTACATTAAACCCTTCCTGCCTGGTGAATAGTCGTGTCTTTGAAACTCCACAACTCCAGTTTGTGACACAGATTTTCTGTCATAAATTTGTTGTCTCCAAGCCCAAGATAACCATGATGACATCACCATGACATTATCCGGGTTATTTTCTCAGACTTGACAATTATTATACAACTGTTTTCCCAGGCTGACTGGTATCGTCATGACGAGTAAACTAATCTTGATGTTTAATATTGGTGGGGTGCCCCTTTAAATATTTAATAAAAGTACCTACCCTGTGTTGGCTGTGCATCAAAAAACTGGAGACCGCAAATGCAACACACATTCCTGCTGCAGATGGCTACAGATGACTGAAAAAGAACTGTATACATTCTACAAAAAAAATGTGTAGGCCTATCAAAGCAGAAAAACTCAAATTAAAGGTGTTTTTTGTTTTAGACTTTTAGATTTTAGAGGTCTGGGTGCTCATACCACCTAGCAAGCTATTAAAATAGCACAGACGGCACTAAACACAGTTTTTGTTTATTTTATCTTTCTCTCTCTCTAAGTGTGTACGTAAAAAAAAATCCTTGTTTGCCATCTAACCCAAAGACAGATGTGGAAGATCAATATCAATCTCATCTCTGTGTTTCCAGTATGGATGAACCAGAATAGAACCTGACCGATTTATCAGTCGACCGATATTGGCCTTTCATAGATTTATCTGAATCGGCGTATATGTTTTCCGATATGAAACAGAACATAACGAAGAAAAAGATGCTTGGGGTAATTTAGAAATGATGTCATCACATAGTTTGTCCAGCGGAGCGGCTCCGACTCCACTGTTTATAATACTCTCAGCACCGTCTGCAGCACATGTGGCAGAGTACACATCACAGCTGAGCAGATGGTGGTGCAGAGTCAAGCGGTGTCTTCACAGTAAGTTGCTGGAAAGTTAAAATTTCCCTTTTCAATATAACTAATATAACCTGACCCCTGACAACCTTCATGACACTCATGCTTATCACATCTGTTTGCTATGTTAGCGAGGTAGCTAGCCAGCTATAGTTTGTCAGTACAGTCAGTAACGTAGCAGATTGAAAGGTTAGCATCAGAGCATCTCTTCCCTTCATTCTGCAGCTCAGCAGCTGACGGTGCGGTGGTGGTTTGAGTCTGCTGAGTGTTGGCTTCACACTGCGTTGTTACCTAGTTGGTGAGATGCAATGCTGGAAAGTAATATAAATGATGTCCCCATATTTGACCGTCATGTCACTCATGCTTATCATACTCGCTTGCTACATTTCTTAATTCAAGTTTAATATATATATACTGTATATATTTTGTTCTATTTGTGTTTTTTTTTTAATTTATAGTTATTTATAATTATTAAATTCCCAGTGAAGTTTACTATTTCAGTGCACTGACGTAATTTTAGACAATAAAGTTTATTGTTAAAGAGGTACTGCACACTTAAACATGTTTTTTGAGCTGTAAACTAAATGATATGACTGTACTGTGATGAAACACATCAATGCTGGTGTTAATATTAACTTTTCTTACCAAATTTATAAAAATCGGCATTTAATGGGTTGAAAATGGCTCAACACGCCATCAGAGCTGTTTTAAATCAGCCCTGAACCTTGCAAAGCCAATGATGACATAGAGTCGACCGGCTGGGACATAAACTGTAAAATATCCTGCCTCCATTACATATCTTTGTCAGAAGTGTTTGATAACCACATTTGAGGGATCGTTGCAAAAAATGTGTGTTTATGTATATATTCTGTATCTATACAGTATATTCTTTATATATATATATATATATATATATATAATATATAAGAATATCGGCCAATATATCGTTATCGGGATTTTTTACTCCCTAATATCAGTATCCGGCCCAAAAATCCAGTATTAGTCGGGCTCTATACCAGAGGTCTGAGAGGTGTTTAGCTCAGCTCAAAGGCTAGAAGCAGAGGAAACTACTAGCCTCTGTCAAAAGTGCAACAATATGCCTTCCAACAATTTTAAAGCTGTTTACACTGGACACTAATATTTTATTGTTTCATCATGTATAACCCAAAGACTCAAATAAAGTATCGTAAATACTGTATTTTTAAAAAATCATTAATTTTACTTTTACTTGAGTACTTTTTATGACAAGTATTGTACTTCATCACTCTTTGTGCTGTTTATTTGTGTGGGAGAGTGAAAGAGACTGTGATGCGGTGGGGGTTGGAGAGTGGTGGTTCTACCTTATCAGCTTAACAGGATGAAAGCAGCAACCCTACAAAGCTTTTAAATAGCAGTGAATCGATGCTTCTCAATGAGTTAAATCCCTGTCATCTTCATGCAAGCCTGCTCATTGCGTAATCTTCCAACTGCAGCAGTCACATCAATGTGATGAGATTGAGTGGGAGTGGCAGCCTGTTGAACAATTAGCCTCAGCCACAACCTTTAGCTGCTACCTTGGATTATACACTGTCACTCATTGACAGCTTTCCCCAGCTCACAACTTATGCTTCCTTTTGAAGTAACAAAATCCCTAAACTGCAGTATGAGAAAACCTCCTTCCATCCTGTCCTCTCTAAAAGCCAGCGTCAAAAATGTATGCACGCTCGCTGTTGTCTGCATCTGTGACAGACAATGGGGGTGGGAGAAGGGATATTGTGTACTCTCTGCTGTTGCTTTGATGTTCAGCAGTAATAGAAAAAGGGGTTTAAGTTCCCGGCTGCGTCGGTGCCCCTGCGATTTGCTGCAGCTTTTTTGACTGACAGAAACAAATGAGTATCATGTTCATCTCTGAGTCTTTGAGGCGGTGTCAATGTCACCCCACTGTTTCCTCAAATTTATGTAATGGCAGTGGGAGAAATTGTCAGGCCTGCCTGAGCTCAATTTCACACACTTCATGAAAGTCAAGACTAGGTTGTCATTCTTACTTAATCCATACAAGGCCTGAGGCAGTGTGGGTGGATTTGGTCCAGGACATCTCTGAAGTTGAACAGCAAACTATTAAACTCTGCCTGCTGACCAAACAGCCTAAAAGGTCTGGGACATATACTGTGTATGTGGCTAAGTGTAAATAAAGGTGTATTAAATTGGATGTGGATTTATAAGACACATTTGAAGTGACAAGTATAAATGGGACCTCAATCTTTTCCAAATTCCCCTGTCTGTGGCTCTCAACCCAAAGCCCATTGGTTCCTACTGAAGACACAATTAACTACAATTCTCTCCCACTACAGAGTATAGCAAGTTCAAACAAGCATTGTTTGGAGTTTGAGCTTGGCAATTTGAACTGAGCTGACATCAGCAGCTCAGCTGGGCTCAGGAGATTCCTGTACACCTGTTGTGTGATAAAATAATCTCAAAGTTCCATTGACTAACTTTTTCTGAGCTTTCAACAGCAGTAATGGTGAGATAAAAACATGAACCTGACCTTTACCTTCAGACAAACCAATCTGGCAGCAGTTCCAAAAGGAATTCTATCTTTTGTATAAAACTCTATGGAGACATTACTGCCAGTGATCAGACTATTCTACCCAAGATGACCATGAATACTGACCGTATTTCCCTGCCAGTAAGCCCTCACATCTCTGAAAACATTGCAGCAATTTTTCTACATCGCTGCTGCTTGATGTGAAATGCATGCTGGGATACTTGTCTATCCCAAGTTCACGCACAATCAGCTACTAAACCATCCTGGTTAAATGGGCTGAGAAAGGCATTTTTTAAAATGGTTCAGAAATATAACAGCTCACTCCTGCAGTTTTTAGCAAATGTTATTCCAACAGATAAAAAACTAGAAACTGCAGCGACCAGCAAGCCGTTTTTAAAAAAATGCCTTTCTCAGTCAGTGTTCTTGTCTGTTCTTGTGTTCTCTTGTTCTTGTGAAATATCAACAGCACAAGTAGTGTTTCAATCCCACATTTAGCCAAGAGTCCAAGTGCCCTGAAATGTTCTTACTCTGTCCATCAACCCATTCTCCAAAGATGTACACGTGATGTCCTCTATACGACTGCTGTAAGTATAATTTGAGCTTTAGTGTCCTCATCATTGTTTTATAATAATACTCACTGAAGGGTGCTAGTTTGAGCTGCATTAGCTTCTCTTCTTGTTGTAGTATAGTAATGTTTTTCCAAAGTTAACATGGTAAGTGCCAATAAAGATTCATTGAAAGCACTGATTGGCCAAAAATATCATTAAACAATACTCTATTTGGATCACAGGCAAGTGGCCATGGTATAATGATAATTGTTGAAGCAAAACTGTGATTTGCTGAAGTGCTTATATATAACAAACAAATAATCAAAAGTACCTGATTGTATGTATATCTAACATATAAAGTGTAAAGATTGTGTTTTAGCATGTAACATAAAAAGATCATAAAGTTTTTAAAAAATACAGTCCAAGAGCTCCGGAAAACAACTGTGTCAAAAACATGTCCAGACATGCCCAAGAGTGGAAAATCCCCAAACATATTGGAATCAGGGATATGCCTGGACTTGCCCGGGCAGNGCACAGGCAGTAGCAAATCAGTCAGATTCCGGGACTGGCTCGGGTTTTATCTCTGTGAAGAATAAAACTCTATTGCATCGAACTCTGATCGTCTCCAGTGAATTCTTTGAACCTGTTTGAGACTCCAATAGCTACTCAATCCTGAAGAAGACAAAGTGTTGGTGAAGAGATCCAGACTTAAACTCTGGCCCAGACCTGGACTTCTGATCTTCAACATAATCCAGTCTGACCTGTGTGGTTATGTAAAATAATGTCCTCTATTTGTATCAGGGGTGATTAGCCCCTGTTTCACAGGTTACTTTTTGATAACTGCATGTCTTGTTGTGGATTACCCATTGCATATACAAAAATGACTTGAGCAAAAATAAACTGATTTAAATTCTAACTTTAGAAAGGTAACTTAGCTGCCCTACCCTGAGGCTATTTCACTAACTAATTATGGCTGTGCCCTAAATCCATTCCTCAACCATTCATTGACTATATAATAGATTACTCTATGACTAGTAAATAGAGATTTCAGACACTTATGAATCATTATCATGTTTGCATTATCACTGACAGGTAGGATTGTAATTTACACATATATACAAGGATTGTGGGACTGCAGAAAGTAGTAAAAATAGTGTCCATGTAAAGGATATAGTGGATAAATTTCACACTCAGAATTTGGACAGTAAATATAGTGCACTACAGTGCTTGCTGGGATTTGAAGGTGCCATTGAATCTCAAAATCCTTGGGGTCAGTGAGCCAGGAGTTGGGGAATTTTAGGATTTGGGAGCATTAACAAAATCAGCTTTCCCTGTGGTCCTCCCCCTGTTTTTTAATTTAATTTATTTATGTATTCATTTCTGTTTTGAACACCTTTTACAGCTGTTGACTTAAAATGAACATCAACTACTGGTAATTTATTAATTGTTGTCATTTGCTCATCACTGAATATTGTTTGTAACGTGTAACTTGCAACTTGTGATTGTCAATTCTTCCAGAAGGCAAGTTTTCTGCTGGAGTGAACAGAGCTGAGGAGTCCACGTAGGTTGTATCAAGCATCAGAGCTCATTAACGGTCCTTCTTAAAGAGTCAAGAATCAGCTTTATGGAACTGATGAACTGAAGTCTGACTGTGTGTTAGGTCTGATCCATGGTCAGTCTATCTGCAGTCAGACCCAGGACTCATTAGAAGCTGACTGTCCACTAAGACTCCCCAGTTCAGGGCCTACATGTAATTTCTTATTAGTGGGTCATTCAGTGCTGTGATTTAATTTGGCACTTCTTATTGATTTGGTAGTGAGTGCAGTTGCTCACTCAGTGGACAGGGCCTTGTTTATTCACCCTCTTGCTTTTTCAATTTTCTGTTTTGATACCCACATCGGAGTGACAGGCCATCAGTTATAGGAGTGGAGTTATCTCACAATGAGATGGTGTGCAGGTAGGCCTGGTAATAAGGACATTAAACATCTCTGACTGGAGAGAGTTGACCTTCCTGCCATAAATATGAGTTATGTGTTTTCCTGAACTTACTAAGATAGTGATGATGAAACACATCCTTCCCATTCCTATAAATGTGAGCAAAAATGTGTGAGGGATTACATATAGGCTGATGTTCAAAGTTTAAACTTTGACCAGCAAATATCTCTCAATTATACCAAATGCCAAATCATACAAAGAGAAAACATGCTGTATATTGCAAAATTAATATGACTTAAAAGTATCGTTAAGTCTAAAGCAATGATTGTGGTAACAAATAATAGACAGGATTAAGTATCTACAGGAGTTTCCCTGTGATGATTTTCAGCAATGCTAGCAACAAGGGTGTCTGGATCGCAGTGTTGACTTGTTGGAAGCAAGGGAGTAGGTGTGGTTTCAACAACCAAAAAAAAAAACAACAGGCAATGTTGTATTTGTATTTTTATTACAAAGAGCACAGTGAGACAGACAGAGATTTTAAGTGTCAAACACTTCATTTCCTCTGTCCTGGTGAATTATTATGCACTAATTTGATTTTATGCATCAATTTCAAAGTCCTCTGCTACTCTCAACATGAAATAAAGGAGTCAAGGAACTAAAGAGTCAATAAGAGTGGGTTTTATTTTCCATCTTATGTCATGCATTCTGTGTATAATGGCATTCTACCTCTGTTTTTATGCTCATTCTAAGTCTATTTTCATGTGAAGAACTCGGTGTATGTAATTTCTTTATTGTAAAACACTTTGAGTTGCATTTCTTGTATGAAAGGTGCTATACAAATAAAGTTTATTCTTATTATTATTATTATGGTGATGATGATGATCATGATGATGATGAATGTTATTATTATTAGGCTATTAAAGCACAATTGCATCAATTATATTAAGGATTAAAACATCAGATCAGAGACATGGACAAAATGAGACCCATTGACAAGTTGTTGTTGGCTAATGTGTGTACTGTTGTTAGATTGTACTGTGTTTAGAGTCATCATGTGATAGTGAAAGAGAAATTTATCTTATCTTATTTAACCAATAACCCACTGGGTGGAAATTAATCAAAGGCTTTGGGGAAGTCTGGGGTATCACGAATTGAGCGATTCCATGTCCTCTGCCCTCACGCTGCTCGGACGTGGTAGTCCCCTGCTGAGTGTTGCTTCAGGTTGGACAGTCCACCATGTACTCATTCTCACTGACAGGACTGACCCACTCGTGGTGCGTTTGCCATTCAGATCTGTATTTGGCATAGGCGGATTTAGGCCATACTTAGCCTCTTTCTTTAAAAAAAAACGTGCGTCTGAGTCTGCGTAACCAGGGCAACGATGACGTTGAGTGACAGACAACTTGCCTGTCATTCTCTTCCGTGAATTATTATTTCTCATGTCATTTCAAGCTTGTGCAAATGTAGTGTATGCATTAGAGTAGGGTGAAAGTATGGGACAAATCGCGTCCCGTATTGATTCAGTAAGGGACAGTGCACTTTATTTTTCAATACTGGACGAGTGACAAATACTTCCAAGGCTGCAGCCTAGAAAACAGAACATTACCAAGGTTGCAGAGTAGACAGGATGAAAGAGGTTGCCGTGCCATATGATTCAACAGCACATAACAAACTTCAGGACAGACTGCACAACACACGTACACAATTGGATTATAGAATATTTTTGGGTGAGATAAAGCCCACCCAAATATGGCCTAAATCCACCTATGCCGAGTGATGCAACAAGTTTTAATATTGATGGACTTGCATTGATACTCACACTGGACTGCCCTTCGCTGTGTGTGCGTTCTCAATCTTCTTTTGTACATGTACATGTGTTTGTACATGTGATTATATATGCCTTCCTTCATTTATGTTCTAATTCCACTAACCATAGCCACTTACCATTTCATTAAATAAAATACATAAAATTATAACATTTTGGGAATAAATCGTCCAACTTGAGGTAATAACACATGAACAACGTCATCCTCTGCCCTGGATATGCTATAGAATAGACTCTAAATAGAAACGTTTTCATCCTCTGATATGTAGAACAGAGCTGTGTGGTGGGAAGAAGGCAGAAGAAAACAGACAGCAGAGTAGTCCTCCGCGGTTTGGAGCAGAGAGGAGCTTTACCCAAGCCTGTCACCTGACAGGCGAGGACTAGTCAGACTTAGACAGTGACAGTTTGAGGTCAGAGCGTGTTTCCACTCGGCTCAGTGTCCAGGCGACTGGAGAGCTACAACATACCCAGAGGAACAGCTCATGAGTGGCAGGTAACCTAAAAGTAGATAGACTCCCTCTAGATTCCTCTGACAGCACTCGTACCCATGCTGATATAATCTAACAGGCAAACAGTGTTGTGGATAGGGAGCCCTCCAGCTACTTAGTGTATTTTCTACAGGTTCAAGACTTACTGGACAAATATAACTCAAACATACAGTTAGTGTGGCTCAAACTGGATCACAACCGGAAGTAGAGAATTGAGTGTTCATGACCCCCACAAAGAATGTGGAAAAAAGACCTGGACCTATGGGATCAAGATAGAAAGCATGCATCATCCGGGGACCATAAATATCTACAGCAGATTTTATGGTTTTAAGTTCCCTGATTAGTGTTTAACTTTATTTAAGTTTATCTTGTCTATGACCACAGTGTTGGTCAAAGGTAAAGGTCTTTTGCTTTGTTGGATAGACGACTAGACAGATAGACAGACTAACTGATCACATAATGCACAATCCTGGAAATGTTGCTGGAACTGCATTTTTGGAATCAAGACAGATAGCATTCATCCTTTGGCAACCATGATCAAATTTCATGGAATTCCAGTTTCCAAATTAGTTTTTCAGTCATCGTCATGCTGCTCAAAGGTAAATTTTGTGAGTGATTGCGAGTGTTGGTTTGATTCCTGCAACAACCACATTCCCCATCCTACAGCAACGCACTAAACCTGCTCAAGAGAACGCTTTGCTACTTTTAGGCAACATCAAGAGAGCAGTGAAAATTAAATGGTACACCTTAGTACTGCTAAAGTGTACTGTAGCCTGTAGGTTTAATCAGAATTAAATGTTTAATACCTCTGCTCTTGAATTGCTACATTAATAGCTGGCACTGTAAGCTCAAGGGAGGAAAGTCAATTAAATATAAAGATAGAGGAGAGCATTAAATAACTCTCCAGCTAATGTGCTATATTTCTATTTATCTTCCTCTGTTCTTTAAAAAATGTCTGTTACAACATAAGCACTTCTCAGAGAGTGAAATTTAATTTACCCAGCCTAAAGCAGTTCTATATACAAATAAAATGGTATGTTGTCACAGAAGAAAGAGAAGAGACTGTAGACTTACGGAGGGAGTGCCACTCGTCCTGCCTTATTGTTTTGGTAATGTTGTAGGAGAGGTTTTTGGGTATCGTAGCCGAGGAGTAGTGGTACTTGATGTAGGAGCACCTTGCAATGGAACCTGCAGAGAGAAAAACAAACAATTACTTTTTTAATTAATTTAATTAACAATGAGTCATGGGGCATTACATAAGATCCACACTGATGACACACAGAGCAGGATTGAATGGAACGTTAAAATATCATTGTTCCATAGTGTCGTGATTCAGCTGGAGATGTCTGCAGTTATTAATTTAATACCCAGACACTGGCGAATCACTTTTATACTTTATATATACTTTATACTTTTCCTAAAACAATAGCAATCTGCTGTTATATGAGACGATGAAGAACACTTTCAACATACATTTCTATTACCTACAATTCTAACACAGTGGCTGTCAGAGAAAAAGCTATTAACTAATCACTCAAGGGAGCCATTCAATGCATAATTCTAAACGTGTCTGAGAGTCCCTTGGCCTGGTGATGTGTGTACGATTTCTAGATAAAATGTTTCACTGACAATGTAAACCTGAGTCAAACTGATGGTCAGAAAGATGTCTGAATTAATGGAGACACGCTGAGCTGTAGAAATACTGAATGTTTTCTAAGGGCCACAAAATGTTGTTCAAGAGGACAGCATTGGTTGTTTGGTGAAACACTTACAACCGTTTATGTTTACACATTCCTGACAAGAGATCTCTTGTGATCATGTAAATAATGACTCTTCTCTCTCAGTAGCAAAGGTGAAAGTATCATGATGTTGTTAAACCTCTGTAAAACCTCCTTTGGAGGAGGTCAGGATGGATGGTTGGGTGTACTTAGATAACAGAGACCACTCTTTGTATTTTGTCTCCTACAAACAGTCAAATCAAGAATAACTATAAGTTTCCCCAAACCTTAATCAGGTTGTTTCAGTGTCCTAAACTTCACCAAACCTAGTGGCTCAGAAAATGCTTATATGAATCATTTTTGTAACAGTAATATCAGTTTGGGTAGGACAAATGTGTACCATGTTCATCATCTTAGATCAGTGTGTTAGCATGCTAACATTTGCTAATTAGGACGGAAAACAAAGTAGCCTACAGCTGAGGCTGATGGGAATTACAAAGTAATTAGGATTCATCTTCTGGGGACCACAAATCTGTACCAACTTTGGCAATCCATCCAATAGTTGTTCAGTTATTTCAGTCTGGACCAATTAACATTGCCATCCCTAGAGCCACACCGCTAGGTTGGACATTTCGCAACGTCCAGTTCTGAAACTGTCTGTCTGAAAAGTCCCAGCATTCAACAGTACAATAGTCAACAGTTTCGTAAGGACATAGTAGAAACATAGATATAGTGGAGAACATTTGTAGAAGTTAGGGTTAGTAGTAGTACATTTGGTAGTTTGTAGACGCTCCTCTAGCTGACATTATATAGCCAGTAAGAGAAGAGACTTCAGAATGTGGAGGTCCAGAATTAAACAGCTGACAGTGATTTCCTTAATTCCTAGAATAACACATACTAAGGTAAATTAACTATTATTTTAGGAAATCTTGCTGGGGCTGTCCTGGGATCCAAGGTGTCTTGGACCCTAGTGCAACTGCAATGTCCCTGTTACAATCACCTGGTGATCTACCTGTAGCCAGGTTTCCATGCAAATTTAGCGCAAATGTGAATGAATGAATTCATCTGTTTCTGTCAACTGTTATGTGAATAATAGGAGTTGGGTGCATCAAGTCAGTTGGTGGTGCTAATTCTCCAGTTGGGTTCCATTAAACCATTCATTAATTTGAGGAAGTTTACTTCATTGAACAACACAGATCTAATGTTTTCGTCTGCAGCTATTTTTCTTCTCTTGAGTGGAGCAAAAGCTTCAGTGGAAGCCACATGCTGCATGTGTGTCGTGATTTATTCACTAAGCCTGTTTCCATTGCACTTTGTCACATTTTACTTTTATCCATGCACAAAACCCCTTTTTGTCGATATTTTGTGATATCTGCACTATATGTCAGATATACTTTTCCTGCCCGCAGTTTCCTGTAACTACACTGTCAACTATCTGACAAAGGCAAAAATAAAAAAAAATACAGTAATTGTTGATCTCATTTCTATTTTTTCTAGTTTACTGTTGTCTTTTAATAACTCGTGTCTGTTATATGTGTCTCTGCCTGGGACAGTGCCCTGTGCCAGTATCAACACAATATGAGAATGGTGGCTGTAATACTGTGTGTTCATATCAAGACTTTCTGGCTGGTGGAGAAAGAGCTGCTTCCTTTTGACATCATTTCTGCGTGTCTGCTCTGCTTATCTCTGGCAAGTGGCTTACTGAAAATTGCATTATTGGAGTCCTGGGAGATTTGAACTGCACAAACAGAGACAACCAGGATAACACCCCACTGCCTCTCCCCTCCTCTCCTCCCTCACACACACACACACATAAATAACCAAAACTAACCAAACCCATGGAGACCACAACTGCTGACAATGGTAATTACCCATTCATGACTATCTCTTTATCTGCAGTGCAGTTGGCACCAAATCGCTCACACAGAGAGACTAGATGTATTTGATTAAACCATGGTACATGGTACAGCTACTGCATACATCCTAAAATACTATTAAAACTACAAATAAAAATACATTTTAACCTCCCTAATACTCAGATCGTAAGCATGTGACACACGCTTCTGGTGTTGAGCCGGGGAGGAGGGGCCAACTTTGATTGTTGTGTTTACAAACCACAACCAACAAATCCTACTCATCCTGCATTTAAACAAGCTTTCGTCCATGCACAATTCACCATGGCTGGCCAGAACCATATCGTAGTGGTTTTCATCGATTCCAGAGCCCATGCCAACTTCCTGGACATGACATTACCTTGGCAGCCCAGCTGAGGATTGATCGGGAGCCCCTACCCAAGCCTCTCCAGGCCAGCGCTCTCAACAGCCATCTGCTCTGCTCCGTCACCCACCGCACAGTCCCCTTTCACCTGGGTATGTCAGGTAATCACCAAGAAAAACTCTCATTTTACTTGATTAATGCACCTATTTTACCTGTTATTTTGGGTTATCCTTGGCTTAAGCTTCACAACCCTCACATAGACTGGTCTTCAGGGATCATTTTACAATGGAGCTCTGATTGTAACTCTGTATGCCTCAGATCTGCCTTGCCTGTCACTAGGGTTGGGTACAGAACTCGGTACTTTTAAGGGTACCTACCGAATTACGTCAGTAAAAATTTCAGTACCTGAGAGCGCATCTGGGTGAGAGAGTAAAGTATATGTTAGAGAAAGAGAGAGAGAGCAAGACCATGTGACGCAACGTGTTCAGTCCCAACACACAGTCAGTGCAATGGCGAGCCGGAAGCGCAGCGCACACTCTGGCACTTTATGTTGACAGTTCAGTGGCAACCTCACGACTCTCACATCTCTCAACTCAACTTTCGTGTGGTCCCCCATAGCTGAGTTAAAACGTTTGTTCAGCTCTGCTCCTATACTTACCTTCCCTGACCCCTCACTTCGGCTTGTTGTAGAAGTGGATGCTTCCGATTCTGGAGCGAGAGCCATCCTCTCCCAGCAGTCCACTCAGGATCAGAAACTTAATCATTGTGCTTTTTTTCCCCGCAAGCTGTCTCTTGTAGAGAGGAATTATGATGTCGGCAACCGCGTGCTGTTTGCCGTCAAGCTGGCTTTGTAGGAATGGAAGCACTAGCTGAAAGGGACGGAGCAACCATTTGTGGTGTGGACTGGCCACAAGAACATAGAGTATATCCGCTCCGCCAAAAGACTGAACTCCCGCCAGGCTAGATGGTTGTACTTCAATCGGTTCAACTTCACCCTCTCCTACTGCCTGTGGTCCAAAAATACCAAGCCTGATGCCCTGTCACGACAGTTCCAGTTCGAGAGCTCCCAGGTCAAACCGGAGGGGATCCTTCCTTCTGCCTGCATGGTTGGTGCCATCACCTGGCCTTTGGAGGACAAGGTAAAACAGGTGACTCTCAATTCCCTGCTCATGGAGACGGCCCAGCATTGCCTCTTGTCTTGCAACCCCGTGTCCTGTTCCAAGCAACTGTTGTTGATAGAATACACCTACAACACCCTTCCCAGTTTGGCAACTGGACTCTCCCCCTTCCCGTGCTCCCGGGGATATCAGTCCCCACTCTTCCCAGAACAGGAACGAGAGGCCAGGGTTCCATCTGTCCAGTCTTTCATTTGTCTGCTGCTGCCTCACCTGGTTGCAGGATCGCTCCACTCTTACCACCTCTGACCGTTACCAAAAAGACGCTAATTTGCACCGCATCCCTGCCCCTCACTACACCCATGGTCAGAATGTCTGGCTTTCCACCCGACACTTGTCATTAAGAGTGGAATCCAGAAAGCTGGCTCCACGGTTCATGGGTCCCTTTCCCATCACCAGGGTCATCAGCCTCGCAGCAGCCTGCCCCTCTCTTGTTCCATGAGGGTCCACCCCACATTCCACGTTTTTCGCCTTAAACCCATTAAGGAGGGTCCGCTCCGTGCTTTTGGGTTCTGTGATTTCTCAGTCGTAACAAGTTAAGTGACAACTGGCCAATTGACCGGTACCAACCGAGTACCGCTCCCTTTTAAGGGCCAGTATCCCAGGCTCAGGATGATCCCTGGACTTCATCAATGACTCATTCAGGAAACAAAGAACAAAATTTTGCAATGCATGATGGATGTACATTAATTGATATGTCATGTTTAATTTCCAACAACCTCTCAGCTGTTGAACTTAAGGTGCCTTAAGCTGATTTCACTGGTCATTGTTAAAATTTTATCCACTTAGTGGTCTCCTGTGTTTCCACCAGTTATACAGTAATACAGTAATACATCTAGCCAAGATAATTATACACTGCGTCATTTAGTATACATGGTTCTCATTCATTAATTAATTGTTCACAAAGGATGCGTTCAGGCACAGTATTTAGTGTGACTCTGTAAATGTCATTCCATTCATATCTCCAGGAACGTGCTTCTGTGCAGGTATAAAATAAATATTCTAACCTTATACCCAACACTTCACATTGTAATGCAACATTGATTAATCAATGATGTTCTTGTGTAATCCATGTACTCAGTGAAGGCTTGCCTTAAGGCTTCCACAAGACCTGTTACCACAGGAGATGTGATCCCACTGGCTTTAAAACACAGACTTCTGCTAATGTTAGGGCAGAAAGGTGGCTAGTAGTGATCTGTCACGCGCAGTAGAGTCATGGAGCTGGTATAGATGTTTGAGGAAGCCTCTGAGGGATTTCAAAAAGGCCAATAAAAATGACCTGGACAAGAAGCTCATCAGAGCAATCTGACAATGGGCTTCTATTACCCAAAAAGCTCTCATCTAAACGCAGTTCACCACTGTTCAGTAAGTCCCCACTCCAATCAATATGGCTCTGCTGTCTGTTATACTGGAATACCTGTCCTATTATATTGATTGGACTAGATGTGTTGTTGAAGAAGTACTTGGGTTTAAAGAGTGGGAACTGGGGAATGAGGGCCCCATCCTGACAAGTAGTCAAAGTCCATTAAGTCAAGAGCAGATGAAAGCAGAAAACAACCATGAACAGCCTTTGAATGCCAAAACAGCTTTAATGCATTGACCCATCAAGTTCTCATATCTAAATGACGAAATACATTGTTTGCCAGTGCCTCCAAAAACAACCCATATGACCTAATACTTTCTGGTCTTCCACCTTTATGGTTAATGTCTGGTTAAGTTCACTACAACTACTTAATTAAGGTTAAGGTTCAGGATAGATCACCTGCTCATTCACCTGCATACTAACTCCGTTCCATTGTCATTTCAGACCTCGCTACTCCCTTCTGACCAGCAATAACCCCTGTTCCTGCTATTCCCATCACCTAACTGCCCCATCCACCTGCTCACCTGTTCTCATTTCCCTCATTACCCATGCAGTATATACCTGTATTGGCCTATTTCCACCTAGTTCCTGCCAGATAGTCAATGTTGCTTCGTGCTGTTGCTTTCCAGCCTCTGAACCTTGAACCCTGCAACCAGTATCCTGAATCCAGTTACCTGAAACCTGTACCTTGCAACCTGAACCCTGAACCCTTTATCCTGTCACCTGAGACCTGAACCTGGAACCTGTACCTGTTAATCCGCCTGCCTGTCTGCACCTTTTTCCTGCCTCATTCACATGTGGACACTCAGTATTCTGTTCAGACCTGCTACCCATTCCAGTAAGCTTTTGTATTTTCATTTTTGTCAATAAATCACTCAACTCTTCCTGTCTGCCTAGAGACTACCTGCATTTGGGCCCTTCCCTTACACTTACCACACTTACCCTTGTGACGTTATGAAAGAAAGAATGAAACCAACTGTTGACTGACAGGATGCAATCTCTACAGTCACACCCTTTGTGCAGCCAACAACCCATCCTGACTTCTTCTGTAAGACTTTATACTGAGGTATAACAAGGTCATGCTACCTCTGCCTTTGCAAATGAGAGAGTACATTTATTAATCACGCAACCAGTAGTGGTTGATCCTTAGAAAAACGTACCCCCCAAAATTGGTCATTTTGAGGGTTGGAACAAACAACATTCGCACAAGATTGAACATCTGTAGCCCCGCTAGAGTCCCCTGGAAGCTGCAATTTTTATTACATCCCATACTGTGAAAGTGTTAGCAATAAATGGATGATTTTGCTATTCCATTTCATTAGGGGCCCAAAACTAAACAGTTTGATGGTAGAACAAAATAGGTTGTAGAATCACCAATGGCCTTTTCCTCTGGGGACCATGAAACATGCAGACAATATTATGCATTATTTTGTGTGCAGCCATATACTGTATTTTAGTGTAAGGCTGGTGGTAGCTACAGGATCACAATCAGTGAATATCCACAGCAATATGGCCTTTTGGTCAAAAATGGAGACAGTTTTTCTAAGGAGCAGAGAATCAGTAAATGTTCAGTCAATTTCATGGGAATCTGCTCGACACATTTTGACACAAGTTCTGCCTAAGAGGGGGTTTGGCCTAAAGGTGGTATTCTTGCCAATAGCTTTCAAGCCTTCTTGTTGTGGACCAAAGATGGACACAAATCAGACAGATCAATCAACACTGCCATGATAGGCTCCACCACCAGCGGCACTAAATTAAAAAAAAAATGCAAGCATCAACCAATATAATGCAATATAATTGCATTAATGACATCAAAAGCTTAATACAAGACTATAAATACACAAACACAACATTAAACTGCATTAACGACATCTACACTCCTACACAAGTTATTCTGAGTCAGAAGCATGTCTGCACTGTGATATGAAGTTACCTTCACATATTTAGCAGCTGTAATGTAGCAATGGATGAGTAAGCATAAAACTTGGTGGGCTGGAGACTCCTTCATCACAAGGTCATTCTCCCTGTCTTTTTGTCTGGGAATATACTGTACAGCAACATTTCTCCAAGGTATCCACTGCAAATTTTTTTCCACAGGCTCACAAAGCTTCATATTTCTGTGGGCACAAACTGAAACTGAAAAAGTGGGGGATGTCTCCATGAAAATATCTGGCTCTTTATCAGAGGGGGAGGGGGAGGTCCCTCCCCCTCCCCCTCTGCTGTTCTCCGGCCCGGCCTCCAAAGCCCCTCCCCACGGAGCAGCTTTTTAGCTTGCTTTTCTTCATTGGTCTTCTTCTGGTTACTTGTCTTTGTCGTGTAAGCTGTTGTTGGCAAAGGAGGGATGGGCAGTTTTCTCATTGCTTGGTTGTTCGGTGGTTGTTTGTCCGCCATTGCGTCCACTCACTGAAGATACGGAGCTTAACCGAGTGAGCGCATGCACGGGGGAGGGGAGCTGCTCGCAGCGTGTGCACGAGCAGTGATTGACACTCAGTTAGACACTCCTCTTGGCTCTGATTGGTTCTTTTGATTCGGATGTGGTGCCTGATATTTTCACAGATTATCTGTCTCATGTACTACTGTCAGGACACAGTGACAGTTCTAGCAAATATGACAAAAAGTTATTTTTATACGGGTTACCGACTTCAGCTTTAACTGCAGAGAGAACCAGGCCTTTATGTGAAACATTCTTATAAAAAAGATGGGCCTTTATTTTTAATTTCTTATTTTATGTAAGTATATTTCATCATATTTTACTAAGAAGCTTCCTTATTTTCTGATCTGTGCCTCTTTTACCCCATTCACATCAGCATCCAAGTTGTGACTATGACTAGGAAACACATATTTTTCAGAACACTCTGATATATCCACCTTAATGCTTAATGATGCAGGAAGTGTCTGAAACCCAAACAAACATGGATGCATCACAACAGCCAAAGCCCATCGAGATCAGCGTAATTAAATTCAAACTTAATAGACACTTGTGTTGTACTGACAACACATAGTATTTTTAACCTTCACATGGCCTCTGCAATCATGCAACCATCCTGTAAGGTCTGCAACTTGTAAACATGGGAATCTGTCCCATCTCTACCATCCATCCCATATGAAATGACCACGGCACTGGGGTAGCCAAATCAGTTTTTTAAATAATATTATCTTTTCTGGTTTCTATGTGTCTGTGTCACATATCATCTAGTCATTTTGTTTCATTTTGCATAACATTTGGTACTATTGTTTTTAAAATTGTTTATAAGTAATGCTTACATACTTACATACTTATGCAACCTACACCCCTTTACTAAACACCAGTGTGTATATTGTCCTTTATTTATTTTCTGGTGTTCTTCTTTCTGCCGTCATATGTGTATATGTTTTATTAACGTGGCTGTTAGAGCCCTGGCCATATGCAGAGAGTTAAAAACATGTTTAATAGGGGTAAACGACATCTCATCAAGTGTCTGACCACAGCTAAGCTGGTGTGTGCTGACAGTCACCACATATGGAATCTGCTGATCTTAAAATAAGTCACAAACGACACGATATATACGACAACAACTAACTGGATAGGTGTTGCCAAGCAACACTTTTCACCCAGAAAATTATCAAGATCCTCTTAGTTTTACAGCAGTAACTAACGTGACGTAAGCTGGAGAGTGAGGATAAAAGCACATCCTGTGAACCCGTTTTGAGTTCCTAAGATGTATTAACGCCTCAGGTAATCCAGTCTTCCAGTTTAAATATTTATAAAAGGATAAGGTACCACACAATGCTCTTTCAAAAATCCTAAAATGTTTAAAATGCAGTGATCAGCAGCCTAGTCTCGACCATTTCTAAATATTTACCTGTGGAGGAGCAATTATGTATTCACTCCAAAACAAAGTCATTTGGTCTGGGTCACTGAAGATGTGAACTAACATGAGTCAACAGCTTTTTGCAGCAATGAACAGCCGTTCCTACAGCGGCAGCTGCTTGGCTCAGTCGTGAGCCTGGCAAACACACAGGAACATGTTGAGAGTGAAGGAAATAGCACAAGAGAACCATGAAGGAAAAATCTGGTTTTAATACAACCAGACTTCATAGTGTAAACCAATTGGACATGTTTAAAACCCTCATGATTCGCCCATGTTGCAATGTCCTCTTGATGTCCTCTAAAGCTGCGTCCATCCGTGTCTCTGTGTCTCTGCAAAAAAGTTAGTGAGTAAAATATTATCTCAGCCAATAATCAACTGTAAAAATTAACAAGTCAGCCCAACTGTGGGTTTTTTAAACGAGCAGACATTTTCTTCAAATTTCTTCTTAGTTTAATTGACAGAAAACTGAGTATTAACATTCTCCAACCACAAACTACAAAATAAAATTAATAAATGAAATTAATTTGAAATGAAGTAAAGCAAAGTAAAGCATACAAAGACTTGAAAGAATTAAATATAGTTTTATTCAGGAACTCGGGAACACTGTGCTTTGCTGCCTTAGTTTTAATTGATGCTCAACTGTAATGTCTTACTATTAGAATAATAAAATTACACATTGACACCTGTGAATAAAATTTACGATTCAAAATTTAAGAATTTTTTTCCACAGGCTCACAAAGCTTCATATTTCTGTGGGCACAAACTGAAACTGAAAAAGTGGGGGATGTCTCCATGAAAATATCTGGCTCTTTATCTGCTAGGTAGTATACAACCAATAAAACCAAAAGAATGAACAAAAAGAGGCTAAAATGCTCTGTAGGGCTGAGGGGAACTGCAGAGTTGGTGATCATTTTCTGTGGGTTCGTCTTCATGCCTTTCACATTACACATTACAATATTACAAGAATTTCCCTTTAACACATACCAGATCCCAATAACTAAATTCTAAAAGCCCTTCATTTGCAACAGTTTGAAAGATGCAATGTGTGCTTATGCAGCACAAAATCATTTTGAGACAATAAGGCTTTGCTAAATCAATATATTTATTGAATGGTAATTCCATCCTAAATTGAGCATCAACACCCACAAGTGTGTAAAGTCCAGATGAATGGGGAGCCTCACACACCGTAAGGATGTAGTTGTGCGTGAAGTGGGACTAGAGAATGACAATGAGGAGTAATCTGTTGCCAGGCTTGTGTGATACATTCAATATCCTTCTACATCAATCACCATCTGCTCCCTTCAGCCTGAAGCTACACTACACTTTCACTGTTTGGTTTCCTGACTGGCTAGTGCTACATTAACCTCTCTGCTACTTGTCTGTGCAGACGATAACACCCGAGGAAGCCAAACCTAATCCCAAACCTCAAATCACTCGTTCCAACGCTGAGACTGGGGCATATTGCTCCCGCTTTGCCAAATGTATTGCTAACTCAGTCATTTTAGCCAAATTGCCCTTCAGCCTTCTGCAAACATCTCTGAGCCAGACATCATTTCCTCTCTGTTACTGATTGCGACTGAAGAAGTGGGACTGTATGTGGGTGTTTGTATGCATACCTGCCCATGTGAGTGTATTGTATCTATAATATCTGGATGTATGTATAATTGCCATTTTCTTGTAGGGGTGTATTTTTGGACTCAGGCTTCAGAATACTGATGGTAGAGAGGGTCCTAGTCTAATCTTATCGTGGGCACAATGGTGTTTGACCGTTGGTTAAAGGTTAATTGAAAATGTGTCTCTCTGCTGTCTTGATTATGAAGATGAAGGATTGTGATATGGACAATAAGTGTCCTCCAATGGCTGTTGAATTTAACTCAAGGACTCATCATGGAAGAAGCTAATGTTTAAATAAGAATCATAAATGGCTGCAAAAGAATGATATCACTTTCATCTCCATGCATTCAGCACAGAGAAGGTTTTGTTTAGCCTATCTTAGCACAAAGACTGGAAGCACGGGCAAACTGCTAGCTTAGTTCCATCAAAATGTAAAAATACACAACTCCTATGCCTGTATTGGACAATTCTGCAGCTCACGATTTTCATCCAGTGCCAACGTTCAGTATAAGGGATGTCCCAATAAAGTTTTTTTTGGGCTCTGATCCTGTTACCATGGTGACGGCGGCATCTGCAGATGTGGCCTGAGGCTCCTTCAAACTTTCCTACATTTTTGCTACGTTTTAATTTGCTATTTTTTTGCCTTTATTACTGAAGCACTTTTTACCGATGGAAGCACGTATGACCAAAATCCACTCATCAACGTGGAAGAGCAGGGATTGGATTAACTGCAGCGGACCTTGAGACAATCATTCCCCACAACATCTTCCGACCACCCAGCCAGATCAGCCGGACCAAATATCACCACAGGCAATGCGATCACCCAAGGAAGAGGGGGAAGAGAGCTGGGATAAGAGCTAAGCTAACCCAGCTTGGACCTAAGGCTATTTCACTACCCAGCCAACTTCTGGCTAATGTCCAGTTGCAGGAAAATAGAATGCATGAAATAAGACTCAGGCCACGAAGAATCAGAGACTGAAACCAGAGACCTGGCCCCATCACAACATTCTGGATCAAGCTATTGTACTTGATAGATACCGTAGATCAAGCACAACACTCAAATGTAGTCAAAGTTGAAGGACAATGTTCCCAATTTTTAATGTTAAGATGTCAACCATATTATTTGCCCAGAGAATTCACCAGTGTTTTTGTTGCTGCTGTTCACATTCCCCCAGATGCAAATTCAAAAAACTGTATGAGGAACTGTATGAGGTCATCAGCAGTCACATGACAAAACAACCAGATAGTATTTTTTATTGTAATAATAAGAATAAGAATTTATCATTCGAATTTATACTTTATTAATCCCTCATTGGGTAAATAGCTGGTGATTTTAATCAAACAGACCTCAGAAGTGTTTTACCTAAATTCCACCAGCATGTCCACACCTCCACCAGGGGAACCCATAACCTGGACCATGTTTACATGAAAATTTCTGGCAGCTACAAAGCCCTTCCCCAATCCTATTTTGCTCAATCAACCATACTTTCCTGCTGCTCCTGCCTACTACCTCCCAGCTGATTAAAAGGGTCAAACTATCGAAAAAGTGTGTACAGGTGAAGCTACAGCAGCTCTGCAGAACTGTTTTGAGTGCACGGACTCGTACATGTTCAGAGATGCCAACACCCAGGAGAACCACATCAATCTTGAGGAATATACATCATCAGTGACATCATACAGGTAAATGTGTTGATGATGTGGTGATCACAAAGACAATAAAATCGTTCCCCAACCAGAAAGCCTGGATGAATGGAAAAGAGAAGGCCCTATCCAGAGCCAAAAAAGGTGAAAAGGAGCTGTCAAGTCTTCTCCACCTCCAGATGACCGGCCACTGTCAGTATCCACAGCGGATGTGAGAAAAACTCTGCTGAGAGTGAATGTGAGTAAAGCTGCTGGGCCTGATAACATCCCTGGCTGTGTACTAAGAACTTGTGCAAACCAGCTAGTTGATGTCATCACTGACATTTTTAACATCTCACTGTCACAGGAGAGTGTTCCCACCTGCTTCAAGACAACCACCATTGTCCATGTACCTAAAAAGTCTGTAGTGTCTATCCAAACAATTATGGCCCTGTGGCACTCACCTCCATTCTGATGAAATGCTTTGAGAAACTGGTTCTCCAACACATCAAAAACAACATCCCAGCCATCCTGGACTCTCACCATTTTGCATTCAGAACCAACAGATCCACAGAGGATGCCATCTCCACTTCCCTCCAGTCAGTGTTAACACATCTTGAAAATAACAACACCTACATCAGAATGCTGTTTGTTGATTTCAGTTCAGCATTCAACACAATCTCCCCCATAAAACTGACTGGCAAACTTAGCTCTCTGGGCTTGAGTATCACACTTCCTCACAAACAGACACTTTGGATTGGCGGTCACACCCCCTTCACTCTAGTGCTCAACACCTCTGGGCTGTGTGCTCAGTCCCCTCCTGTTCATACTGTACACCCACAACTGCAATCCCTGACATGGAGAGAACTCCGTTGTGAAGTTTGTGGACAACACTACCATCATCGGCCGGATTTCAAACAATGATGAAACCTCATATCCAGAGGAAATCAACAATCTTGCAGAGTGGTGTACAGAATGGTGCACAGAATGGTGCACAGAGAATAACCTACTGAACAACCTACTGCTTAACGTCAGCAAAACCATGGAGCTGATCATTGATTGAAATTTTGAAATGCAGAATATCAATGTTCTGTGGACCAACATTTCAATCATTTCTTTTTTTTCCTTTTTTTTCTTCTCCAAGGAAAAATTAAAAAAAAGACTTGTAGCATTTGGTCATGCTACCCTGCTACTACGTGGAAAAGTACCTTGAAGATCCTGGGAAATATAGTTTACTGTATAGTGTTGTTACTCCCCAACACTGTAAACTAGTCACAATTCCAGCCAAGAGTCAGTTGTTTTTTGTTGATAGTAGAGTTTAATACTGAAACCTGGCAGCCTAACTGATGACAGGATTTATGAGATGCTGCATGAAGTCAGTGTTTAGTTTTCAATTTCTACACATGTTAAATACACAAGACAAAACATAAATGAATTAGCTTGGCAATTCACCCAGTGTTTAAAAAGACGGTGGTCTTGCAAACCCAATTTTGATTAAGGTAGGGTTTAGGTTAGGCAACTTATTCAGCCATTTGGTAAACAGTTAGGCTAAATGCAAGGTCAGGGATTAGGGAAAAAAGACTTCTAAACTAGCTATGGCTAGGTTAGGGTCAGACTACTACTCTACTAACAAGTTATATGCTTTTTTAACATACCAGAGGGACAGATCTTTTTTGTGTGTGTTAAGGGATTGTAGGGCCCTGGGAAGATTCTAACACTACCTTTCTATTGGGCAAAACAGAAACTGATAATCTACTCATCTGACTCTGGGTAAGACAGCAAACAAGACAGTTTCCCCACTTGGTGTTTTGTTACTTTAAACTTCTTTGGATTTTAAACTAGGATTTTAAACCAACAGCAAGCATCCACAGTCACACAATAACATTCCTCTGTCTTACAGGAAAAGTTACCTGACGGAATTAACCAAAAATCTATACATATGGCCGTTTAACATCAGGTTTGGGAGTATGTGAGTTACAGTTCAATTTCTTATGGACTTCCCAAATCAGTTAGGGGGAGATGGAAAAACCAAATAAACAACAACCAAAACAAATAATTGCAACCTTGTTGTTTTTTATACACTACAAATGTACTTCCTCCCAGTAATGGGGAAATGTCTGGATCCAGAAGCTCTTGCCGTAGCTGATGGACATGCAGATCAATCAGTCCTCCTTTCATACAGATGCATACAGTGTGCACTACTTCCTTTCAAAACACAGCCAACAGTCTAATCACACTCAAGAAAGCAGAAACACAATGATATGAGTTAGCTAGTGGCAGTAAACAACAGTTTTTAATGCTGCTTAATAGGTATAAGGCTGGAAACACCCAAGCATCGGATAGAGGTATTTGACAGAAAAATAATACAGGGTATCAATAAAATACTTACTGGGTACCTATACTCAGACAATAAATAAGTTCAATCAGGAAAGACTTAATTGAAAAGAGGCCAAAAAAAAGACCAAAAAAATTTACTGACATGATGCACAATAAAATGAAAATGTATGAGGGGCAATTATCACCCTTTGTGATGTCATTATTTAACGAGGTAGTGATGCCATGAGATGTAAAGTATATCCCCCCGATGGAGTCTAGACACTGGTGGTGGTGGTGAATGTGTGAAGAGCAAAGGCTGAAGATCTGAATGGATGTGATGTGGAGCAGGACTTCTGATGAGCACAGTGGAAGGACCCCTGGGAGGAGGGTTGCATTGATTTGACTGAAACTTTGGCAGCAACGAGATGATTGGCTCACAGAGGTTGTTGATATGATATCGTTTAAGTGAAAGAGTGAAATGCCCATAGTCAGCTGATGAGTTGGAAGCGGGAAAGAGTGAGAGGGAGAGGGGGCGGGAGAATGTAAATAATGAGTGAGCATATGGATAGTCAGTCTTCCTGATGGAACTTCCCCTAAGCTTCATTACTGTAGGTACAAGAGGTACCTACAGTGTTAGTGGCAGTAACCTCCAGCACGGCAAAGCATTGAAAATAGGGAGGAAGCTCCCTCATCACTCTGTAAGTGCAGCGTATGTGGGCAGGGGTGGAAGTAACAAATTACAATACTCTCGCTACTGTACTGTAACATAGTCTTCATGTGTGCTCTTGTACTTTTTTGAGTATTTTTAAAAATCACTCATTTTAATTTTACTTAAGTATTTTTTATCACAAGTATTTTACTTCACTACATTTCAAATCACGTTACAGAGTAAAAACAAAAGTCACATGTAAAAGTCATGATAAGCCATGCGAGAACGGAACAAAAGAAAGGAGCAAAATCATCAGCTATAGCAGAGGAGAAGCTGCTGCCACAGGAAGGCAGCGCTTCATATCCAGAGAGGTGGCACTGAGTACGTTCACTGGCTGAGTGTCAGGGGGTGCAGGGGGCCTGGGCTAGCAGTTGGTGAACAGTACAAAAAGGCCGTGGTTATGGTTAGCATTACTGTAAATTGGCACAGTTAAAAAAAGGTTGCATCTACCTTAATTAATCACTGATTTAATGCACCAACTTGCGAGCACAATAAGTGGCGCTAAGGTCTGTGCTGGGTCTGGCAAAATACTAAATGCTAAAATGCTTATCGTGCATCCTCCATAGCTACTTCTACATTCTACAGACAGGTTGAGTGGATTGGTTATATTATGCATAGTGTGAGTAAACTAATTGAACAGAGAGGTTTAACCTCAAGCAGATTGTGGAGGATTTCGCGGTGCACAACACAGAATGGCGAGTACAACAACAACTCACTGATGGCTGTAACTGTCTTTCCACATGACAAAGTCAACAACCACTGCGTTGCCCAATAACGAAGCTTTTCAGAGCCTCTCATCAGCACATGACCATAAGGCAGCGTGGACTTTTCAAATCCAAAAATATATAAAAGTCTGATATATTACTCAAGCAAATTTCAGTTCTCTCAAGTTGTCTTAACAATTTCACAAAACAACATTTGTGTAAAAAGCATCTTTTGTGCTTTAGTGAATACTGTAGTCAGATTGGGGAACATCCCCAGTGGAAACCTTGACCTCTTTCATTCGTGCCCATGGTAGATATGTTGGACATCTCTCTGCCAGATGGGAGGTCCTGCTACACAGTTCAAGCCCTGTCTGGCCTCATTTTTGTATGACCCACTTCATCTCTTCCTCTGTCCCTCATCCCTGCTCCCACACCCAGACCCATGGGATTAGAATGGAAAGCAGGCAGGGAGGCAGCACAGCCACCCTGATGCTGCATTCTCACAGCTGGGAGGGTGCATGCACAGGGGCAGATGGGGGCTGGAGGCTTTAGCAGGTTCAAGGCAGGGGGGTCTCTATCAATATCCTCACACAATGAAGCTAATCTACTGCTGGATCATAGCAACTGTGAGTGGGACATCAGCATCAGCTGTGTGTGTGTTGCTGTGACTCCTCACAGTGGATTTACGTAGCTGTGAACGGGGTAATTATCATCATTTAGAGGAAGTTAAATTGATGCACGTCATGTAACACTTTCAAAACTGTCAACCTGCTGAGCTGTCATGTACCTAGGAGGATGAATAAAATATAAACAATGTTAACAAAATATTAAAGGGGCGGTTCACCTAAATTACAAAAAACAATATATTTTTTCTACTAGTGCAGTGGTTCCAACCTTTTTGGTTTGTGACCCTTTAAAGTGATGCAATGTGTTTTCATGATCATTTGTCATAGGTTTCATATGTTGCTTGTTAGATGGTTTCATTTCATTTTTAGAGGCCTGAAGACGTAAAACTTTTCAGAATTTTGCAATATAAAAATAAATAGTAGAGAAAAGCCAGAAAATACACATAATTTGTGTGCCATTGTGTGTGGCATTTCCTAACTTGGGAATCATCTTGATACCCCTCAGATTTATCTTATGACCCCTTGAGGGTCCTGATACTAGGTCGGACACCACCACTCTAGTGGTATCTAGCCATCCAGATAGTTGTGGTTTTATGTCTGAGAGTTATGCCTCCAATCCAATTTGATGGAGGTGAATAGAATTTAGTTGGTGCTGTTTAAAAATGCATTGGAAAAGATACATTTTGACAATTCAACAGCAACATTTAGAGTCAGGTCATAATATATGGCACAATATATGATATACCCCCTCATTGGACTTGGTTTGCCTTTTCTGCCTGATTTCCTGGTTTGACCCTTGCTTGCTTAACACTCAGTAAACTGAACTTTTACTCACATCTTGACTGATCTCTGTGTCGTGCTTTTGGGTTCTTGTCTACCATTTTGACCACTGTCCTAGTATAAAGATCCCTGTAGTTGACAGGCTGAATCACTGGAGTACAGTTCTGAAATGACAGGACTCTGGTTAGTAGTGACATCATTGCTAATCATACAGTGGGGTTGATTTTAACACCTTGCACCCACACATTCTGCTGTTGTTTCATTTGATGGCCTAGGTGCTGCTTTTCAGTTTGGGTGGCAGCCCCTCCCCCAATAACAAATGACAAGCCAGCCATCAGGATTATTGTGCTACCCCCTCCCCTACCCCTCCTCTGACCCTGACAATAATAGAAGTCTTCCTCACCTCACATACGACAAAAGAATAAGATACAGGGAGGGTGAAGATTTTCCTGTGAAGAGTTAATATTCGAACTGTAACGACCTGTTCAAATTCAAAATTTACAGTCTATAAGCACAACAGACCGTTTGAAGTAGTTTGCCTTGTGATCCAGCAGAGGGTGCTCTAAAAATACACTCTCAGCTTGACCTATTGCAGCCCTATTGACCTATCAGTAAACTAAACTAGTAATGTCGTTGTTGTTGTTTGCTACGAAAATGGAATACAATAGCAAGCAAAGCCGTCCTGAGTGGACAATCACGACACCAAAGCATCTGAGAAGCAGTGTGTGGAAGTATTTTGGGTTCTACACCGTAGATGGCGGAGTAACTAACAAAGATAAGGCTGTTTGTCGACTGTCTCAGCTGTCTTACTCTACAGCGACAACAAATCTGACCAACCTCGTCTGACTGCCTACTATTCGACACACTCAGCTTCAGCAGGCCTCTTGCCAGAAGCTCATAAACATGTCATCACCCATAAAATAGCAAGGATTTATATGCAAGGGTATGCGGCCCATTGGTACTGTTTCAGGAGAGGGGTTTCAGGATCTCATGATGGAACTGGAGCCACGATATAAAATTCCAAGTCACACTACAATCTCAACACACATAGTACAACTGTATGACACCACACGGGAAAACATTAAGACTATACTAAAGAATAAGACACTCACTCTTACCACAGCCGGATGGACATCGCTGGCAACACATGCTTATGTGACAGTCACAGCTCACTGTGTTTCAGACTCATGGGAACTTGACAATTATTTTCTGTGTACTAAGGAGCTGAGGGGAAGCCACACAGCTGTCCATGTTGCAGAAAGCAACGGCAGCACGCTGGATGAATTTGACATCTCCCATGAAGCGGTTGTAGCTGTCGCCACAGACAATGCTCTGAACTATGTGAATGCCATACGCAATTTAGGGCTTGTTAATGTACCCTGTTTGGCCCACACGCTAAACCTGGCAGTGCGCAAGGGGCTTGGGGTGAAAGCCGCTGATGCAGCCCTTTCCAGACTAAAGCAAACTGCAGCTCACTTTGGAAGGTCTCCATCAGACCAGCCTGCTGGAAGAAAAGCAGGAGCTCCTTGGATTAAAAAAAGAAAGACTCATAAATGACTGCATCACCAGATGGAATACCACCTATGACATGATATGTCGTGCATCTGAGCAACAAGCAGCAGTGGCAGCTGTCATTTTTGAAAAGAAGATGTCCTATTTGGAATTTAGCACTTCTGAGTGGTCTATGGTTGAGCAACTAAAAGACACACTGAAACCTTTCAAAGTGGTAATTCAGGCCTACCCCACAGCATCAGCTGTCCTACCTCTGCAGCATGTCATGATATCTCAGCTGAGCACTCCTGACGCATCGTATAAATCAGTCATCAAAGAAGTGAGAGGTATTAGATTTTTCTTTTTTATTAAATATTAAGTCCAAGCCTGTACATTACAACAATATGTGCACATGTGAATTTATTCAAAAGAATTGCGTGTCATTTCAAATTCGTTCAAACTTGATTTTTGGAAAAAGTGACAGTCCTAGTCAGTCAGTCCTCTGGCAGTCTGTCCAGCAGTGATATCAAGATGAACCAGTCTCAAGAACTACCAGCAACATTCCACTTGACAAACATGTATATGTATGTCGAGCTATCTCGAAATTTACTGTCCAGTTTTCCATTAAATTAGTTATGTATAAGATAAAAGATAAATTCCTGATCTGGTGACCCCTGACCTCATGCCACTATCAGACAAACAATTTCACTAGTTCACAGCAAATAACCCTGTCTAATAGCCATAAAATTCTACAGTCACGGTAGCAACGATGCAAGGTTGTAATGCTCAAACTGTTAGGTAGATAAACCAAAGTATTGGACAAATCAATATTCTACATGCACCTGTCTGAAAGGGACAGGTGCATGTAGGTGTTCTAACAACAACAGGAAGTTAGCTATTGTAGTTTGACCGCTGATTTGGCCACTCACCAACACAGTCAGCAGTTGGAGCTGTGGCAGTGGCTGTGACACACAGCTCCTGGAGGCCATTAAGGTCATTTAACTTGATTGCTGCAATTTACACCAAAAATCACACTCCTCTGAGTCAAAACTCAGTCAAATCTGAACACATAGGCATGATACACATATTTTTAAATTCAATGTGATTGGACAGTTGCCTTGCCAGTTTGTCTGAGGGGGACCCCACAGTGTCAGACTTTGAAAAAAAAAGATATATATTATTATACAAAACAATATATTCATAGTCTCTAAATGATAAATCATGTTTTGCTGACTCCATTCCTGAGGACCTTCAGGAACAACTTTGTGATCTAACACCTTGTAATCACTGGCCATACTGAAAGCAGACTGTCATTAATATCTTTTCCATTAAATGCGGAAGAGACAGACATTGAAAAACATATCCTGAGACAGACTGTTAGCCTCACTGCTGGTAAGGCTGCAAATATAGAAAACCAAAGTGTATGGTTTGTTACATCCAGAAACTATTGGCCGCAAAAAAATCAGCATCAGGCATTTGTTCAAATGTCTAAATACAACGTATGTTTATGTTTAACTTACAAGTGGCCAACTGTTGAAGTTGAGTGGCCAGCTGAAGTATGACTCTTGTCTGTCAGGAGTAAAAACAAAAGTAGCTTTGTTATGTCGGGGTGGATGGAAGCAAGCCAAGAAAGTGTGCAACTTTGACACAGGAGATGGCTGTTCTCATCCTGTTTCCTAGCAACAGTCAAGGTTAGTTTCTTTAAACCCTGACCACGATCTTTACCTAACCTTAAAAATGTATTTCCTTTATCCCAACACCACTACAGTGTTGGTCAGTCTTTGAAGTTGTGTATCAAGGATTACCAAAGAAAAGAGAGTGCCAGGAGATCTCATGATAGTGAATGCAGATGCCTATAGCTGACTGCTGTTGAGGAGACATGTATTTCTCTTCCTCAATGTAGAGACGATTTGACACCAGTGGCAGTACCTTAGCAGAATTGAATTTGGAATAATAGAATGAATCTACAGTGTGACCGACAGTGGGGACAGGTTGCTCCTCTACTTTCCAGCCACATAAAGCTGGAAGGATTCTAACAGAAAAATCTTGCCTGGTTCAGCTTTAAAGTTTTGTCAATTATTCTCCAGGAGTAGCTGGAATTCTTCAATGTTTTGGTTCATTTTGATTTGTGGTCCTTGAGGAGCTTCGAGGTTGTGAAACATTTTTTTAGGCCCTTTGTAAAATATCTGAGGCCCAAGGGAGCTTTGTCCAATCCTTTGTTGTGACTGGCACCTCTGTTACTGTCAGCAAGTTCCTCACAGTCTCAGTCTGCAGCGACTCAGTCTCGCTGTTGACACAGTAGCTGTTATTTTAATTTGAGCACTATTATATTTCATCTCAATGTGAGTTGACAGCAAGGCCTGCTGCTTTAATGGAAACAAATTACTCATTGAGCACAGCATGTTTCAATAGCCTTGGAGGAGAAGAGATGCTGATGAGTTTACAAAAGGCAAATCTCCCCACTACTGCCTATCTTGACAGAAAAAAATTTGGTCTTAAAGATTTACTCAGACTTTATACTTACATAATCTAACGTAATTATTGTCCAAAGAATGAGCTAACTGTTCATGAGCTGTCTGATGTACAATCAAAGGCGTTTGGCAGAGAAATACAAAAAACAAGATCACAAGTCAAAGACAATTATGGAAGAAGCTTTCAGCCAGCCACAAAATTCAGTTAGGTATGTACCTCGGTTTTGGGGTCGCAGATCAGTATGTTTTTGGTACAGCAGGGAAAACCAAAAAATGTAGAAAATAAAATTTTTGTCATTTATTTTGAACTGTAAACATTCGACAGTGGCTCATTGGCCATAATTTGTACTGTAAAAGTTAAGGCACTCAAATACTATAAGATCTCAGTCAATAAGAAAAGATAAATGACAAAATTAAATAACACAAATGTCAGTAATACTCCATCGTAAGACTCTGACATGTTGACAATTCTTGAACAGCTGCAGCTTGTGCTCGTTTATACAGGGCGTGAAGGCACATTGTAGCAGGGCTCAAGCACTTTGACCGTATGCTTAAATCCTGTATTCTCTACGAGTATGGTTGCATTTCCGCAGTGATAAACACCCTATAGCATTAGTTGTTTTTTTTTGGCACGGTCCGAATCTGCAGTGAGAGGCTGCCTGAATGATGTGGGGAGAAGGACTCGCCTTCCAGTCTGTTTTTGCCTCGTTCAGCTAATCGACACATCTGGGTAATGCTGTCATAAATTGAAACCACCCATCAGCCCCTTTGCACTGAACCAGGTTTTACACAATTTGGGGCTTTGAAATGTCAGAGGTAGCCCTCAGGTATGGCGGACCTTTACTTTTTTGGGAACCATTAAACAAACAAACAAACAAACAAAGCATATCCTATTACTAACATAGGAAGACCATTGCTGTGTCAGATGAATAACATGCCAGAATATTTTGTGGTATATTTGTAATGTATTTTTGACCTTGCAAGTAAAAGTAACTAACAAAATACAACAAACTCAAACATAAGCCTGATTTTAAGGCAAACCTCTTTTCCACAACCTGCTTTGGAAAAAAGACTTAAAGACTTAAAGGGACTTAAAGAGTAATACATGCAAAATGTATTTTGTTTTTTAGAGTAGCAGACATCCTTTTATTACTTGTCTCACATAGAGTGAAACAATACTAATCATAGGACTTAATGACTACAGACCTGTCGCCCTGACCTCTGTGATAATTAAGTCATTTGAGCACCTTGTGCTGTTCCACCTGAAAGCCAGTTGAGGTGCAAAGCCACCACTGGCCCACTCCTGGACCCCCTGCAGATCGCCTACAGAGCCAACAGGTCTGTAGACGATGCACTAAACATGGCTCTCCACTTCATCCTTCAGCACCTGGACTCCTCAGGAACTTATGCCAGGATCCTGTTTGTGGACTTCAGCTCTGCTTTTAATACCATCATCCCGACTCTGCTGCAGGACAAGCTCTCCCAGCTGAGTGTGCCTGACTCCACCTGCAGGTGGATCTGACAGGAGGCAGAATGTGAAGCTGGGGAAACATGTCTCTGAGTCCTGGACCATCTGCACTGGATCCCCCCAAGGCCACGTCCTTACCCCTCTGCTCTTCTCCCAGTACACCAACAGCTGCACCTCCAGTCATCAGCCCATCAAGGACAAGGGCAGACTGCAGCATATCATTCGCTCCGCCAAGAGGGTGATTGGCTGCAAGGATCTCTCCAGGATCAGTACGCATTCAGGACCCTGAGGCAAGCAGGAAACATTGCAGCCGACCTGTCCCATCCCGGACACAAACTTTTTGAGACACTCCCCTCTGGCAGGAGGCTGCGGTCCATCAGGACCAAAACCTCACTCCACAAGAACAGTTTCTTCCCTACTGTAGCTGGCCTCGTCAACAAGGCCCGGGACCCCCACTGACACTGGCTCTTATACCCCCCCACAGTCACTACGCGTTACATTAACGTAAAGTCTATGCACCTGACTCGATGCGTTACATTAACGCACATCTTTTGGATTACTATCTTGCACATGGAAAATACTATTATACTTCATACTGTGAACTGAACATTCTCTGATCATTCCTGCACAAAACCGCACAGCTCTTACATTTAAATAACAGTCAAACTGTACTCATTTTTTATAATTTTTTTTTTCTTTCTTATTCTTCAAGCATGCCAATGCAAGCCACACACGTCAAATCTCTATATGTGGGATTCATTTCCACGTTCCTCTGGCCAGTCTCCTGAATGTGTGTAATGCCATGTCTGCACACTGAGACAGCTGGAGCCAAGCTAAGACAGCTCTGAGCACTGTGCTAACCCAGAACTACATCACAGAGCTGACCCAGATGCAGATTGCCTACGGTTCATTTTACACACTTTGATAATGGAGAGCAGAGATGCTACCTTCACACAAGTACTGGCTCTAGTTGGTCTTCCACAGACGGATATTGTAACCTAACAGTTGTTCACTCTGTGGTTAAGGTCTTATTGAGGTTAATCTGTTTTCTTGATCCTCGACTCTCTTTGAACAACTGCTTACTCTTAACACAGAGGAAACAAATCATGACCACTGCCTTATACTGTTTTGCTTCTTATCACTGTATTATTGAAAGAAACTAGGATGATGCTATGTGAGATGTGTTTGTCAGATAGGGCTGTTTAATCAAATGTGAAAACACAACATTGTCAGCCACAGCAGCCTCTTTATAATCAAATCTGAGATGTTCTTAATTTTGGTGACACTATTGGTGATAACTGTTCTTCATCATATTTCACACTCAGTGCTCTTATTAATCTTTTCCCCTGCTTCACTTGTAAATGATTTTTCTTGGAAAAATATGCAATCAGTGCATTTAAAAGCTTCTGTGAACCTGTTTTACAGGTAGAATCATACTATTCTTCTGCTCTTCTTTGAGCCATAACAGGAGTCTGGATAAAAATGTTAATGTGTCATGAAGGTGGTGATTTTTTTAAATTTGAAAACTTTCGTCTTCAGGGGAGCGTGAAGGAGCCAGTTGGCCAATTTGATATTTTTTGATATTTCTAGAGCAAACTGTAGTGGAATCTTTCAAAGTTGTGGAGATATCTTGCATGACAGATGGACCAACTATCAGGGAAAAACTAAATACTGCTCAACATTACCACCATTGATTAACTGTAGTTGTTAAAAGCTCAGTAAGACATATTACTGTGATGAGGCTTAGTTATGACATAAATATCAGACAGAGGATTAACAGCACATATGGAAGTCTCCCACAGTTCTTGCCTACTTGATGTTGTGTTAATCTAGCTTTGCTTCCCTGCATTCACAGGGCACAGCAGTATAAAATAGTGGATAATCTAAACCACTGAGAGATGGGAGGATTTTTTCACATATTGATGGAATTGATTTTCAGGCCTGAATGGCCAAGTCCAATTATAGTGCCCTTCGGCGCTGGGAATCGACATTGCATAAGAAGGTAAAGATTAGAACTGGAAGTAAATTCGTCTGCCAGAAAGGTTTTGGCTCTGTTTCTAAGATAAAACTCGCTCTCTGTCATTGGTTCTGTTTTGATTGGATTCATCCTTTTGATGTTTTTCGCTTATTCCTCTTTGTCATATTGTCCCTGTCTTGATTCAAAGTCCTATATCCAGCAATATGTAGAATCAGTTGGAAGTATGAAATTTTCAGC
Source organism: Oplegnathus fasciatus (assembly GCA_003416845.1). Lineage (NCBI taxonomy): Eukaryota > Metazoa > Chordata > Actinopteri > Centrarchiformes > Oplegnathidae > Oplegnathus > Oplegnathus fasciatus. Next base: position 1,198,476 of record NTHP01000165.1, read on the forward strand.
ACATTTGAATAATGATGACAGCATTCCCCACATGTTGCTGCAGGCAGCCTTCCTTGTTCACTAACTCCTGTCTCCTGGAGGCTGCTGGCAGATTTTGACACATAGTCACTATCACAGGGGCTGACAGTAGTTTGAACATTTGAATGAGCATACAGTATGTGCACATGTTCCTCCTGCCAACATATGTGTGTGTGTGCCTGTGTGTCCTCTGTGGTCTGAAGCTATCATTAGCTTAGAGCCAAGAGCATTAACATAGCCCTGATGAATCTGTTTTAATTAGATGTAGTACTATTTTTCTAATGGTGCGATTAGCTGAGTCAGTACATTCTACAGTCTAGAGATATCATTTAAATATGAGGATGACAGTGCACATTTTCAGACGGTCTCTCCTGGAAGAGAAGTTCAAACCCTTTCTCACCTCCGCACAGGTGGGCAATTATGGCGTGAAGTGGACGTGAATATCCGATAGTCAGTTTTGGAAAGTTACAGAAATGATCGGACACAGTCTACTCTAATCCGATTGCAAATGTGTCGGGAGAGGGGGTTTCCAAAGCTATTCTGACGGAATACTGGCTCCTTGACCAAGAAGTTATTTTAACCCAAACCATGATGTTTCTATCAACCTAACCAAGTCATTTTGTGCCGTAACCTAACCAAACCTTCACTACAGTGGTGTCAGAGCAGAAAAAGGATGTGTTTTTGTGTCATTGATCTGTAACAGTTTTGGAGGGCACAGGCAAATGATGTTGTCCTGCTGATACGGGCGTCTGATTAGAAAACACTTGGCGTTCTGGAGGGCAGTAATGAACTTGGTGTTTTGTTGTCTCATCTGCAGGACTTGTTGACAGTATATTAGGCATACCTTTCTATTTTTCAATGGTTGAGTTCATTGAGGTGCTGGAAATTGTCTTCTGCACTACAGGTTTAACCTTACTCAAAGCAGACATAGTAAAAAACTGCTCTATATTTATTATATAGTGCACTACATTTACTGTCTGCCATTTGAGTTTCTGAATTCTGAGTGTGAAGTTTATGCATCATATAATGCCCTCAAAAATTCCCATAATGGTATGAGTCCACTACTTTCTGCTAACAATCCCACAGTGTAATGTTTCACACTTTATAGATGTGAAAATTACACTTTACTGCTCACTGTAAACTATTGAGTGTCTGCTAGGCAAGTGAGTGAATGAACGAAGGAGTGATTTCAGACACATCCGGTATTTTATAATTAGGAGCAATGCCATCATTTCTATGACTTAAAGGTGTATTCCAGTGATTTATTATTGGACTCCCATAAAGTTCGGGGACTCACAAGAGACAGATTTAAAAGATGGATGGTCAAAATCAAAACAGCAGAGGCTGACATATCCTGACTTTTAGTTTCTAGGTCAAGCTCCACAAAGACTGGATCCTACATTTCCCATAATGTAACTCAATAGCATTGCATGCTAAATATGACATCATAGGGATTATTTTGTCAGACTTCCCAAAGCTCGTCCTGTGCCCACTAATTTTACACATAAATTTTACACAAAAGCCTGTGAATATAATGTGTATAAGTAGTCTCGGTTACAGTGTATTATTTGTTTTGTAAAATTGTTTTGGGAATTACACACTGAAATGAGAGAAAAAATTTTTTTTTAAATTGAATTAAATTAAATGACTATGACCCTGATTATCTCACAGTTGACAAAAACAGTTCTGAGGAAAATTTTCTTATCTGCCACAACTATGGTGAGTGGGACTCAGTACACGGATCGTGCACATGCATGAGGATGCAAATGCACAAGCATGAGCAACATGAAGGCATGAGTGCCTGTGGTTAAAGTCAGCCTCTTTGCATGTCCAACCACTTACCCCAAACACTACCTTGGAGGTTTTGCAGCAGTAACATCAAGTTATTTCTGCCTTCGTCTCTGAGTAAGAACCGTCATTATCCACACAACTACAAGAGGTACTTGTCAGAAAAATGGAAACATAGGTTGAATTAATGGAGCACCAGCCAAATTCAGCAGTCACTAGTGACTGGTTACGGGAATTCAAATGCTCTCCCCAAAAAGGCACAGACATTTTTAAACAAGAAGCCAATATCAGACTGACTGATGATATTTTTAAAAACTGCTCAATGCATGTGAGTATCAGCCCTTTTTATTGGAAGATTCAGCTCCCAGCTTGAGTCAGGACACTGAGTTTAGCATGTGTGCTTTCTCCGTTTCTGACATTTAATTTCTTTTCTTCATTGCCGCTGTCACAGCAGGCCATCCTAGTGAGAGAGGAGCTCCAGGCAGCCTGTGGGCTCCTAGGGCCCCACAGACAGACAGCAGCTCTGTGAGGGAGAGACGTGCAGGAAATAGTGGATGTGACAGACAGGTGGACCATATTTAATTAGTCACATTACCCTGTTAATCATAGGTCTCTGGAGCCAACTAGTTATAGGAGGTTCCTCCTCTGAAACACACACAAACACACAAGCTGGTCTTATCGTAACTGCAAGCACCTTCCACTGACTCTCTCACTTTCCATCAGCTTAGCCTAAACATTATAGATTTTTTTAACTTAAGTCCTAAACGTAGTTACTCTTGACCCTAAACTCTATTCTTAAAACTACTTTTTTTTAACTCAAGTCCATTCCCTAATTCTAGTCTTCACCTTTCAGCCTGATCAAATGTTCTGCACTGGCCCAAAACTGAGACCTGAACCCAGCTTATACCCATGCCTTTAACTGCCAATTTGAGACCCAAACCTGGACTGAGGTTAGGGTTAGGGTTAGGTTCATCTTTGGTGTCTTTGCCTGTTTAGTTCGGGCTGATGTGAAAGCTGCAAACTAGAGACCAAACAACCAGACAGAGACTGCCTGAAAAAGAGGGTCTCTGTCCACTTCCAAGCATATTCTGGTGCAGTTTGTTTATAGTACGAAAGCAAACGGAACAAACACAGGATTTTGTGATAATAGATATGGGATTTTGGCATCACTTAAAAAATAAATTACTATTAAGTACATCTTCCAGTCATGAACTGTCAAGAAAGTGATGTTAGTAAGTGGCATATATATTTATGCAACTAATTTTGCAACCATAGTAACACGTATGTGCATCAGCACATATATAAGGGGATTTTCCCTGATCCATCAGAAAGTCAAAAGGAATTAAAACAGGTGTGTGTTGAGTTTGTGTCCTTCTCATGCATTTTAGCAGTTTCTCACTATAAAGTGAGTGAAAAAGTAGTGACCACACTGTAACTATCCCAGGAACTATTTGATTTCCCCAACGTGGGCCCATGTAGCACCGATGATACATGACGGTTGCCAAAACTGTCCAGTGAATGAGTTATCTGTCAGTCCATATGACTTCATGTTTACTCCTTCATTTGTAATAAGTCAGTGTGAAAATGAACCTGACCAGAGCTAAAAGGCAACAATGAATTCCATTTTTTTCTCGGTCCAGAACGAATGAATCAAACCTCAGGTGTGAAAGCACCCTATGTGTTTATGTACTTGAATGCTGGGAGAGCAGGAGGAATTAAATTCTGCCAAAAAGGCTTTTGGGTAGCTATGATGTCAGTGCTTTGTTTCAACAGACTGTGCTCACATCCACACACAGACATACGCACACACACATATACACACACACAGACATCCATCATCAATGCTTGTCAAGTTCTCTTGACCAACTTTTCCCAGGTTCCAGCTCTAAACAGGCTTTCCACTTAATTAACATCACTACCAACCCTGTTACTGTGTTCCATCTGTACAACTTCTCTATGGTGTGGAGGAATGGAGGGGAATATGTGTGGGTATTTTTATTATATTATATAATTATTTTTTAATTATGTACTTTCTTACACTTTTCTGGAGCGTGCAGTTTTCATTAATCAACTCACTGTGGCCTCAATTTGTCCCTTTGTTTCCACCAATGCTGGGCTTTTAAAAAAGGAAAATGGACATGAGGCTGTCTGGCATCAGAGTGATGATAAAGCCCACAGCGGCAGTCATACATCTTCTGCTATGCACTGTGATGCCAGCTGCAGCAATACAGGGAGGGTTCCTTCGTAAATGCTACTCACCTCTTCTGTATTTGTGTGGATTGTCCTCTTTCCAGGTCTCCATGGCGGAGAGGAGGTCATGTGGCTCATCGTGTTTTAACTTATGTATAACTTATCTACATTTTTGTTATCATAGTTGTATATACTGTGATTTTTTGTTGTTGATCTATTCTGTACACACGACATCTATTTCCTGGCTGTCCATCCTGGGAGAGGGATCCCTCCTCTGCTGCACCTCCTGAAGTTTCTTCAATTATTTGTTAAAGGATTTTTTGGGGGGAGTTTTTCCTGATACAATTTGAGGGTCTAAGGACAGAGGCTGTTGTATGTTATACAGATTATAAAGCCCCTTGAGGCAAATTGTGATATTGGGCTACAGTATATAAATAAAATTGACATGATTTGACTTGAACAAAAGTGTGCCACTTGCTTCACTGAAGAAAAAAAAAAGTGTAATAAAGGAACACTACTGTAGAGTAGTGAGGCATACCCAAAATGAATGTATTGTATTATCTGTATTGCTCAACTTTTGTTCCATATATCACCAACTGTGTAAAGACATGAGGGAATGCATTTAAAACCCACACAAACTCTACTTCAAAAGAGAGTCATAAAAATTATCACCAGATAAGAGCATAAAGAACCTGCTAATGTCTTTTTTATGAAATTATATATATTAAAAGTTAGTGACCTGATGATTACAGCATTGGGCAAATGTATAAATCACATAAAAGTTTACTACGAATATTCCAAATATATTTGCAAAGAGAAAGATGTGTGTTTAAAAAATTAAGGGTCAGGACGAATGCAAAAATAGTGAATCTATGGAACAGAATCTTGAGGACAGTACAATTTGAGAAGTTCAAAAGAATGTTCAAAAAGAACATGAACATATATAAAATAATGGTTTAATTTCCTATCCATGTGTGAATAGATGTATGTATATATAGTATTTGCATACGTGTATTGTATGTGTATGAATGTATGTGTACAGACAGTATGTATGTATATATCACGTACAGTAATGCATACAGATGGCATCATAGTGTAAATTTGGTCATGTGATGACACCTGAGCCAGTTTCATTCACTTCTGAGGAGGCCTTGAGTTGTTGAATGTGGGTTTAAATTAATATGGTGGATTGACACTGATCCACTCGATGTGGTCCACCTCTGTTATAATGGATATGATGCAGTTTGATTACATTTTATTTAAAATTTGTTGAGGAACTGATCATAACTACACCGGTTGTCTATGGAATGCCCTAAAAGAGATTTTGACCATTCCACAAAGTTCTTACTTGTAATTTTATTCTTATTTGTACTAATACTGTTTTGGGGGTTAATGTTCGGAATATCATAACAAAACATCATTCTTGACCATCTCAATACCACCTTGGTCAATACAAGCTAACTGAAACACTTGCAGTATGATATCTATCTGACTGACATTACGCTTTAGATGGTGCAAATATCAGACAGTGTCCACATCTAATAGAGGATGTAGATTAACCTGTAGATAAATCCTGCTAAGACTTGTCTGCAGGCCCGATACCAGACTAGACTGTGTTATTGATCCATATTTGTGAAGCTGAGGCCCATGCACCTGGCTGAGCTCAGCGTGACGTCAATGAACTGCAGCTGCTCTTATATGCCTGTTTCTTCCCTCCTGTTTGATATTCCCGTCCATGCCTGTTCCAGGGAGCCGCCAACAAAGAGATCTGCATACTGAGGCAAGGCGAAGCTGAGAACTGCTATCGCCTGCACTATAATTACCCCGTAGCTCCGTGCAACTTTGGAATAATAAGTGAGTAATCAGTTGTGTGTTTGCAAAGGGTCGGAAAGAATCAGATGCAACACAACAACAACCATGAGCAGGAGGATGGAAAGATTCACACCAAATTTCCAGCCCGATCCCAAAGAGGCTGCTGCAGTGCTGGCTCACTGAATTAGAGAGGAAATGTTCTTTCTGGCTCAGCCATGCCCCGGGGAACAAGCTGAAAACAGACCTTACCACACAATTCCATTTTCCAGCACACGAAGTTCTAAAAATTGTGATCAAATCAATTCTTGCAGCAACAAGTAACTAGAGATTTGTTTAAAAGCCATTTTGCTAAATTTTCACTGTATTCATTGATGTTTTGCATCTTTGAAGACTACTGAGCTCTCCCATGCACTGTCAGAGCAGCTGTCTTTGGCTGTTATTTACATACTGTAGTTATTACTTACAGTGGTTCACAAACTTTTTTGGTCATGCTACCCTTCAGAAGCCAAAAAATTGTATGCCTCCCCAGACACATAGTTTGATTGTGTTTTTATTAACCTCTGATAATACTGTGGAAACTAGTAACATTCAAATAACATTATCAAGTAGATTAACTACATGTTCTGAATGTTTCTGTTGTGCAAATGAGAAATGCAAGTTAAAGGAATAGTTTGACATTTTGGGAATTTAAGGGAGGCGAAGTGTAAACCAGAACTTCCAGGTTCGCTTCCAGAAGGAATAAAATCTCATTACAAATCCCATTAAAAGACAAAGCACTTTGTAACTTTCAAAATAATGTTACAAAGTGCTTTACAATAAAACAAATAATAAAAGTAAATAAAATCGAAAACACAGGATATCAAACAAGATGAGATGAAATTTTAAGAAGCGATCTAAAAGAGGACATTGAGTTTGTCTGCCTGAGATCCCAGGACAGCTGAGAAGCAAAGGCCTGGTCACCTTTAGAGACAAGTCGAGATTTTGGAACCATTATAAAGGGCCCTGCCGGAAGATCTTAAGCAGCGATCAGGCTAATAGGGAGTTAGCAGATCACAGATATAGACTGGAGCCTGACCATTCAAGGCTTTAAAATCAAGCAGTAAAATCTTCTAATTCTAAAACTCACAGGTAACCAGTGAAGGTCAGCAAGGACTGGTGTGATGTGTGTCACTTCTCTTAGAACAAGTTAAAAGCCTGGCAGCGTTTTGTATCAGCTGCAGTCTTTGGATGTTTCACCTGCTGATACCAGAATAAAGCGTGTTGCAATAGTCAAGTCTGGAGGAGATAAAAGCGTGGATGACCTTTTCTAAATCTGCAGAGGAAAGGAATGACCTGATCTTGGTAAATGTCTCAGTTGGACAGAGCAAGACTGCACCACTTTAGTCACCTGAGCATCAAAAGACAACTCTGAGTCAAAAAGTACACCTGGGTTACGGGCCTCTTTCTTAACATTATTAGATAAGGCCTGCCAGCATCAGAGTACTCTTGTGCCTCTATTGTTCCCAAATGAATAATATGCACATGACCAGGGGAATCAAACAGACTTCCTTCACAGCAGTCATTTTTGACTTGTCACAGCAAGAAAAGCTCAGTCTGTTTTTTTTTTTAAAGTGAAACATAAACCTCAGCAGCCTCCCCACACCAATCATTTTTGTTCAAATATTTGTGAGTTTATGAGTTATAGACTGCCTTTGTGAGGCTAACATCGCAGAACAAATGTTGAAGCCGACTCACTATCAAGTTCAACAATCAATATGCAAAACCAAATGCATATTGATTACATAATAGTCCCCTCAGAGGAATAAGAAGCTCTCCATTACTCCTGTTGGCCTTGATGGAAAATCAAAAAGAGGTCAAATGAGCTGCAGTAGGTCCTGACTTGGTGAAGTGCTGTCAAAAGCTATTTCTTTTCTTTTTAAGAGCATATTCTTGGCTGTAAAATACTACACAGATGAATGCAGCCAACATTAACACATAGATAGCAAATATTTCCCATCACTATCCAAACACAGCAGAGACTCATTTCACATTCAACCAGAGAGGAGGGACTGCTCAGAAAGATTTGTTGTTGTGGTATAGAAGTGAAGACACAAACACTAAGGAGTCAACACACATATATGCGTGTCGATGCGTTGCAGTAGACTATAGTGTGAGTGTGGGAGTCGGTGGGAATTTGACTTGTGCCAAGTGATGTCAGCGTCTCACTGTCAGGTCTGCTTGTTATAAACACCTAGCTGCCCTGCAGTGTTCAGGGCTGCTTCCTCACCACGCTCCCAACTCCTACTGCTGTGACAACATGAGACAGATGGGAACACACAGTGACCTCCCTGCAACACTGTGTAGTACAGCCAGTGATGTAACCAAATCAAGCTGTAGCTGCTATGGTGACAGAACACAAGTGCAGACTGGGATTGGTAGCAAAAGTATCACAACTTATCAGACAGCTAAACCTATTTCTCTTTGTGGCTTGCCCACATGACCAGGGGGTTCAAACAGACCCTTTTCACAGCAGACATTTTGACTTTCAATATTTTACAGCCAAGAATATGCTCTTAAAAAGAAAAGAAATAGCTTTTGACAGCACTTCACCAAGTCAGGACCTACTGCAGCTCATTTGACCTCTTGTTGATTTTCCATCAAGGCCAACAGGAGTAATGGAGAGCTTCTTATTCCTCTGAGGAGAC
>NTHP01000165.1:1207234-1258539 GCA_003416845.1 Oplegnathus fasciatus
TGGAGAGCTTCTTATTCCTCTGAGGAGACTATTATGTAATCAATATGCATTTGGTTTTGTATATTGATTGTTGAACTTGATAGTGAGTCGGCTTCAACATTTGTTCTGCGATGTTAGCCTCACAAAGGCAGTCTATCACTCATAAACTGACAAATCTCTGAACAAAAATTACTGATGTGGGGAGGCTGCTGAGACTTATGTTTCACTTTTTAAATAAAAGCCAGACTGGCCTATATTTTCTTTGGACCCTGTCCTTGACTTACAAAAAACTGGAACCCTTTTCCCAATATATCAAAATAATACAACAGTGTTGAACTCCTTCACCCATTAATAATTAAAAGAGGCAACATATAAATGATTGAAAAGTGTCCACCACTTTAACCATAATATGTTAATGTGTATACATCCATCCATTATCTATAATAATAATAATAATAATAATAATAATATATTTTATTTATAGAGCGCTTTCAGGGTACTCAAAGACACTTCACGTAAGTTCAAATGGTCATAGAAAGCAACACACTAAAAACATTACTAAAACTAAAACTAAAACAACATTAATCACACATTAAAAGCAGTTCTGAAAAGGTGAGTTTTGATTAGTGATTTGAACATGGACAGATCGGTGCAGTCTTGGATGTGTTACGGGAGAGAGTTCCAGAGGGAGGGGGCAGCTATGAAGAAGGCTCTGTCACCCCAGGTCCGGTGCTTGGTCCTGAGTGGTGGACACAGGAGGTTGGCATCAAAGGAGCAAAGGCTACAGGAAGGAGTGTGGTGGCAGAGCAGGTCGGTGAGGTAGGAGGGGGCCTGGTTATGGAGGGCTTTATGAGTGAGGAGGAGGACTTTGAATTGGATCCATTGTGGGACAGGGAGCCAGTGGAGGTTCTAGAGGACAGGGGTGATGTGGTCACGGGAGCAGGAGTGGGTGAGAAGGGGAGCATCAGAGTTCTGGATATACCGGAGATTATTTAGGACTTTGGATGATGTGCCATAAAGAATGCTGTTGCAGCAGTCAATTCTGGCTGTGATGAAGGCATGGATCAAAGTTTCAGCAGCAGAGAAGGAGAGTGATGGGCGGAGATGAGCTGTGTTTTTTAGGTGGAAGAAGGCAGTTCTGGTGATTTGATTGATGTGGTGTTCAAATGAGAGGTTGCTGTTGAAAATGTTCTACAAGGTTGCGGACGTGTGGGGAAGGAGACAGCGTGGGGATCAGTGGTGAGGCAGAAGTTGTGAGTGGTTTTGGTGAGGGATTTGGGACCGATGATGATCATGTATGATTTGTCACAGTTTAGTTTGAGGAAGTTGGCTTGCATCCAGATTTAATTTCAGTGAGGCAGTTGGTCAGAGTGGGGTGGATTGCAGTGGTGATGGATTCAGTGGAGATGTAGAGCTGGATGTCATTGGTGCAGCAGTGGAAGTGTCAGTGTCCATAGTGATTGCCAGATGGTCAGAGATATTGAGGTTGAGGCTGCAGTGTTGATGTATTGTAAGACCAGTGGAGCAGACCAAATCCAGGATGTGAGTGGGGAAGTTGATATGTTGTGTGAAGTTGAAGCATTGTAGCAGTTCCAGGAATTCTATGGCAGATTTACAGTCAATGACATCTATGTGGATACTAAAATCACCCAGGAAGAGAACGGAAGGTGAGATGCACATAGCTGGGTCAGAAAATCAGAGAAGTCAGAGAGAAAGAGGTTTGGCTTGGGGGGGGGCGGTAGATAACGGCAGTGACCAACAGAGTTGGACCAGAGAGTTTGAAGACAAGGTGTTCGAAAGAATGAGCGGCAGGAATGGAAATGGTGGTTGTTTTAATGTCCTTCTTGTGAACAGCAGCAATGCCACCTCCCCACCCCCCAGGATGTGGTTTATCAATGTATGTGAATCCTGTGGGAGTGGTCTGGTTTAATGAGAAACAGTCCAGGGGTTTATGCAAGGTTTCAGTGAGGCACAGGAAATCTAGGTTACTGCCAGTTATAAATTCATTCAAAATGAGGCTTTTGATGTTGAGCGAACGAGTGTTGAGCAAAGCCACTTTCAGGTGACGATGCTTTGTGATAGGTTGTGAGGACTGAGGAAGTGGATGGAGATTGGACAAATTGACGTGTTGTTTGATGTGAAGATGTAATGAGGAATTTGGGGTGGGAACCACAGGACCATAGGGATGGGATGGAATTTGGGGACAAGAAGTTGTAAGAAAACATACAGCCAGAACCTCTGTGTGGAGGATGTCCTCTGTGAAGTATTCCAGCTTCTTTGAGAATGTCTATGCAGTCCGGACGCTGGTGGTTATTGAGGTTATGAAGACCTGAGTGGAGTACACTAGCACAAAGCTAGTAACCATCACCCAGTAACCATCTCTCCGATTACATTTCAACAGATCACAGCACACACTGTGTGTGTGCGTGTGTGTGTGTGAAAATACATGCATGTGCTGTGTGTGTCTAGGTCACTCATTGTCCCTCAAGTTGTGGCATGTTGATATATATTGGGCAGTAAGATCTTCCCTGTCTCCTTCTCCTTGGAGTATTTTCAATTTTGAGAGCTCATTAAGGTCTTTGAAATGTGAAATTACAGAGTCGAACTTGTTAAAGTAAATGTTCCTTATATCATTGAATGTTTTACATTGTAGGAGGAAGTGCATCTTTGTCTCAACCTCACCTGTCGAACACTGACCACACATTCTGTTTTCTTTTGGCTGCCATGATTTTTTGTGTCTTCCTTTTTCAATTTCCAGTTTGTGGTCACTGAGCCTGGACCTGGTCAGGATCTGTCTGTGCTTTCTATCTCTGACAGTAGAGAGATATTCTGCCAGTTCATCATCTCTTTCTAGGGTCAGATAACATTCTGATCTACTTTGGCTTTTAGTTTCTTCTTTCCAATATTCCAAATAGATTTCTTTACATTGCGTTATATGCCAGTTGTATTACAGTAATGTCCACGTGACCTAACGTTATACCTCCATGGACTGTAAAACCACGTCTCGCAATGTATTTCATAAATAAAATAGACATATTAACCTGTCTCAGAGAAAGAGGGACAATTCAGGATCAGTTTTGAATCTGAACATGGTATCACCCTGTTTCCAGCAGCAAGACTAGCCCAGAGTAGCCCTGTCCAGCATTAACAAAAAACCTGATCTTCTCGTATCTCTTCACGAAGAAATAAAAGAGCTAAGGTCTTGGAATTTTCCCCAGTCACATCACATTCATCGAAAAAAGCTTGTTACAGTCATCCATTAAAACTCTAACCATACAGATTGAAAACATCACTAGAGAAACAAAATCATGAAAGAAACCATGCTGGACCTGCAAACTCGAAACATGCAGAATAATCTCATCTTTTCTGGCATTCCTGAAACTATACCCCCCCAACCCTGAGACAAAGATTAAAGACTTCATGAAAAATCACCTTAAACTTCTATATATTAGGATCATCGATTAAGCTGATTCAGTTGATTCTACGCATGCTAATTTAAATTAGTGTCATGTTTACTATAATTGCCTTGATCCTTGATATCCCCCAGTTGTTTTCTTTGCTTGGATCACCTTGATGTTTGATATTCTATCTTGAAAAAGTGTGGGTAGCACTCTGCTTCCTTTATCTCACCCTACATACCTGACTGCGTCGCTTCGAGCCACAGCCATCTGCAGCGATAAAAAGATTATAAAAGGCTGAGCAGTGGAGCCGAGAAGGCCAAATTTCCACACCACCTTGATGATATAGCTTTCTTAATCTATTCTGACAATAAAGAGCAAGCATAGGGAGCTGAGTTTACAGAGACAGAGAGACAGACGGGGAAACAGTGAAGAGCTGAAGCTAAACAGAATAGATCAATTCTTAAGTCATTTTATTTAATGTTGTGGATATTTTCTAAGGCTTGAATGAGCTTGTCCTGATTGTCCTGATGTTCTGAGGTTCTGTTCAAGATGCAATAATGTTTAGGATAATAATGTTCTTCCAACTTTGTGTGACAACAGTAAGTCAAGCCAGGGTTTCCCAATCTATAAAATCACATAAAAGGGGCGGTGCTTGCAGCATATGACCAATCACAAACATGGGCAAGTCTACTGGCAGAGCAAACTTTAATATTAGACAAATACAAAGAAGTTAAACACATAATCCAGCTAAAAGCAACACAGTTGCAGCTGCCAAATGCAGGAAGGACAGCTGGCAAAAAATGGCTGACTGTGTGAATGCGTAAATTAAAAGGCTTATAATATCACTACCCATCATTAGGGCACAAGTAGATCTGATTGCAATTATTTGTGTATTCCAGTAAATTAATATGTTGTTTAGATGTATTCTTATGCTGTGTATGACAATTTTAGTTTTATTCTTTCAGCTGTAACCCTGGCAGTGTCAAATGGACTTGGGAGCATGAAGTAGCATAAAGTCAGCGGGACTGTAAGTGCATGACTCCGACGTGGTGCACTGGAGGCATACAGCTCAAGAAGCTGACACAGATCAGTCCTTCCCTCCGACGAGAATCTCTTTCACATAAAAAATCATCAGGAAAAACCAAAGGGCTTTGCCGGTCTCTGAACACTCTTGCCCTCCTAAGAGACCCAGGGTTAAACCTGAAGTTACCTCGCTAACCCCAAATCCTGCTTTGTAGTACAGGCCTCAGGTCCATAAAGAAATCACAGATCCATCACACCCTGGACACAACCTGTTTCAACTTCTTGCTCTGGTAGGCGCTACAGAGCTCTGTACGCCAAAATGACCAGACACCAGAACAGGTTCTTCCCACAGGCTGTCACTCTGATGAACAGTTATCACCAGTCACAGAGTGTCAGGAACGATCCCTGTGCAATAACCCTGTGACATCCATTCTCATTGTTTAAATACACTGTGTTTTTTAACATGTAAATATCATCACTCAAACACAAACCTATGCACACTGTGTGTACTATACTGTCATACCCACCTACCTCATGTATAGCAACCTGCTACATTTATCAGATGTATTCTTCTTCTTACTCTAGGCACTCTGCACTATTGTCTTACTGTCTACAATTGTTGTTGTTGTTTTTTTAAAAATATATATATACTTTTTATATATATATATCTGTACATAGTAGTTTAATGTTTATGTTTACCTTGTCGAGCTTGTTGTAGCTGCATGTATGTCTGTTTCTGTGTATGTACATTGAGAGCAACAAAAACCAGAGTCAAATTCCTCGTATGTGTGCACATACCTGGCCAATAAAGCTGATTCTGATTCTGATTCTGATTCTGAAATGGTTTTCCCACTTTGCTGTGGAAGAACTTGACTGGCCTGCACAGAGCCCTGACTTCAGACCCATCCAACACCTTTGGGATGAACTGGAACGCCAACTGAGAGCCAGACCTTATCACCCCACATCAGTGTTGGACCTTACTAATGTTCTTGTGGCTTAATGGGAGTAAATCCCTGCAGCCAGGTTCAAACATCTGGTGGAAAGCCTGAAACCAGAAGAGTGGAAGCCTCTATAGCAGCACATTAATGCCCATGGTGTCAGTATCACGTTAAACTCTCAAGTTTGGGTATCCATATACTTTTTACGACATGTTTTTTTAACTTATACATTTTTTTTCATCACAGCCATCAGTTTTGACCAGAACCTCATCAGTTACTTCATTGTACGCCATGTCTTTTTCAGACAGGCCTCCTTTCTTACTGGTGACTCATCTATACATATAGTTCTGAACAAGGTTATAATATAACATATGAACACCAGAGCTTTCTCAATGTTGGCCTTATGGCAACATGCAATGTTGGTAAGGAATTGCCTGAACAATTAAGAAACCAAATTGTGAGAATTGTGAGAGGACTTAGAGACTGAGAGGGTACTAGAGCATCAGCAGGCTTCTGAACATGAGCCGAAATACAGTTTAGGTTAGGAGGTATAGGAAGAGTCATACTACCAATAACAAAAGGCACAGTGGCCGTCCTCGGCCACCTTGCAATGCAACCTTGCATTGCATTGTCTAAGGGAGACAACATTTATAGATGGCACCATGAAGTTTGTGTATACTGAATGAAAAGATGAAGCTTGGCAGGATAGGGATTTTCCAGCATAACAATGATCCCGAACACACTGCAAACATCATACAAAAGTTTTTAAAAAGGAAAAAAGTGAAAACTATGACCTGGCTAAGTATGTCCCCTGACTTGAATCTGATGACCTTTGGGGTATTCTAAAGTGTTAGGTAGAGCAACCCCCTCTAGTAAAGAGCACCTGAAAACAATCATCTGTGAAGAATAGCAGAACATCTCTCCACAGATTTGTGCAAGACTGGTATCATCCATGCCCAGAAGGATTGAATCTGTCCTCAAAAATAAAATGGAAATACAAAACATTAAAAAAAATAAAAGAATGGGACCTCACTAATGAAGGGTGACTTTTATTGCAGTTGGTTCTTAAATATGGACCTTTAATTACAGTTTAATTAGTAAAACATTCCTGTTTGTCTAGATTAATTAGCTCTATTCTTCTTGGGCATTGGCTAAAAACAAATAAAATTGTGTTAAATGGACAGGATTTGATTTTGTTAATATTTTACTGATATTGCACAGGGGTGTGCTCAGCTAGTGTGTTGATTGGTCAGTCAGTGTTGCCATCCTTAGTCTTTCAGATATCCTCATTATAAACACAAAGCGAGTACTTTTTTTCTCTATATTTTTGTTGTCTCTGCTGGAAGCCTCAGCTGTCCACAGAGAGGAAGCAGGAGGTGCTGCAATAAACAAGGTTGCATTACATTTGTGTAAGCAACAGACCTTTTCACCAAATGTGCATAAAAGATTTAGAATGACAGCTGATATTAACAACACTGCCCATCTTAGAATATTGCAAAGTCCTAGTGTGGTATCGTAAAAAAAAACTAAGGTAAAAAATATTTAGGGTCAGTTACCAGTTTTAAGTAAAGGTTCTTAAAAAAGGTTCTTGGTCAGTAAACCATACAGTTACTTTCTGTTTTCTCATTGTTTTGTGTGTGCAGGTGAAATGCAGACTGACGAAAAATCAGAATTAAATTGTAAAACTTTTTGTGTATGAATAATTGATCCAGTAAATCCAGTAAAATAAATAACCATCCCACATGAAGTAGTAAGTAAACACATGTAAATAGTGTTATGTTCAGTATGATCTTTCTGCTCTATCATTCCTCAAACTGCTGTTCATTGTGCATTCATGTACATTCATGAATGTACTCACCAAGTTTAATGGTAATAATCAGCTACCTGCATTACGCAATATTTTGTGTGCAAGTGGACATTTTGATATTAGGTAAGCACAACAGTAAAGTAAATGGGTTCACCAGACATCACTAGGGTCCATCCTCTGAGGACCATTAAAGTTCATCGAAATCTGACCATCACGAATGTTGTCTACAGAGGGTCCATCCCATGGGGAGAAACCAAAATCATGAGGATTCATTCTTTGAATATCCATATCCTGATGACATAGCCACGTGGCCCTTAGTTGTCGATGTTAGGATTGAATACCAGAGATTGAGATCCCAATAATTACCTGGAAACTTTGCTGTCTTGCTTGTTCTCCAGTTTGCCAGGATAAAATTCTTCAGTACCTACATTCAGGTACAGAAGAATAAAGACACCTTCTCCAAACTTCATAAATGTTTACACATTGTTAGCTAAATACTAAAAATAGACCTTGAAATGTTGTTATTACATTTATAACTGAATCAATTTTCCACATCAGGTTTCTTCAAGTTATTTTTCATGCTAAAATGACAGTTTACAGATACCTGCATTATTGCCCAATCTCGAGTCTCTTATTATTTGAGTTTATATTGTGCTTACATAGTGCATATTCCTAATGTGTACTATATAAAATTACCTCAAACTAATTAGTAATTATTAACTAATACATCAACAATGCATGGACAATGGGACCGGAGGGCCAATCCCTAAATCAGAGTGCAGAGCAGTGTTCAACAGGTGGCTACTGTTTTTTTGTTTTTTAAATATATTTGTTAGGTTTTTCAGAAATAACACAAGAGATACACAGATAAAAAAATACTCCTACAATTCTTATGCAGCTGTTATGCTGAATAATATTACATTATTTTGATACTTTACAACATTCTCTTTTTTCAAGTACTCAGCAAACATCTTGGTAGGTGACTTTCAAGATATTTAATAAATTGTCCCCATATTTTAAAAAAGCTCTGTATTTTCCCTTGGTGGGATAAGTCAGTTTCTCCATGGCTAAACAGTTGGAAAGACTTTTAAACCAATGTCCAACTGTAGGTGCCTCAGAGTTTTTCCAGGCAGTTGCAATACAGTGTTTAGCCTGAAGTGACCATAAAATCTTTTTATTTGCTCCTGACAGTCTTAAATCAGGTGGACGTAGTCCAAGGATAAATACCCAAGGGCAGGCAGGCAACCCAATAGAGATAATATCAGTTATAGTTTGTATGACCCAGAATTTTTTTTATTTTTGGGCAGCTCCAAAGGCAGTGGAATAATGTGCCTTCTTCTAGGCTACATTTAATACGTAAATCAGGATTATTATCAAAGCGATGTAACAGGGAGGGAGTTATGTATGTACGCATGATCCATTTGAACTGTATCACTTTAAATCTTGTGTTGATAGTCTGGCTTTGTGCGTCTTGCCAAACTCTCTTCCAGTCATCTTCAGAGATTTCTACATCTAAGTCGTTAGACCAAGCCAATCTGTTGTTGTTTGAGGATTCTTTAGATTTATCTACAATAATTCTATACAAAATGGAAACTTGGCCACGACCTTGAGGATGATCTAGTATGGCCTTTTCAAGGCTAGACAGAGGAGGTCTACAAGGGGACTGTTTAAGTGCTGTTAAAATGTAACTTCTAATTTGTAGGTATTTGAAGAAGTGTTTTGAAGGGATACTGTAAATTATTTGCAAATCATCAAAACTATAAAGTAGATCGTTGTCATTTTACATATCCATAACTTTGCTAATCCCTCTCTCTGCCAGAATCTAAAGCCAGGGTAGGTGGCTACTGTTACAAGTAAACAAGTGAAGATGCGGCAGCCAGTAGCTCCCTCAAACTTCACTACATTTTTGTTTTAATTTGTTATTTTTTAACAAATTACTGAAGCGTGTATTATCTCGGAAAGAAACACACTCATCAACATTGGAATAAGAAGCACAGGGACTGGATTAAGTGCAGCATGCACTGAGATGATCACTGCCCACAACATCTTCCAACTGGTGTTGAAGATCAGAAGTCCAGGTCTTGGGCCAGAGTTTAAGTCTGGACCTCTTCACCAACACTTAGTCCTCTTCAGGATAAAGTAACTATTGGAGTCCCAAAAACAGGTTCAAAAATTCATCTGGAGACGATCAGAGTTTGATGCAATAGAGTTTTATTCTTCACAGAGATAAAACCCGAGCCAGTCCCCGGGGCCTGACTGATCTTCCACGGTCTGCACACAACATATATTGTCCAAGTGCCCATGTCCCTATTGGTGGAGTAACCTGAGCCACTCCACCTATTTCTAAAAATGATCATCTATCGTCGGGTAAATAATGGTGTAACTTTTCCCAAATTTGGGGTGATCCAACCCCCTCCCGGGCACAGCCTGGCATATCTCTGATTCCAGTATGTTTGGGGATTTTCCACTCTGAGGCAGTTTGGACTGGTTTTGTGACGCAGTTATTTTTCAGGCTCCTTCAGACTGTATTTTTTAAAAACTTTATGATCTTTTTATGTTGCATGCTAAAACATAATCTTCACACTTTATATGTTAGATATACATACAAGCAGGTACTTTTGATTATTTGTTTATGATCTAAGCTCTTCAGCAAACCATAGTTTTGCTTCAACACTGGCCAGACCAGCCAGACCAAACACCACCGCAAGCGGTGCGATCACCCAGAAAGAGGGGGGAGAGAGCTGGGATAAGAGCTAAGCTAACCCAGCTTTGACCTTAGGCTATTCCACTACCGAGCCTACTTCTGGCTAATAATGGATGAAATAAGACTCAGGCTAACTCAGCAACGGGAAATCTGAGACAACATCTGGGATCAAGCTATTGCACTTGACGGGCGGTCCACGTTCCGAGCCGGACTCTGTGTTTACGTTTACATCAATGATGCTTGGTGCTGAAATGTAGTCAAAGCTGATGGACAATGTTTCCCAGATGTCAAGTTTTCAATATTAAGATGCTGACCATATTATCTGACCAGAGAATTCAACAGTGTTTTTGTTGTTGCTGTTTACATTCTCCCAGATCCAAATTTAAAAAAAGCACTACAGGGACTGTATGAGGTCATCAGCAGTCACATGACAAAACAACCTGATGGTATTTTTATTGTAGCTGGTGATTTTAATCAAACAGACCTTAGATCTGTTTTACCTGTTTTACCTACAGCAGATGTAAGAAGAATCCTGCTGAGACTGAATATGAGTAAAGCTGCTGGACCTGATAACATCACTAAGAACATGTACCACCATCGTCCCTGTACATAAAAAGTCTGCAGTGTCTAGTCTAAAATGGCTACCACCCTGTGGCACTCACCCCCATTCTGATGAAGCGTTTTGAGAAACTGGTTCTTCAACGCATTAAAGACAACATCCCAGCCAGCTTGGACCCTCGCCAGTTTGAATTCAGAACCAAAAGATCCATGATGCCATCTCCACTGCCCTCCACTTAGTCTTCACACACCTTGAATATAACAACACCGACATCAGAATGTTGTTTGGTGATTTCAGCTCAGCATTCAACACAATCTCCCCCATGAAACTGACTGGCAAACTTAGCACTCTGGGCTTGAGTACCACACTCTGCAACTGGATATTGGACTTCCACACAGAGTCACAGACAATTTGGATTGCCCACTCTAGTGCTCAACACTGGAGCCCCCCAGGGCTGTGTGCTCAGCCCCCTCCTGTTCACACTGTACACCCATGACTGCAATCCTCCACATGGAGAGAACTCGGCCGGATTTCAAACAACAATGAGACTTCATATCAGGAGGAAATCAACAATCTTGTAGAGTGGTGCACCTAGAACAACCTACTGCTCAACGTCAAAGAAGAAGCTAATCATTGATTTTAGAAAAAAGGAGACGAAGACACACATGACGTAGAGCAGGTGAACAGTTTTAGGTTCCTGGGAATCAGCATCAGAGAGGACCTGTCATGGACATCACACATCTCCACCCTGGTTAAGAAAGCTCAGAAACGGCTGTATTTCTTAAAGGGACCACAGCTTGAATTTCGTTATACAACCCTGTGTGGTATAATGACAAATAAATTAGCTTAACCCTTGAATCCTTCATATGTTGCTTGTATGCATAGTGACACATTTTCAGAAATGCAGACCAGGTCTAGCAGCCTATGTATTACTACATATCATCATCTACATGACTGAGAATCTTCTTCAACATTGCAGGAAAATGTATCCTACTGCTTGTGCTCTGCAATCATGATTATCCTCATAAAAGGTAGAATATGTCAACCAACTAATAGACATCAGACTTTAGAAATATAACTGAATATGAATAAATTATTTTGATATGAATAGATAATACACTCTAAACAGATGGGAACAGCATCTGAATTTGTGTGTCATTACTTGGTTTATTGTTGTTGTTGTTTTTCCAATAATTTGAGCTGATTGACACAGTTAATCAAACCAAACTCACACCTCTTCTTCTAAGTGTCATAACACAGTGAACTCTGGACTTACACACATCATACACATCTGATGAAGTGTGGAACTCAACTTTCCATCAATATCTCCATCATCCACCGAGGATAAACTTCAATAAATAAGCTAATTATGACTTCAGATCTTGGGTGGACAGCCATCTGCCTCGATCGGGTGGGGAGAGAGAGAGAGAGAGAGAGAGAGCGAGAGAGAGAGAGAGATGCAGTAGCACAATGCAGGTTCCACATAGAGATGTTGTCATGGTCCGTGGCTGGGCTCTTGTTCCCAGTGTTTCTTAGTGTTTCCTCCTCGTGTTCTTTGTGATCCCGTTTGTCTCTTATGTCTCGTTCCCCGCACTAGTCTTGTCTTTGTCTGTTTTCAGTTTAGTCATCCACATTTCCTGTTTTATTTTGTATACTTGCCTCTCATGTCAGACACTTCACTTCCTGCCCTAGTGTGTTTCCCGCTTGTTTGATTACCTGCTCCACCTCTATTAGTTGCACCTGTCCCTCGTTGTCTCCTCAGCTGTCTCCACTCTCCCATCAGCCCTTCACTATATATACCAGTCCTCTTCCTTTGTCAGTTCGTCCTGTGTTGCCATGTGCTGCGTGCATCCCTGTGTTTCGTCCTTGTGTTCCGATGGACTCTGTTCCTGTGTGTTTCCCGTGTTCCTGATCCTGCCTATACCTATCAGTAAGCCATTTGCTTAAATAAATACCTTTGTTGGCATCAGCTCTGCCTCCCTGCTGTCTGCATTTGGGTCCACCCTGCACTCACCGTAACAGATGTAATGTAATGGTAAGGGTAAATGGTAATAATGGTAGTAGCAACAGCAACAACAACAGCAGCAACAACAACAGCAACAACATGGGGGTTAATGTTCCGCAGGTATTGAAGCCTGGAGCTTTGAAAATCTTGTGTAACTTGTGGAGAAAATGAGGGCCTGAAGTTAGGGACCACCATAAAAGTGAGAGAGCTCAGATTTTTGTCAATGGCTTTCTCTTTTTTTTTATTTTTTTTTATAGATACCTAAAATCTACTGTATTTTCATCTGGACCTCCCTCCAGTGCACCCACACATCCCACCATTCCCAGTGTTCACTTCCACCTGAATCATTAAGCACAGCTTTTGTTCAGACTCAGTTTAGACTGGCAGACTGTGGGATAAAGTAGAGTAAGCTTTACAAAGGAAATTGTGCAGCAGCTGGTTCACATCTGTCCCTTGCTGTGCTGCTAAACTCCTCTGGGTTAGGACTGAAGTTTCAAATACATCACA
The DNA here is from genome assembly GCA_003416845.1 of Oplegnathus fasciatus. Taxonomy (NCBI): domain Eukaryota; kingdom Metazoa; phylum Chordata; class Actinopteri; order Centrarchiformes; family Oplegnathidae; genus Oplegnathus; species Oplegnathus fasciatus. Next base: position 1,220,158 of record NTHP01000165.1, read on the forward strand.
GTACCTTACTCTTCTTCACCACCAAGTCGTTCTAAAACTAAAACGATTTAGGCTTTAGGAAACTGCAAGATTGCAGTGGTTTAAAGAGACACACCATGTCTGTCTCTGTTAATGTATAATTGCCTGAATACACAAAGAACAAATGAAGGTGACAAAAGGAGCAAAAGCAATTGCAGAATCAAATACCGGAGTGAAGAAGATAAGGGAAACAAAGCAGCACGTCATGAGCTGGGGAGGCAGGTGTTCACTATCTGCTATGGAAGAGTTTTACTGTCAGTAATGTGTGTATGTATGTGTGTAGGCCTGTGTCTGTATGTATTTTCTGTATCTGCTGAGGAGATCCTGGTGAGAAGAGGCAGCTTTCTAGAGCTCAACACCTATCTCAGCCTGTCAGGCCTCAGCCAATTATTCAGAGAGAAATGAATGTCATTCAAATGTCAAACCATTCCAGTGGCCTGCTGAGCCTGAGCCACACGTCAGGGCCGTTAATTAAGTGCATCTCAGAGGATGCATGAATCAAAACCTGCTGCATGCTTCAATGTGCCTGCCCTATGTGGGCATGCCATACTGTGTTTATGTTTTCTGCCTGCGCATGCTTCACAGCGGGTTATATAAGGCCATAATGACTGTATATTCACTGAATATTAATGTGTTCTTGTGCTATGGATACATGTTTTTGCCATCCAATTTAATCTACTGTTGAGAATTGGGACTTTGGTTCCATGTTAAAGGAGTATACCACATTTTATTCCAATGCTATGTAATGCAGGCTGTAAGCAGGACCATTGTCAGGATTTTAGAAATACTAAGGTTATATGTCCAAGTGACACCCCCACCTCCACAAGCAATGTTGAATTAATTGCTTTTCATGCTCAATTCATCCAATTGTTTTATTTTTTTTATTTATTTATTTATTTATTTATTTTTCCACTTCACTTTAATGGCCACGTGACCAAAGTAAGTGGAATTTGTTTTCAGTACAGCATGAAAACAGTAACAACTCAGTTAACATATAGGCTGACAGAGGCAATTTTTTGTGAAAAATGTATGTCCATATGTTGCCCAGTGGTCTTAAATGACTTAAAGGAAAAAAAATACTTCACATTTTTTTCACCTTAAAACAACAGTCACATGCCCATATGAACAGTGAAACAGTTTTTGCTTGCTGTAAACGTTCCTCCTGTTCTGCAATCATGGAGAAAGGTGGTTGATATTTGAACTCAACATGGGGCGCAAGTAAATTTTCACATGGTGCTTTCATGTAGATTTCAACTTTAGTTTACTTTGACACGCAAATTCCCCCTACGATCAATTGCAAATCATCTTGACAGTACTGATGTTTGAAGGAATGGAGACCAAAATTTAAAAAATATATTTTATTAGCTGTGTTGCGGCATCCAATTTCTAACCCTGCTCTGCAAAATAAGAAGCAACACCAATAGCTTTCCTCTTTGGAAAAAAATGGATATTTGCCATGAACAAAACTAGCCACAACCAACAGTAGCCAATGCAGCCAATGCAGCCCCTGACTCTATCAGTGCTCCTCTTGCCGTCTTGTCTTTGTAGGTCGCCTGCAGGTGGGCGAGGCCATCCAACCTGATGTCTTGCACCTGGACAGGCCGGGCCTAGGTTATTTAGGCTGGCTCCTCATTCTGTCTCTCTCTCTTTCACCATCACCATCTACCCTCTTGGTTTGGTTTATCCCTGTTTTGCCTTCTCAACACCCTAACACGTACACCTCACCATTGCACCCACCACTGACCTGCAGACTACAGACTCATTTATGACTTTGTTCTTGTCTTAGTTACAAATAAAATTTTGTTCAAATTACTTTAAATCTTGTGTGGTCTCCCTCTATGTCTAGCTCACTGAGCCTGGGTTATGACAGGATCCACACAACAAATCCTCCAAGCTAACAAAATAGGTTGTTTTTCATTTCCTTTAAATGACCTATATTAGCTGAGGTTCAAATTTCATTCTTGCCTGTGGAAACAGCAGTCGACAAAACAATCTTACCATAAGGTCACTTTAGTAGCTGTTCTGATTTGATGCCACTATCAGCAGGACAACATCATTTTTGTCAGTGCCTACCAAAACTTACTGAGTTACTAATCACTATAACAAAAATTATTCATATAACTGTTTGCCATGTGTTAGGGTTTGATGAGGTTCAGACACAAAAATTAATTGGTTAAAATTAGGGAAAGATCATGGTTTGGATTAAAGGAAGTACTCAGAAAGAGGCACGTTAGGAAACAATCGTGGTCATTATTAAAAACAACTACTTTTTTTTACAGTTTACTGTGGCAACGTCACGTTTTGTGGCTCTACAATAACGCCACATTAGTCTGTCTTTGCTCCGAATGAACAAGCATCATAATTCCGACGACAGCCACTTGAGGTCTTTGTCAGTTAAACATAAACAAAAGTCATTATGTATTTTAACAAACACATGATGCTGTCATTTTTCTTGGGAGAACAGTCTCTATTTGCCAAAACAGAAATCCATAATAGAGCGTAAATTGGCCAATATATCAGCCGATATTAGTTCATTGTAGATACGTTATATCAGTATCAGCATACTGTATATGTCAGCCGATATTGTGTTATCAGTTGTATAGAAAATGAATGTCGGCTGATTTATCATTATCAGATTTTTTAAATTCTAAAATATCAGCCTATAGTATCAGCATCAAAAATCCTGTATCGGTCGGGCTCTAATCCATAATGGTATGAAAAAACAGGGTCATCACTTTTTGTATGATATGATAAGAAAGTTTGTTTGTTGTTATTTCTCTCTTTTTTTCATACAAAAGCAAAACAGTCTCTGCTCATACAAATATATAAAGATGGAACACAAGTTCGAAAAAATGGAGATGAAACATTAAAATCCATGGAATTACAATAAATGATTCCATGTTATTAACTGTTTCATATGCAACAACAAATGTCATGTCATGATATTTAGCAATATACATTTAAAAAGTTAACACAAAAACATTTTAACATGTCAGATTCACCACCTGTTTTCTCACAGATTTTGAGGATTGTTATGATGATTCAGATGTCTACACTACAAGTTGTGTGATGTCATCAAAATATTTTCATAAAGAAAATTAAAGATTATGATTGCAGTTAAAGTGAGAACATTTGTAGTTTACCAGTGTTTTTGCATTTTTTTCCCATTTTTTCCAGTTTCCATTTTTACAAAACCAGTATTGTAGTACATTACCTTTACATACTGTAAAGTTACATTTTACAAAGTTACATAAAGATACAGCAGCCTGAAATACTTCCATTCCATGGAACAGCCGTGTGTCTGCCTGCTATTTTTGATGACTGTGGCACCTGAGGTCATCATCCTGCAGTCTGCTTCTATAGTAACTGCAGTCAAATGAGATCCTCCTCCTACACTCATATAATCTCAGCCACTGTTCATCTCCCATCATTCTGCATGTTGTAATTATGAACACAAATTAGAAGGCAAAAGGAGATGAAAGAGGCACGAAACTGGGGGTTGATGATTATGTGAGGAGACAAGCTGTTAAGCAGAATAAGATGAAGCCCTTATGCAGGTTTAAATGGAGCCACCTGTGTGGCTTGGACATATAACCTCAGTATTTTGCCTCTGTCAGCCTATATGTTAACTGAGTTGTTACTGTTTTCATGCTGTACTGAAAACAAATTCCACTTACTTTGGTCACGTGGCCATTAAAGTGAAGTGAAAAAAACAAAAAACAAAAAATAAATAAAAAAATGAAACAGTTGGATGAATTGAGCATGAAAAGCAATTAATTCAACATTGCTTGTGGAGGTGGGGGTGTCACTTGGACATATAACCTCAGTATTTATAAAATCCTGGCAATGGTCCTGCTCACAGCCTGCATTACGTAGCACTGGTAAAAATGTGGTATATTCTTTTAAAGGTCCTGTATGTAACATTTAGAAACATTTAGAAAATGCTTGTTAACAGTGACACCAGTGGCCGTTAAGTCACCTGCAGTCAGCATCCTGTTGCTCGCACTCCGTAGGAGCGAGCCAGCATGAGCCAAAATAGTGACGTGACACACACCAGACTGAACGTGATTGACAGGCATCATGTTGATGTTGTTGACGTCAACAGAGCTACATTAGCTGGATAATAATGCAATGGTGAGTGAACTAGACAGAATATTATAAATAAGATGTGTTGCCTGTGTTGAATTGTGAGTCTGTGTTGTGGTGTGTGCCGTTAGCTTAGCGGACTCCACTTACTACAGCGGTTTGATCCCAAAATAAACTGATTTTTCTGTAATTTAATTGCAATTAACAGATCAAACGGATGCTGAAATAATTACATCAAGATGCTGATTTGTAAAAAGTCTGAATTCATGCTCTGTCAGGTCTGTCTGCAAGATGACAAACAGACAACTTTTAAAATGCTTGTTTTCTGAATGGGGTTCAGGCCTATGCTAACACTGGAGCTGCTCCATCAGAATTCAAAATAACGTCATCTAAATTATGTATAAATATGAAGTAGTATCATAGAGCTAACTAGCTAGTGTTGCAGACTCCCGAGTCCTTTACATAGAAATCAGTCCACAGGGTCAATCGAGAAAGTCGGGGAAGGTCTCATTTTTTAAGTTATGTTACAATCTGTTCACACATTGGCAACTAAAAACACTTAAAAAAACGCTTAATACATGTAAATTGTTACACACAGCACCTTTAACACTGAACAGTAGGCTCTGTAGCTACGTCGTAGCTGACGTGCAACTCCTCAAAAGTGTGAAAGCACGTCGGGGCTGCTGAGATACCACATGGGGACTGCAAGAACTGTGATTGGTCAGCTTGGGCTATTTGTGTTTTCTCCTGCAAGTTTCTGATGCCGGTAGAGATTGTTGAGAGTGAAGAAAAGCCTCAGTTATCTTCTGCTTTTCAGTAACACACATCTAGCAAAGATATCTGCACTGCAGACCTGCTCACTGTAACCCCATGCTCTCTATCATAGTGAATGGATCAACATAAATATGGCACAAAGAATAGTCTCATACTCAGTGATGAAAACAATGCAGACCTTCCCACTGTCACAAAGTGAATGAAAGAATGTAAACACAGTTGCTGTGGCTCATTAACAATGTTTTTTAATTAATTCTGTGCGCATAAAGCTTCTTCAATTAAAATTTCACTTCAAACCACAGATGTTATGTAAGGTATATTTTTTGTATATTTTTTTCTCTCAGTAGTGTCATTTCTGAGATTAACTTGCAAGCCTAGAATAATAATAATATTTTTTTCATTCAAACATTTTGTGTCCAGCATGGGTCCTTTCTCTTCTCCTCTCTGACAAAACGCACAGCAAACACACCCAGACAGCAATGAAGGTGCAGCTGGCTGAAAACAGTGTCGCCGTGGGAACACGGTCTCTCTTTCCACGCCTGTCGTCATCCGCAGCAGGAAGCTTTGTTGTCTAACCTCCTGACATTCAGAGAAACACTCGTCCTAATCCCCTCTCGTCTCACCTTCAGCTCAGCCGCCGGCTCAATCTGCCTGAATATCATCTGTCAAACAGTCATTGCACGTTACCATGACCACACAAACCAGGGGATGAGCTGGGTGTTTCTTCATTGTTAGGAAGCAGATGATGATGATGCTCTCATTCAGTCCCATCAGTGTTAATCAGTGGTTGCAAATTAGCGATCTCTGGTTTGAAATGAGTGTGAGACGATGTTATAAGCAAAGACAGCACAAAACTAAGACAACTAGCGCCTTTCACTTAACACCCAGCCTGGATGCTCTACTTTCACAATAATGGTCCCTTTGTAGGACATAATTCTTGTATTGTCCAGCAGCCCTGAGCAGTAAAAAGGCCTTTCTTGTGACGGAGGCAGCTGTGGCCACAGAGCTCCCTTCATCTGCTCTCCCTCCTCACAGGCAGCTAGTCTTTGGGCAGTCAATAAGGATCTGATTGATGCAGGCTCTTTCTACAGGCCCGCAGCGCTCTCTTGACTTGATAAGCCGTTGATTAAACGGGTCAGAGGAAGACAAGGCTGGAGAGGCACTGCAGGAGAAAGAGCTGCCTTCTAAAGAATGGAAACGTCCACTGATGTAAAATCAAACATGGGTTTTCATACCAAATGCTTCAGGAAGTCTCAGCAGTGCTTCAGACCTGACTGTCTATTATATGAACTGCACTGTACCCTGTGAATTGTGTGGTACTGCACTATGTTTAGTTATTAGGGTGTGTTTGCCAAGCAGAATAAGTGCTTTAGAGCTATGGTTCCCCACATGGGGATAAGAACCCCCACAGTGGGTTGCAAGACAAATCTAAGGGGTCACAGGAAAATGAACAGGATGGGACTGCAACAAAATATATGTTTCTGCTGCACCAAATTATGTTTTCATTTGTGCAAACTTCCTCTGTTTGCTTTTTTCTTGTGGATTATTGGATCATTTTATGTTTAAAAAATAGTTGAATAAAACTAGGAAAAAAGATGACTCGTTGAACAGACTGTAACCGGTAAACATAAAAACTGGGGTCAAAGGGTCACAAGTAGACAGTTCTTTGTTTTAAGGGGTCAAAAATGGTGGGTAACACTGCTAAAAAGGGCTGGTTCACCCAAATTACAACATTTTACATTCTCAACAACAAAGTCTCAATTTCATTAATGAAAATTGAGACAACATATATTGATCAATACCATTTTTTCTATGGTGAGACGAAATTGACTTTATTAAACAATAACTGTGAATACAATATACAAGAGAAATCCTGTGGCCACAAAATAGCTAGAAGAATACAACAAACCTGAAGAGGCGAACAACTCAGGAACTCTAACATTAACAATAATTTGTTTAATAACGTTGTGTTACTTTTTAACTTATATTAACTTAAGCCAACCAAGTTACAAAAGGCAGTGCTGTAACGTTCTGTCTCACAACAACGGGACATCGCTTGCATATGGGGTTTAGCTGAACTTCAGTCAGCAGCCCAGCCAGCTAAACTGAATAACCTTTTGAGACAAGTTAAGACAAGTTTGTTTAATTTGGAGAACACTTTCTACGCGTATTTGACAGTAAAGCCTTGTCGATTTTGAATGGCTCCATGCAGCTAAATGGAGTTTATTTGTGACATCCGCTGATTATTAAAACACACAGCATTTTATGCGGAAAGTTGGTTTTGGGCTTGAATAAAATATGCTGGACAACAGCCAGCTATGTAGTACTCAGCTTGTGTTGCATGCAAAAACATTACAAATATTTTCTTTCCAAATTTATGTAGATGGTAGAAAACAAACTATTACAAACAAAACTCTGACACAGTCAGAGAGTTGTTGTTGTCTGTTGTTGTTCACTGTCTTTACAATAGGTGTCTATTGTAAAGACAGTATGTTCCATTCATCTGGGGGCCTCATTTGTTGAATCGCGTTGGTTCAAATATGTTTCATGTCTGGATGTATTAATTAAATTAATAACATCAGACCAGACACACTCTCTGCAAGTCTGCACTCTTAACCACACGACCTGTCATTTTGTGTAATTTTCAGTACCAGTTCTTTTAGCCTGAATAATGTAGTCGTGACTTAAACTAACATGGAGTTTTGATCTCAGGACTAAAAGTAAATCTAAAAATAGCTGACAGAGACCATTTAACTAACAAGACCAATATTCCAAATTTGTAGCATTATCGTCATGCCACTGTTAGACCTCACCTGAGACCCTACAGCTGTTTTTGTAGCTCTGTCCTCTCTATCAGTCTGTTGATTTGGGCTATACGGCCTGAGATTCCTGCAGCTGATAAAATGTTACATTATGACAAAGCCATCAAACTATCTCAAAAACATCCATTTGTATTTTTTTCAATCAGCTAATGAACTTATCATTTCACTATGGTATAAGAGCTCACTCATAAAATGATGAATGGCATTCACAAACAAATTAGTTGGACATCCTGTGACTAATTCTGCATATGAATAATGTCCATGTTCAAATAATCCCAACAATAATAACTGAAGTTATGATCCACATGTGAAAAAGGAGGAGGGATGGAAATTCCAATATATAATTATACACGATAATTCGGTAACTATGGTAACACGGCTTGCACGTCAGCACAAGTGCAGAGACTTTCCCCGATATACGTATCAGAAAGTGAAAAGGAGTTAAAACAGAGCTGTGTTGTGGATTTAAGTAGCTCTTCATTACAAAGTAAGTGAAACGTAGCAACAACCCACGATGCCTCTCTTTTGTCCTGCTTCTACCTGTTTATCATTATCTATGACAGATGAGGTCACAGTCTGGACTAATAATGCTCATGATCAGTTATTTCCTGGTGAGCTCTTTGTGACACCAGAGAAAATAAATAAATGCATAAGGTTCAGTAAAGTGCAGACCAAAGGTTTGGTTTCACCAAAGTTTGATTTTCCCATGCAAGTCCATGTAGCTCTAACGATGCAGGATGATATGATTACTGTACAACCGTCCAGTCAGTGAGTTACCTGTCAGTCCATATGACTTCATGTTGACAGCTCTTGGCTTGTTTGTAATAGGTCAGTGTGAACATGAAACAGACCAGAACTAAAGGCAACAATGCATATATTTTTTTCTTGGTCTGGACCATGATGATCTGAACTATAAGTGTGAAAACACCCTTAGACCCTTACAAGTAGTGCAGCTAAAAATGTAATTGTTTGTCCTGAGGGTAGTGCTAAAGGGTTCATCCTCTGGGGAGCAGGAACATGTTTTTCAAATTTCATGGCAACTTGGCTGGGAGTTATTTTTTGTGTACAAAGGAAATATTTGATCAGATGCCCAATGCAAAGGTCATGGGGTCACCAAAATCTGTGGGCTTCATTGTCTAGAGAGCATCAATTAGCCTTGTAATCATACTGACCGGCCATTTCATTCTCACTTTATTTAACCATGACCACAATCTTTCCTTAACCCTAACCAAGCAGTTTTTGGACCTAAACCTGATCCAACCTTAACCACAGAGCAGGCAGATCACATGTGATGGTTTTGAAAGGCACTTATAAACAACATTTTGTTACTTAATTTCGAGGTCTTGTTGCCATTTTCTGTTTGGATGTTTGGGTTATTTTGCCCTAACCAAGTAGCAGCAAGTCACGACATGCCAACATGACTTTCAGTCGACTTACAATAGTGATGGGAATTCCGGCTCCTTCTAGTGAGCCAGAAACGGCCCTTCATTTAGTACAACTTCTGGCTTTTATAATTGAGCCAAATTTAGCAATGGGGGGGACAGCCGGCACAACATACAAAAGTCTCACCATCATGCTTGTCTCGTAATGTTATTACCAAAGTGAGATGTTTCTGGATCATATTTAACAAATATGTTATAGGATCATCCCCTTATTCTGTCTTGTATTAACTTACAAAAAAAAAAGAAAAAAGAAAAGAAATTGGCTCTCAGACGGGAGCCGGCTCCCATCGTTGCTCATAGAGCCAACTCATTCGCGACCAACACATCACTAACTTACAAGCTGTGGTTGTAGTTTAACACTTGTCACATTGATTGAAGATACAGTATATGTCGATGTGAGAGTTGTAATTTCTGTAAGTTGACTTACAACAACACGTACAGCTGCATCAATCTCTCCAATGCAAGTCACCACTTTGTTTGAAATGGATTCTCACTCTGGCACAGTACAATGACACCTACAATCTTAATCCTGCCAATAAAGCTCTGATTGGCTTAGTAGTAGCAGTAGAAGGGAAACAGCCATCAGTAAGCACAACACCAGAACTTTTTGAATTACTGACATAATTGGTGATGTGGGTGGTAATTTAGCGGATCAATATCCATAGCAAATTTCATGGAAATTTGGCCACCAAACATAAAGATATCTTGTGTCAAATAGATTCAAAGCTAGTTTTTTGTTTGTTTTTTTTCTTGTTTTTTTGTTGTTGTTTTTGCTTTTAATTAATTCTAGTGATAAAACAAGATTATTTTAATTTGGAGCTTCATCGTCCTAACTCAACAGAGAAAGAGCAGAGAATCAGCAGCATCCTTCTTGTGTATGTATCATATGAATGCACATTGTGTGGCAAGAGACAGTATCAGAGAAGAAGTGCAGTGAGTGCATCATTTATTATTTATGTTGGACAAATCATGTTCTTTGTGTGAGGTGTGTGGTGTGTACAGTATACCCATATTAGTAGGTATTATATGAACTATAAATGGTGGCTGTCCTGAGGCTGCACATGCTCTGTGTGGAGCTGTTTGTGTCTGTACTGCCATGGCTGGTTTGTGGGAGAGAGCATGAGGTCATAAAAAATGGATGTTGGCTGTGTGGCTGTGTGGAAACAAACCACATCATGCTTCTTCCTCCTCATCTCTCTGTTTCTCGCTGACTCTCTCCATCTACTTTGCCTGTGGTTATAGGAGTCAGACTGACTTCATGATGAGTAAGTCTCCCAGCCAGAGATGCTCTCTGGCTCTGGCCTCTTTTATTTATCTGACATCAACTGATGACTCATGTGGGCCTCAAATATGGCTGTCACATTCTGCCTCTCTGTCCCTCCCTCCTTCCATTCCCCAGGCCCCTGCCATTCTCTACCTGTCCACCAGATGTCCACCTGTCCCGGTCACCTGACTCTCGCATCTAGCCAGTCCCTTCTGCCCTGCAGTAACCCCTTCCCCACCATTCCCATCACCTGACCTTCCCTGTCCACCTGCTCATCTGTTTTCACTTTCTCCCGCATCAGCCCTGTCAGTACATAAACCAGCTCCTTTTCCCCAATCGGTGCCAGCTGTCAGTGTTGCTCCTGCCTTACTTTCCAACCTCTGAACTCTGCTACCTGAACCCTTTGCACTAAAACCTGTACCTGCCTGACCTTCTGCCTGATCCACAGATTCTCTGCCTAACCCCTTTGAAGAACTCTGCCTGTTTGGACTGTCTTCCTGGCTTTGACCCTTGCCTGTCTTGTGATTCGGTAAGCTTATGTATCTTTAACTTCTCAATAAATCTCTGAACTGAAATTTGGGTCCTTCCACTGCTACCTTGCACTCACCTCGATCACAGACCAATCTGCCCAAATATGGACCCAGCAGATGAATCATTCTTTGCAGACGAACTAAATGAGGTGACTCACACCATTCAGTGCTCTCTAAGCTACTGCCAAAATGCCACTTTAGACCAGAAGGATGCAGCTTTGTCACTGGCACTCCAGTTAGTTTCTTTCAAGCCCTGGCTGGTGAAGTGTCTACCTGGATTGGCAGAGAACTTTTACTCTAGCCTCCCTGTCCGCTAGTGTTGGATCTTCTAGCCTCCAGCCTGCACCTCAGTTAGCTAACCTCCAGCCTGCTAGCCTCCAGCCTGCACCCCGGCCTGCTAGCCTCCAGCATGATTGCTTCTGACCTGCTAGCCTCCAGCATGATTGCTTCTGACCTGCTAACCTCTGGCGTGCCTCCAAGTCGGCTAGCCTTGGGATTGTTAGCCAACCACCTGCCTGGCCTGATCATCCATTTCTTCAGTCGGCTGTTTCCACAGACGCCAAGCCAGATCTTCAGACCTCCTTGACAATAGCAGCAGCAAAGCAACAGCTTCTGCCAAGAAACTGCTTTAGAAAGGAGATTCTACCCCCCACACATACTGTTGGACTGTAAATTACACTTTCATTTCATTATTCTCAAACAGGCAGATGACTGTATGATTGCATGTAACATGCTCCCAAATTAATGCAATTAACTTTTTTAAATGCTCAAACATTTTTCTTTTTTCTGTTTGTCAGTTAGCTTAACTGTCAGTTGCAATTTAGTGGACTAAAGATACGAGTGAATGGTTTGGCACACAGTGGAGTAAGAGCTTGAAACTAGTACCTTTTCTATTTATTGAACCAAGAATCGATTCTGAATCGAATCATGAAACCATGAATGAGAAGCAAATCGTGAGATTCCCAAAGATTGCCACACCCCTGATTTGTTCCTTATTCTTTTTCACAACTCCCCAGGAATCTCTATAACTTAATGCAAAGTGTTACCAGTTCTAGTGACACAAACATAGACATATAAACAAATAAATATAAAACTGTCCTTTCAGATGAAAAAACCCTGGCATAGTCATAGCTTGTTGGTAACTCGTATTACAGACTACACTTCAGTTTCTGTGAGGAGTTTGTACGTCCCTCAACCACTGCACATTCCAAGAGTCAAAAACCTTCAGTAACAACAGAAATAAGGTAATTAGCTTGCACGCATTATGCTAAGGCTTTGTAAGGTATAGCGATCAAGATATTCTTCTGTCACCACACAGACACTGAAAATACAGACTGAACCACAATCCACAAACCACAAAAAAATTTGCAAGATCAGTTGATCAGGATGTAGAACAGAATGTCATCAGTTACGAAACAACACAGTGGCTACATCTTTAGATCCCACTGAGCTATTTTGAAGAAATGGGGCATTACCTTGTTAGAATGAAAGCCAAACTGCTCTGAATGCCTAAATAGTATTGTGATATGAAAATGTTTGCATCAAATTACAGAGTGAATTTTAATCTGGGTGACACACAAGAAGTGAAAACTGTAATAATATTGCATTTCATTATAGTCAAGTGTACTTAGCATAACTCTGTCAAAAGAAATCCTCATTTATTTTGAAGTAGGCCTGTTCTTCAAAAATTTCAGTCATATTTGGGTGGATGATGTCATTGAACCTTGGTGAAAATACAGTATGGATTGTATTGTGTCTGTGTTTCATTAGTCTTGGGGTGGAAATGACTGTAGCAGCAGCTAGCAGGCAGTCAGTTAGTCTCCTTGGTTGGGCTGCAGACTGCAGGGAACTAATGAGCAAGGAGTGCTGCCACATGTGTCTGAATAATTTAACTGTTTCCAGGAAGACGAGAGAACTCCTGTGTCTGCTGCTGTGGCCACAACAAACCCTCTCACACGTACATAACCTCACTCTAATACCTCTGCCTTACACTGAATGCAATCTGGCTACGGATTCAACTGGAACCATCTTAAAAGATTAGAAGAGTACATCTTAATACAACACAAACATGCCCTAAGTACTAAGAGTTATGGATCACTGTAATCATTCTACCTGTCCATACCCACTGTGAAGTGATGCCTTCCTAGAGCAACTACACAGTATAAGATGGAGGACGCAATCCACAGTCACCGTTCTGTCTCAAAAATGCATTCTAAAGCTCAGCAGAAGCTAATATGAGACTCCAGCAGTCTGAGTTTGATGAATAAAGTGGGTATCTTTGTCTCAGCAGTCATTTAGGTTTATTGCTGGTGTTTTGTCCCGACAACAAACCTACATCCCTCCACAATGGTTCAGCAAGGAAACTCAGTCTGTGGAAAAACAAGGAGGGAATTTGGCATGTACAAGATCGGAACCTTGGAAATTAGTAACTCCACTGCGTTTCAGCCGTGTTTTTCAGTTGTCTCTTGAACAACAGATGGAACAGATTCTCTTTGATTCTAATCAATGTGGCTGACTACACCATTTGTGTAATGGCTTTGGCTTTACTCGTGTAATCATGACCTAAAGTGTCCTTTAAAGGCCTCAATCTGCTTCAAACATAGTTCTTGTTGGATCATCGGACAGGGTTGGAAAGCCCTTCCCTTATACACCTTTCCGACGTCAGATCTGGGGGGCTGTGTCCAGCAACTTTTGTAACTTTCTGAAAGTGACTGACAATGTTATGCATTTTATGTCTTGATTGGCTGCTTTTTGTGTGTATAACTGAGTGCTACACCATGAATTCCTTCAAGCATCACAAATACAGTAAGTGCACTTGAGTCAGCATTGGTTGGGGCTGAAGACTACACGTTTTAAAAATCTGGGGTCTGGAGAAGTGAGCTTACCAGATCTCTGTAGCCAGTTCCTCATGTCTGGCTCACTGCACACCCGGATCTCCGGTTTAGGACTTTTAGAAATCACGCCTCGTCCCTGATCTGTATAACTGTTGTTTGTTTGTTGAGCTGTCGGTGGAAACAAGTTTTTATTGCCAAGCCATCACCATCAGGGTCATTGTATTGCTAATTAACAGGGGGTGTGGTTAGCACTTCTGAGTTCGACATATGTACCATTTACAGAAACCAATTTTTAGTGTGCATTCTGGGGTAACTTACTTCAAGACTGCCAGAGTTAGGTATATTTACTTTCAAATAGGAATTTCTCTGATTGACTGCTCTGTCTGCTGTGTTGGTCAACAAATCATTTAGTCTAATTGTGTGCTGTTCTTGTGGTATCAGTTGACTATAATCTAGTTTAGTCTCCTGCTCCGGCTTTTTCTGTTTTATTGAATTTTAACCATTGGGATGAGACAGTGCATTCTCTGTTCTGTCTGTCTTGACTGCTGTTAGCTGTTAGCATCTGTGTCAGCAATCTCGTCTTGTTTTGTACAGTTTTGTGAGTATGTAAGAGTCTGCTATCTCTAGATAAACATCTAAAATGCTAGATCTATGCAAGGTCTTCTGGATCGCATTCAAACTCCTATGGATTACAGACCACTCACCTATAGCCAGGAAGATCTTTAACAACTATGGCAAAGCAGCAGCAGAGCCAGTAGCCAAGGGCACTAGCTCCATGCTGGCTAAATACCCTGAAGCCAACAACAACTGCAGACTCGAGGGTTTTCTACCCTCTTTCCACCAGTATGTGGATGTTCCCACAAGGAAAGAAAATATTCTGGACTTGTGTTACGGAAACATTACAGATGTGTTCAGTGCTGGGGTACATCCTCCACTTGGTTTTGTCGACCACAATGTTGTTTTCCTGCTCTCACACTACAAACCGGAACTGAAACGCACCAAGCCTCAAATCCACTGGGCCACCCAATGGTTGGAGGAGGCTATTACACAACTACAGGGCAAACTGCCATGCACAGTCTGGGACATTTTTCAAGGCAATCTGGATGAAAGGGTTTCTGTTATGACTGACGACATCACATTCTGCATTATCACCATCATACCCACAAGAACGCTCAAAAAGTATCCAAACTCCAAACCCTGGATCACCTCCCACATCAAGCACAGCCTCAGAGAAAAACAGATGTTTGGACTGGGCTCTCCTTTAAAACAAATCAACAGACAGATTAAGAATGACATTATCAAGACCAAACTCAAATATAATGACAAACTGGAGCAGGAGTTCAGAAACATGAACACAAAACAAGCTTTTGATAAAGTAAAAGCCTTAACTGGTTGTGAATCAAGTCAAAACCATTCCACAATAATAGACCCCACCACCTTTGCAGGCACTCTGAACATTTTCTATACATAGTTTGACACACATAACCACTCGTGAGCCTGTACATCCCCCCTTCACACTGGAGGATATCTGACAGGTGCTGGGCAGGTCCAAGCCTGGCAAGGCACCAGGGCCAGATGGCATCCCAGCTAAGGTGCTCATGCTCTGTGCCATGGAGCTCTTACCCATTCTCCACTCCATCGTCCGGGAATCCCACAGGACAGCATCAATACCCACCCTCTGGAAAACATCCACCATCATACCAGTACACAAGAAACACTACACTACATACTACAAACATCACTGCCAACCGATCTCACTCACTGATTCTGAACACCATCCTCAACCATCTCAACATCCCTCCACTTCTCATCCACTGGTTTCACAATTTCCTCAGCAACAGACCACAGGCTGTTAGAATAGGCACAGCAACATCATCAACCATCATGACCCACTCCGGAGTCCCTCAGGGCTGTGTCCTCAGTCACTTCCTTTACACCCTCCACACAAATTACTTCACCCATCACCACATACTTCAAATACTGTGAAGTAAAACCAATGCGCAAGTGCCCTAAACCTGCATTTTTTCTAATGGCCAGCAGGGGGCGACTTCACTGGTTGCAAAAAGAAGTCCGATTGTATAGAAGTCTATGAGAAAATGACCCTACTTCTCACTTGTTTTATTATCTCATTTAACATTTTCCTAATGGGTTTATGGTCTCAATCATTTCAAGTCTTCTTCAATACAGCAAGATGTTCAATTTGTAAATTATGGTCCCATTTTGAGTAAAATAGACGATAAAACAGGGTATGCTTTAGGGCGTGGCTACCTTGTGATTGACGAGTCACTACTAACTAACCTGTCAATCAAGATAGAGACGTAGTAGTGCATATCCATGGCACTGTGTACATTACAATAGCCATGAACTTGTTTTTGGGTGTTGTCTGTATTTTCGCCTTAGAACTTTGACCATAGGCTGTATAAAAGAAGTGGACGTAGCCTCGGGTCTGATGGGTAAAGTGAAACCAATGCAGAAGTGCCTTAAACCTGCATTCTTTCTAACAGCTAGCAGAGGGCAACTCCACTAGTTGCAAAAAGTCCACGATGGTGATGGCAAAAATGCCTAACTCGAGGCTTCAAAAGGGTAATCCACAAACCAATGGGTGACGTCATGGTGGCTCCGTCCGCTTCTTTTATACAGTCTATGGTTACAACCTATCAAAAGTCTAGTTCTCACTTCTCACAGTGGTGCACTGACAACTACCTGCAGCTGAACGTGGATAAAACAAAAGAACTGGTCATTAGCACATCAAACACCTCTAACACTGGACTGAACCCCACCTCCATCCACAGCAAGACAGTTGAGCAGGTTAGCAGTTTCAAATATCTTGGACTCCTTATAGACAATTAACTCAGTTTTCAACACATTACTTCTATCCATAAACAATCCCAGCAAAGACTTCATGTTATCCAACTCCCCCGCACCCAATTTCTCAGACATGAACCACAGAACCATCACACGCCTAGCACTCACAATAGTAAATGACGCTAATAACCCCCTCAATCAACACTTCACATTACTTCCATCTGGTTGGAGATAAAGGACTTTAAAATTCTGCCATAGCAGCCATGAATAAGCTGCCTCGTGGACACCGTTGTGAGCAGGGATATATGAATGTACACATGAAGATTTTATATATATGTCTGTATGTTGCTGTGTGTATATCCGTATGTTTCTACGTTGTGCTGGCTGTGAAAACAGATCTCCCTCTGCGACAATAAAATCTAATCTCAATCTAATCTACTTTAGTAAATTTTGCTGTGTCAGGTAACTGTCAGTCTATTCTTCTGTTCTTGGTATATATCCCTGTCTCCCTCCTCTCATGCCTCATCTGTCCTATTAGCTCTCTCCTCACCTGACTCTTTCTCGCTCTGCCACAGACACTGTCCTCTTTGTCCTCTTCTCTGGACTCTCTCTCTCCTCTCAATTCTCTGCCGAAAGAAAACGGTGGAAATCCAAGCGCTCTGAAGACCTCCTTGCCTATCAATGTCTTCTCTCCTCTTTCTCTGTCTCCTTATCTGCAGCTAAAAGCTCTTTCTTTCAATCCAAAATTCAATCTTCCTTCTCCAATCCCAAAAACTTCTTCTCTACCCTCCTTGATCCCCCCACTCGCCCAGCTCCCTCCTCCCTTCTACTGAGTGACTTTGTTAAAAAGATGATGATGACATACGCTCCTCATTTCCCCACCTATCTGCTGACACCACCTGTCCTATATCCACCCCTTCATCTCCCACTCGAAATTTCTTTTCACCCCTCTCTTCCAATGAGTTACTAACCCTGGTTACCTCCCACCACTCAACCACCTGCCCTCTTGACGCTATCCCCTCTCACCTTCTTCAGTCTATTGACTCTGACCTCATTTCTTTCCTCACCCACCTCATCAAGCAGCTAGAGTGAACCCTCTTTCAAAGAAACCCACACTCAATCCTTCTGATGTAAAGAATTACATACCTGTCTCTCTTCTTCCATTTCTCTCTAAAACATTTGAGTGTGCTGGCTTCACTCAACTCTCTGCAATATCTTTACCAGAACACCTTCGGTCTGGTTTCAAGGCGGGCCTCTCAACTGAGACTGTGCTCCTTGTCATCACAGAGAAACTCCACAATGCTAGAGAAGCTTCCATCTCTTTCATTGTCACCTTGCTGGACCTTTCAGCAGCATTTGACATGGTGAACTACCAGATCCTCCTCTCCACCCTTCAAGAACTGGGAGTCTCAGGCTCTGCACTCTCCCTGTTCACATCCTACCTCAAGGACCACACTTACAGGGTAACTTGGAGAGAATCTGTTTCTGAACCTTGTAGCCTCACTACTGGGGTCCCTCAGGGTTCTGTTCTGGGTCCCCTCCTCTTTTCTCTTTACACCAAGTTACTTCTTACCACAGCTATGCAGAAGACACTCAACTAATTCTGTCTTTTCCCTGGTCGGTGGCAGCACGAATCTCTGTGTGTCTGGCTGACATCTCTCAGTGGATGTCTGCACACCACCTGAAGCTCAACCTTGTTGATAAGGCATCTCCCTCCCATGACCTCTCCATTACCATTGAGAACTCTGTGGTGTCCCCGGCTTGGACTGCCAAGAACCTGTGTGTGACAATGGATGACTAGCTGTCCTTCACTGCCAACATCATTGCGACAACCCGCTCTTGTAGATTAATTCTCCTCAACATCAGGAGGATACGTCCATTCCTCACCCAGGAGTTGGCGCAGGTCCTGGTCCAGGCAATGTTATAGGAGTGCAATGGTCAATACCGACCGTCATACTGACACAGACCACTAGGGATTCACTGACCCATGACAAACAGTGACATGAATCCCCAAACAACTCTGGGATTTACCTATACATCTCTCTCAGTTAATATACACCATCTAAATAAGACAAAAAACTCTTAAAAGAGTACTCTAGGGCTGTACAGTGGGACATATGTGTTTTGTGAGGTGAATCAATGGTGCATCACTATTCTACTTGGTAGTTGTAGTCTATCGTACGATTAAAAATCATGTCCCCAGATGCGTAGCGTCCATACATCCAACACCACAATGACACGGACACAATGAACAATTAATATGAAATGGTGTATGTTCAAATCCTCCAAAATGGAAAGCCAACAAACAAGCTGGTCAGGCAACAGGAACTAGCCATGCATTAGGTGAGTGGTGATTAGGGTTTTTTTTTCAATAATGAGACAATAATGCAATTAAAGCATGCAGAGTTCCTGTAGGGGTACTACCAGCCACCAACACTGCTTTTGTGCAGCTGGGACAGGAGACAGGATGGATAAACAAGCTAGTTGGCTTCAGAGCTGTGGTGAATATGGAACATCGTGGAGGAGTCATTGCCCTGCTAAAAGAAGAGGTGAGAAGAGCATGTAATTCTGTTCAACTGCATTCCTCACAGGTAAATTTTACTATTGCTGTGTTTAGAAATACATGGAATGTGATCTTATATACATGAAATTAAAAATTGGTATGATTTCATGATTGCAATTCTTGTTAAGTCATCCTTGTCAGAACAGTAATAACAATTTTTTTTCCCATAATTACTAATGGGAAATTGTATTATAGAAACATTCAGACTTTTAAGCTCCATACCACATAATATGTGGTCGGTATAATTTACTGATATTATAATATACTGACCGACTTTTTTTTTTTTTAAATCAAACCAACTTTTACAGTGTCATTCATATAGATTAGTATTGGCCATACTGACTGTCCAAAAAAGGAGCCCTGTATGACCAAGATTAGATGTTATGTATTTTAATGAATCTATAACATATTCAGTGTTTTATGTTTCACACATTTCTTTTGTCTAAATGCTCCATAACCTTATTCCCTCCCCTAACCTCTCTCCCTGTGTCTCTATTGATGAAGTGGTGGATGCCTGTCTGACCAGGTCCATCAGGAATGGCAGCTGCTGAAGCCTCTCATCAGGACCACCTTCACAGACAAGTCATACCCAGGGCTGTGGCAAACACTTCTCACCAAGGAGCCGTATCGCTCAGACTTTGAGGTATGAGGGTAATATTTAACATTCTTCAGAATTTACAAAGTCGTGTCTACTCTCCTGAATAAATGAATTGTGTTTTACTTATAGTTACTTTTATTTCAGAACTTCCTGCACTTGGACGAAACACTGCTCGCATTGCCACAGCTCAGTGGGAGAGGCAGCAGCCTCCATGTCTCCATTGATGAAGACTTGTTCCGTATCAGCACGGAAGGTAGCCCATTGGAAGAATTCAATCCTAGGCAGGTAGCAATAAAATGGATGCCCACTTCTAAGAAAGAGTGAAAGAGGGGGCAGCTGACACGCTAGATCTGTGACACACACACACACAGTGATCTTGTAAATATTGCTTGTTTTGTATTAGGTGACTAGCCTGTATAATGTGTCATTTTATTAAGTGATGTCTGTTGTAGCCAATGACTTGAATCTGTTGCATTCTGTTAAAGAACAAAGACATCTTTTGTAGTTTTTAGTTGTTACACCACTTCCAATGTTTGTTTGCCTAAATCACTAATAACAGAACAAAAACACAGATTTATACCATATGATCAATGTGAATTTAGTATAAATAATATTGTATGATGATATAAATTTTACTGAGATTTGTATTGTTCATTTGAAGTGTAATATATTGATGTTTTGTAAAGTAAGAGGTGCTATGTCCCTGCAATTTACCATTATGGGCAAATAAACAGAACATTTGAAAACATTTCTTGTTAAGGTTTGGATTTTGTGTGCCGTGTATGCAACATTAATGTCCTTTGCAAGTCACATGCCTGTTTAAGTGATGACCTGCACTACTTTGTTGGTTGTTTTTAGAGATGGTAACAGACGTTTTATACTTGTGCTACAATTTTGTCGCCCGTGCTACAAAACTTTCAACCTCTGTAGCACCAGTGCTATGTGCAAAAAAAGTTACTGTACAGTCCTGTACTCCGCTGATTTAGCATTTACTTATAATGTGTATTGTGTACTTCACAATGCAGATAATTAGTGGACAAGCTGAAAAAAAGTCAGCGTCACTATAATTGAACCTTGAAGGCAAAGGAACTGCTTCTAGCTAACTCCCTCTAATAATCATCCACGAGCCAGTCAAACTAGAAGTGAAAGCAGCCCCCCCACCCCCCCACCCCCACCACCACTTTCATGTGAATTAGATGAGCATCTTTGCCAGCAGGCTCATTGGCAGGGAACCTATGAGGCGCCTTTAGCCTCCCGTAGCGTCTAATTTAGCCCTCCCCATGATACGGGGCCCCTGGGGAGCGAGGTAATCCAATCCGGGGCCTCTACCTGCTCTTTGTGCTTGGACAGGACTGTGAATGTCTTGATTAAGACCTGAAAGCCCTTTTCCTCACAGACGACAACAGATGGCGTAAAATGAGGAGCCCCCCACCCCCACTCCTCTCTATGTAATACTCTCCTCTCTGACATCCTCATCTCCACAGCCATCCTTGGCTTTCCTCCATTCTTTTTTCTCTTTCTTCTCATTCTCTGTCCCAAACCACTCTGTAGGCCAACCTGTTGCTGTTTTATCTTTACCTTTCTCTCTCCATGAGTTTTTCCTTGTGACAGACAGAATGAGAGTCAGTGAGCTGTTCTTACAGCAGGAGGTCACATATCATGCCCAGTCACAGAATCAGAAACCAATCTAACATATGCCAACTGATCGGATTATCAACATGAGTTATATGGTGAATGAATACCAACAATTAGATGCTGGTATGGCAGTGACCTATTTGGGGGAGAGGATGACTGCACAAAAACCCTAACACCTGCATGTCAACTCAGTATATGTTCTGATCTATAATTTTCTGTATTAAGATGTTACTTTGGATTGATTCTCACAGGTTAATCGGGACTTCAACTATTCAATATGTTCACACATGGTATGTAAAGTACACTGATCTTGATGTAACTTCATATACACATAGAAGCTATACTACATATCATGTATATAGATAGGCTTATGGACTTCTCCTTATGGATTAAATGATCTTAAAGGTGTTCTTTGTATTTTATCCCATTTTTTCTAAATTACTGAAGTGTCCAGTCAGTGCCTCTAATTATATCTCTTGTAATGTTGTAATGTTAGATGTATGTTTAAGGTCCTTTATTCAAGTACAACGCTACAATGTGAAAAATACAAGTAAAGTTTGTGCATTCAAAATGTTATCTATAAAAATGCACTTAAAGTTACAAGACTGTAAGTACCCATTGTACAGAAAATTGACTCCATATTTCATAAAATCATTATACAATTTATATATAAAATCATAATGAGCCAAGTCATTTAACTTTATAATAATAACTACTGTATAGCTGAAATGTGGTGGATTAGAAGCTCAAAACTGTACTTAATATCAAGTTAATATTAAAATATTAAAATTAATATATGAGTAATATTTCACAGTGGTAAGGTGAGTGAGTACAGACCCATTTGTCCATTTCCTTGTAGGCTTCACCTTTAGATTGCTTCTTTAAATTGGGTCATTGAAATAACTTATGTCTCGTGTAAAATGTCTATATGTCAATGTTGTAATGTAAGTTTTCAATTTATTTTCAAATGTTGAAGGTTTATAATAAACTCATGGATGGATTACTGAATATGACCTTTCGGTACAGGCCCAAGGGGTCAAGGGGCCCCTCAGATAAAGCCTTGTTGTGAAGTGACTGTTATTCAGACTTCATAAAGATGTTCCCATCTCATATGTTTTGCCAATCCCAATCTCGATCCTTAAATCTTTCAATATCTGTCTGATCTGACATATTATAAATTTAATTTTGTTTATTTTTCCTACATAATGCACATGCATACTTAGGCTACAGTAAGCCTAGTGTTGAATGTGCAATGTTTATCAAAACGGGAAAGCAATTCAAATATGTTTGATGGCAGAATCACTCTAACGAGAAAAAATATAATCTGCATCACAGGTTTGCTTTGATGATTTCCTAAAATATTTTGTATGGCGCCCTATTGTATTTTGTATCATATTTGTGGAGAGGACTGCCAGTGTGGCAGGGAGCTTTGGAGTTAGGCTTAGAGTCAGACAGCTTCTCTTCATCTCAAGAGTGAACAAAACACTAAAGTTTAGGTGCAAATTTCATCCAGCAGGCCTGCTGCTGCATATGCAGAGTGGCCTTTTAGGCACTTATGCCCAGGGCCCCATTGTCTCATAATCTGTCCACGGATGAACTAAAATGTACTTTTTAACTTTTACCAATGTCATTGATTCTAGATTGCCATCAGGTGGTGTATGTATACTTAAAGGATAAGGCTGCAATATTCTATATATTTCTTAATGTCAACAAATCCCATGAAAAGACCAAAACCATCAATGTGTTAGTCCGTCTCCTATAACACTTGGCAACTATAGTTTTTATCAAACATTACTCAAACAGCAGGATATAGTGTATTTGTTGGGGACTATTTTCAGCGGCAGATTAATCCACATTTGGTGCTCTAGTGAGTATTTGGGGCAGCAGAACGGTATATGTGGGATTGAGTCAAAATAAACTACAGTGTGTGTGTTTATGGCAATGAAGGAACACTCAGTGTGGCTCGTTGGTATGTTTTTGGACAACAGTGGAGCTCTATGGTACAGAGGAATGAGATTTATCAGGCTTTGGATACACACACTGTAATTAATATGATACATTCACTGTTGATTTGGGTATTTTCATGGTATTTGTTGACAACAAGAAAGCATTGGTCATCATCCCTCTAACGCTGTTCGAATAACGCACACTCACCCACTCCATATTCATAAACAACCATTACTCTCATGCTGTAACTGGCAAACTGAAAATGGAGGGTTTAGTGTTTTATGATGACCTGTTACCACTGCTTCCCTCCCTCACCCGCCTGCTTCCATAAATCTACATACTGGCTGTGGTTATGGAAGATGCCTTGGAGATGAGGAGATGAATTAATGTTGCTGATGTGGCCAAACACTAATGGAGGTGAATAGGGCGGCCGTGGCTCAGGATGTAGAGCGGGTCGTCCATTATCCCAGGGTTGGCGCTTTGTCCACTAAGGTAGAAAAGTGCCACATAAATACAACCCATTTACCAATGGAGAGATTACAGTAGAGTATCCGAATTATTAAATATGAAGTTAAATGTGAAAGTGAATCAGGATCGATCTGTGTACAGAGACATGATAAGTGCTTTTGGATTATGATTCATTTCTGACATATAACAACAATTATCATGTTTATTTATATAAAGCAGCATTATCTTATTTAAATGGACAGAAAATGAATCATCAGGGTTTAGATATGTGGCTAATGATTGCATGAATGTTTCTTGTCATTTCACAAGGTTCATGTGTCATAACAGTACACAGGAGAATGTGGAGTCATTATGAGCAGCATGAGGCCAGTTAGTGGATGTGGACACAGAAATCATCCAGTATGTGTGCCTGTGATTTCACTTTGGTGATTTAAATGGAATAAAAGGGAAGCATGTGGAGGGAAGGCTTCATGGTGTTCTGCTCAGACCTTTGACCTCCCAAAATTCCTAAAAAATGAGAATTGTGTTCTTTTTACAACACATGTTAACAGCAGATATGGTACAGAGCTTAACATTATTTGTCTATGAAAGCTACTGTAAATCCAAAGGAGTCACATTCTATTAAATGTTTGGGTAGTATGATTGCAATGTTCATGACATACTGGATTTACATTAAACATGACCTGTCGACTAACAAGGCTGTAGGATTAGGAGTAGCAGCAGTAGAAGTAACAGTAGTAGTAACAGTAGCAGTTGCAGCAGCAGCAGCAGTAGCAGTAGCAGTAGTAGCAGTAACAGTAGTAGCAGCAGTAGCGCAGTAGCAGTAGCAGTAATAGCAGTAGTAGAAGTAGCAGGGTAGCAGTAGCAGCAGTAGCAGTAGCAGCAGCAGCAGTAGCAGTAGAAGTAGAAGTAGTAGTAGTAGTAGCAGTAGAAGCAGTAGAAGTAGTAGTAGCATCAGTAGCGGCAGTAGCAGTAGCAGCAGTAGAAGTAGTAGTAGTAGTAGTAGCAGTAGTAGTAGCAGTAGCAGCAGTAGCAGTAGAAGTAGTAGTAGTAGTAGCAGCAATAGCAGTAGAAGTAGTAGAAGTAGTAGTAGTAATAGCAGTAGAAGCAGTAGAAGTAGTAGTAGCAGCAGTAGCAGCAGTAGCAGCAGCAGAAGTAGTAGTAGTAATAGCAGTAGAAGCAGTAGAAGTAGTAGTAGTAGTAGCAGTAGCAGCAGTAGCAGTAGAAGTAGTAGAAGTAGTAGCAGTAGCAGTAGCAGTAGTGGAAGTAGTAGTAGTAATAGCAGTAGAAGTAGTAGTAATAGTAGCAGTAGCAGCAGTAGCAGTAGAAGTAGTAGAAGTAGTAGCAGTAGCAGCAGTAGCAGTAGCAGCAGCAGAAGTAGTAGTAGTAATAGCAGTAGAAGCAGTAGAAGTAGTAGTAGTAATAGCAGTAGAAGCGGTAGAAGTAGTGGTAGCAGTAGCAGTAGCAGTAGTAGTAGTAGTAGCAGTAGCAGTAGCAGTAGTAGTAGCAGTAGTAGCAGTAGCAGTACTAATAGGTGGTTGTTGGTTAGTGTTGTGGTTGGCTGCTGGATGTCACTGTATCACGATCCAACAGCTGAATGTGAGCTGTATGTGCTGTTAATGCATCACACTACTGTACATGTAGAGCACACAGAGATAAATGTAAATCTCTGCAGTTCCGCCATTACTGACCTATCAGTGTGAAGGTACTGTCAGATGCATCATGATGACAAACCGTGCTGTACTTTTCCATGCTGATGGAGCTGAGAGCTGGAATAGATTAGACCCCTCTATGGAGGCATTCATCTGATCACTGAGCACACTGACTGTGGGCTGCCCATTACTGCAGATGGTAGGCCATCAAGGCCATTGAGGCATCCTCAAAGGAAGGCACAGCTGAAGCACACACACAAGCATCCTGAGAGTACACACACCCTCTCCTCTTCCAGCTTGGACTCAGACCAGTAACCTCCATTAGAAACCTCTCTGTCTTTTTAACACACAACATGTCTGTGTATTATTATCAACTGCAGGGGCATAAGTGGAAACTTCTGTTTGAGTTTTGTCTGCAGCAGATTTCATGATTCATTTTGACTTTGGTCACAAACATCTCTCTGAAGACAGGGATCGTGGTGGTTGTTTGAATGATGTTTAACTGCATGAATTAACGGGCACTCGAACAACAAATTAACCTGTTCATGTTCATATGTTTGTCATCATGTTTCATGATGAGAAACAAAAATGTTGGGGACCACTGAATTAGGCTAAATGTTTATTCTAGAAAATGTAAAAAAAAATCATGAGAAGTTGTTTTGTCTTCAATTTGCTTGACAACACTGACAAAGTACAGTTTTACACTGTAAAATGTCCCGTTCAGTATGTATCTTGGTCACAATAAAAAAAATAAAAATAAAATAATAATAACAAATCTAAGGGATCCATAATAAGATTGTTTGTTAATGTTATGTATTTATGTTTAAAAAAATTACATTGGCTAATATATTGTTATCTGATTTTTTAAACTCCCAAATACTGATATCAGCATGGGCCTCAAAAATCCAGTATCGGTCGGACTATACCAAAACTCAAATGTATTCAGAGTACAATGATATCAAATACCAAAACATTTTATGAACCTGCCACCTGCAAATGTCGGGTATTTTACCTGATGAATGACTTGACAACATCCTCCCTCCTTAGGGTGACCACACATTAAGGTGAGTTATGCTTTTCTACCTGCCACTGAGGTCCTGTCTTGAAAATGGGCCTGTGTCAAAGTCTAGTTTTAAGACTGTGATACTTAAATAAATTGTGCACATACCGACATTAATCTGTGGGCCATGTATTATTCCAGCCCAGTCATGCACATTAGGCCTAATAGATCTAGACCTGAGTGATGGATCTCTGAAACTGAGTAAAGGCTTCCTCTGTGGAATAAAGCAAGAGCATTTGTAGAATGCAAACTACAACTAACTTCACTCTTGATGGAGGATATGGGACCTTAAAGAAACAGCTCTGAGTGCCTCCCCACCTCTTCCTGTCTAATGCTGAGTGATTACTAGGGAGCCCATACACCCTGAAATGATTATGTCATTGCAGTTGCAGGGTCAGGCATGCACCACTTAAACTACAAGAGAGCTACAATCGGACCTGAGAACAGGGACAGCACGCACGTAGGCCTACTGCTATTCAGCGTCATAATCAACACACTCCCCTCTTTTAATGCAAAATAGCATGACAATAAGCAGTCTGCAGCCACGGGCCGAACATCATCACAATCACTCACACACTGAGTGACAGTGACGCTCTCCATGCCTTTGGGAAAATAGCTAGAAAATAGCTCGATGCCCTTGTTCGCCCTTTGGTCAAATGAACAATCACCACAGTGCAAGCTAATTGATTTTCTTCTGTGGGCACATCCCTGCCGTGTTGGTGCCTGAAATCCACACTGTTTCTGCAACAACTTTAGCCTCTTTAGCAACCTGAGTGGTTTATGTCATTCTTACCTTTCCGGATGAGGTCTTCGATTTCTTGGTCGAAGCCCAGCCGATGGCATTTCCTCCACAGCCCCATGTTGGTGGAGTTATACTGCCTGCTGCACTCATCCGCCGCGCTCATGGCGAACAGCTGCCGCCGGTT
This sequence comes from Oplegnathus fasciatus, assembly GCA_003416845.1. NCBI lineage: Eukaryota > Metazoa > Chordata > Actinopteri > Centrarchiformes > Oplegnathidae > Oplegnathus > Oplegnathus fasciatus. Next base: position 1,247,582 of record NTHP01000165.1, read on the forward strand.
CCGGGCCAGCAGCAGCTTCTCCTCCCAGCGGGGCAGGCTGCTCCGGCTGGCCCGTAGCGGCAGGCTGTTGTTGGGGATGTATATGAAGCCCGGATCCTTGCGGCGGCTGGAAAAGCTTCGGCACCGCTCCCTGTACCTCCTGGCGTCAGTCTCGTACCAGTGGTCGGAGCACATCGCGACGGCCAGCATGCCCAGGGCGCAGAGAGACAGAGAGAGCCCGGCATAGAGCAGTAACTTCCCGGCAGCCATGCTCGCTTCTGTCACAGCCGCATCAGCACCTCGACAGACGGACAGCTCCTCTGCGGCTTCCCCGCAAGTTCAGCTCACATCACCTCTGGAGAGCAGCGTCGGGACCATTATCCAGGTGGCGAACTCAGTGTAAATAAATGGCAAACCTTTCCGGTAACACAGCTCACTGGCAAAATAAAATGTTAAATCCCTGTATTCCGGTGTTTTCGGCTCCGAAGTGAAAACGTCTTCCTGCGTGCTAGGCGCTGCAGCAGCTCGGCGGAGTCAGAGAAGATCGACGCTTATCTCATCTCAGCTCCGGATCGTCAGCATTCCATCCGTCTGAGCAGGGCGACACCAACATGCACACAACACTTCAGAACAGCAATCGGGTCTTTAGTCAAGCACATATTTTACACAAATGACACCACAGGCTACTGCATAATCCACCCACTAAAATAAACGATGGACAAAGAAGAGGGCAGCAAAAGCTGCAGGAACAGCTAGTAAGAATCGTGCTGCTGCATTTAGCTGAAGCATATTTACAAATACAATGCCATACTAAACCAGGACCATTATGCGAGTCAAATGACGGGACCTGCTTAATTTAGATAGTGTTAATGTACCTGATGTATCCAAACACAGCCTATGCAGACCGCAGTCCATCAGCAGAGGGAGAGTGTAGAGGGATCAGCAAACAGAGGCAGCATCCCCAGCACGCTTGATAGGATGACGGCAGCTGCTACAGAGCAGGCCTGTCCATGGACCAATCAACATCAGCCTGTCTGGAGCATCCTCTTAGCTTACAGGCTACATGATAGTTGATTGAACAATCATCAACTACCACTACTTGTGTTACTACTGCTATTACTATTTACAGTATAACCTATAGCCTACATGCTGTTAGTCTATGTCCATTCTTACTGTGTCTTACTGCACTCAGTTCCGTTACATCCTGTAGGCTACATGGTCAATGGCAAGTACCAGTATGAATTTGGAATGTTACTTAAAATTACAGCTAAAATGTACGTAAGCAGGGCCAAGGCTGGATTACCAACTGAAGCATGCAACTGTCCCCTGGCACCAGACCCTCAGGGGTCCGCAGGCTCCAAGTCCACCATGTGGCACTAATGTGTGGTCATTTAATTTAAATTTTATTTGTTAATACTGCATGGACCACCAAAGTACATTTTAAACTGAAATGATAAGGGCCTTAAGACAGTGCCAGTACCTATCTTGAGGTCCTGTCTTTTAGAAAAGCCACGAGTTAAAATCTAGTTTAAAGGCATTTGTTACTTTAGCAGGTTATATTGTGCTTACATTTTACTGGATACATTTGTGCTTAATGAAATTTCCATGAACGAATCACTAGTTATTAACTAATACACCTAATGTACAGAAACTGGAAGCGGTGGAGTCAATAGGAGCTCACAGCTCATTTCTGCCCCATGGCCCAATAAAGCAGTGCTGGCCCCAGCCTTTTTAGGGCCCTTTGCAGAAGACTATTATCTTTGATGTGAAAAAACTTGTACTTCTGTTCAATCTTCAGTTTGGGGAAGAATAAACTTGTCCAGCCCAAGTTATCCTTATTTAAATATAAAAGTTTGTTACAACACAAATCTGACGTCAGAGAAGATCTTGGTACAGCATGGGTGCTGTAGGCCTACATGGACACAGTTCATACCAAAAACTTAAAGGGGCAATAGACACATTTTTGCTTTAACTTATCATTATGAAGTAAATGTTGATTGCACAGTGTAATAGCTATAGAATAATGACACAATCAGCGTAAAAGTTGTCTATAGCAACATTACATTTGCTCAGCTTCACTATACAGTGTGTCAGACATCATACAGAATCATGTTTACTCACGCCACCAGGGAGGAGGCAAAAAAAAGTGGGTAACACGGTCAATGTCGTCTAGAACATCTACAAGGTCTCCATCTTATTTTTGTCTCCAAACACACAGAGACTCCTCACATAAAGTATGTCAAGTGTGAAGGACTCTGAGGCCGCTCAGATTACTACCATGTCAATGCAGAAATTAAACATTCCTTCATACCATAAATTTCTACCACAGTCCTCTACTTTGTAGTGTACGTACCTACCTTTGCTACTGCTTTTTACTTTACTATCACTACAATTGCTACTATTTCTTATAGTTCTATTACGACCCCTTGTGTTGATTTCACTACTACTACTACTAGAAAGAAGCTGATTGAGAAAATATATTTTCAGGGCTTTTGAGATTATTTCTAGTATTTCACCACTTCATCCAATTATTCCTGCTGCAAATGCTCCTGCACTATTACAATAACTCCTACTACTTCCAGGGGTGGGAAATGCAAAGAATACTCAGCAGATGGAAGTATTGCTGCAACTTTACCAGACATGACAAAAGACAAAATCACAGGCTATGTCTGAAATCTCTCCCTATTTGCTATATAGTGCACTATATTTACTGTCCCCCTTCCTATTTGAGCGTCAAGATTCTGATTCACAATATAGTGCCCTCAAAATTCCAATTGTCTGATACTTTTGTATTGTGGGTACAATAAACATTGGCAAGAATAGCTGCGAAGTGTCTGCACAGCAATGAAGTGCAGTGTTATGTTTACAAATTACAGTGAATTATGGAGGCTTGTTCACAGTTGCTCTGGTGTAACCCAAGGGCAGAAACAAACCCAGATTCTAACCCTGCTCATGGCAGAGGTGCCTCTTATTCATTCTGTGTGTGCTCCCAACTCTGTGTTCGTGGCCCATGTATTTCCTTTGTTTCCTGTCAGGCAGGGTCACTCTGCAGCCACAGATTCTTCTGGACATGTTCAAAGCTTCACCCACACCGCAGTTGTCTGTTTCTTCATGTCTGGCGCCCTCTTCTGTTGATGAATTGTAAAGACACAATAGAAATGGACAATGACTACTGTTGCTATGTAGACTGAACAGACAACTGGCGCTGAAACATGCAATAATTCAAAAGCAGCTTTACTTTCAGCGAAAAAAAGCTAGCTTTGAGGTCCATTCCATTTCAATTGTTATCAATTGCCACATACTGGTCTGTGGGCCCCTGAGGGTCTGAGGGTCCACTTTGCCCAGAGGAAAATCCAGTTTAGGGATATACCGATTCAAAACGTGTGATCAGTATAGCCCCAATACTGACCTTATTAAGCAGATCAGGTACTGGCCATGAAATGATCCACATTAAATACAGTTTCTCTGTCAATATAAAATTCAAGGTTTCAGCAATTTTTTTTTTCATTTAGTCATGGCTTACTGTCAGCTCAGTTTTCCCTGGCCTCATGTAATCTTACACAAAAATGATCACAATGAGCTCCACAGAGAGAGGTTTACAGATTTAAAATTTGAAAGAAAAGAGAGCACTGGAATTAGATCAGTACTCTGTGTCAAATACTCTGAGTTGAGGTATTAGAATCAGGAGATAAAAAGTTGGAGGTGCATCCCTAAACAACCTCTGCTTATTTGTTCAATTAAAGACATTTACACTCACTATTTTATCACATGGACCATTTAAAGCAAATTAAGAAAACATCTTCATCAATTTGACAGCACATGCACAGCATTTGGAAAAGGCACTGCAAATACAAAAACGCACTGTAAATACAAAAACGCTGCAAATACAGAAATGCTGCAAATACAGAAACATATGGAACCATATTGGGAACTTTATTCAAATGACAATGTAAACTTGAAAATGAAAATAATTCCACAATGGCATTATAATTATCCAAATATGTATGCGTTATTTGAGTAAAAATGAAAATGAAAATGCAATAATCCAATTTTCATTTTCATTTTCACATACTCCTATGGGCGTTGTATAACCATATTAAAATGAAAACGGAAAAGCTGTTTGACATTTCATTTTTAAAGCTGTACCCCGCTCTACAGTGGACAATATTAAAATGTTGTTAATTCAAATTTGAAAATTAAAATGCAATATAAGGAATGTAACCTGATTTTCCATTTACGCAAGAAATATTTAAGTCACAATGAAAATTAAAATGCAGTTTTCTAACAATAACTTTACCTGCTCTACAGGGGACAATATTCAAATGAAATAAGCAAACAGTTTACATTACATTATCATTTGAATAAAGTCCCCGATATGGTTCCATAGAAACGCGCTGCAAATACAGAAAACGGAAATGTTTCCAGAGGACACGAGAAAGTGCTGAACACGGCTTGGACACGCTTGTTGTTGCCATGGTTTGTGACTCATAACGTTATTGCAGTCTGGTCCATCTATCATCTCTTCATGTTTATGTTGTGGATTTCTGACTACAGCTGCTGCTCCGTTGTTGTTTTCTGTATTTGCAGTGTTTCTGTATTTGCTGTGCGTTTTCTAAATGCTGCACGCGTTGTCAAGTTGATGGTGTCTTCTTAATTTGCTTGTGTTTAGTCTATTTGCATGTGTTTTCTTAAATTGCTGTGTCCTTGTTGTCCTTGTTGGCCACCGTAGGTTACAGGATGTAGTCGTAGCAATACAAATAAAAATATTAGGATTCATCATTAGGATTCATCCTCTGGGACATTTCATGGCAATCCATCCAGTATTTGTTGAGATATATTAGTCTGGATCCACTGACCAACAGACTGACATGTCCATGCTGCTAGCATGGCTAAAAAGAGCTACACAGCTGTAAAAGTCTTTTTCATCTGAGGTGTAACAGGTAGGCTGGCTGTATAGAGCAGGAGGTATTTTCTTGTGTTGAAGAGTACAACACCTCTATAGTTCATACTGTGGCCTTATTTTGAGTGGTGAAGATTACATCAAATACATAAGTAAAAGAATGCATAATGCCTCATACAACCAACCATACTCACTCTATTTACAGTACGTACGTGCACATTCAACTTAGAAGAACTAACAGCCGATTGATGACCGGAACTTTGTGCAAAACCTGTCAAACCCACAGAACTCTTAAGAGCGACGGACTTCCTGCCAGCGCTTGATCGCATAAAAGATACGTTAGACATTACATTAATAATGACAGACTGTCTGCGTTAAATATAAGTTATAATTGCGTCTAATTAATATATTTATTTGTAATTTATAAAACATACATCGTGTTGTAAATACGTTACCATTGTACTATGAAACAGGAAGTGAAAACAACTAACCAATCAGCTCCACGGAAAATGTGTCGTCCGCTACCGAGTCTGTGATGGCAGTATGGTGTGTGTGAAGGTTAACGTTAGCTAGTACAATAACTTTAACAATAATTGTCCTTAACTAGAGTTCAGTGCGTCTTACTGGCATTTATAGAGAGTTTAACTAAACAACGGTGCATCCGTCCTCACAGGCTACACAGGCTAGACTCAGGTAAGATACCATGTTAACTTACCACTGTTGGGAGGGCTAACGTTAACTGAGCACGCGAAGTGCTGTCATATGCTGTTGCATGAGGGGTCATCATTAAGGTTTTAGGGAAGTCAGAACCCTAAAGTCTGTTAGCACCTAACTAGCTTTAATATGATGACTAACACACTACAACATATCCACTAACATGAACACAGTGTTACGTCAGTGTGATAACAGACAGATGTGGACAGACATTCATCAGACTGACACCATGGTCTCTTTTATACTGTAGATCTTAGTATGATACCAGACAAAAGTACACATTTTTGTACTTTTTAAATTTTAGATATGACTTCCAAATTTATTGTTGTTTAATCTTTGACTATCAGAATGATAGGAAATTATGAAAATGATTTTATCACAGTGATGACACCTGGAATAGTTTAGTTAAACTACTGTGTAGATTGTATGATATTATCATGAGTTAAATTTTATGGCTAAAATAATAACGCTGAATATTTTGCTCAAATTTAAGGTCACAAGTATACATACAGACAGGTGACAAATTAAAGGAAAAACCAACATAAAATGTCTTAGTAAGATGTTGGGCCACCACGTGCCACCAGAACAGCTTCACTGCTCCTTGGCATTGATTCTCCAAGTCTCTGAACTCTACTGGAGGGATGAACACCATTCTTCCAAAAGATATTCCCTCATTTAGTGTTTTGATGATGGTGGTGGAGGGCGCTGTCTAACACGTCGGTCCAAAATCTCCCATAGGTGTTCAATTGGGTTGAGATCTGGTGACCGTGAAGGCCATAGCATATGATTCCTATGGATGGGGGCATTGTAATGAGGGGTTTATGCACTGCAGTCCTACTATAATATCCCTCTCTGTGTAACTGTGGACGGACTGTTCTTGCTGACAGTCTGATCACGTCCTGCACTGACATTCTCAGTCACCTGAGGAAGAGTTGCTCTTCTGTTTTTCCTTACATATCGCACTAATGCACGAGCATCATTTTCATCAAATGTGCACTGTCGACCACAATTTCCAACCGTTTGCTGAAGTCTTTCCCACAGATCTAAATGCAGATGTCACTTTAGTCACTGTTCCTGTTGAAACACAAGCCAGTTGAGCTCTTTGTGACTGAAGCTCCTGAAGCCATCCATGCCCAACAATGAACCCTCTTTCAACGTCACTTAGACCTTTTCCTCTTGCCATCTTCATACAAAATCAGAATCAACTGCTCAGCATTTTTATACATGCTACAGAGCACGATGGGATGTTAATTGCTTACCGTGCAGTGCACCTGTGGAGAAGCATCTGTATTTGTTATGTTTCTCCACTCATTTATTCAGGTTTTTCCTTTAATTTGTCACCTGTCTGTATATACAGTACATACTGTATATACAGTACACACTGTATAGTGTATATATATGTATATATTATATATACAGTATATATATGATTGGTCATAAGTAATTGTTCTGACTGTTGGTCAGAAAAATAAAGACATTTGAAGTCGTCATCTTGGACTCTGAAAAGTGTGACATACATTTTTTTCACTATTTTCGGACATTTTAGAGACTAAATAAAAGCCCTCCATCACAGCATGCAAACACATAAGAAGTATTTTATTTGTTACATTACAGTAGCTACGTTTATACGGAGCCTAATATTCCTATTATAATCAGTTTAAGAGCCCAAACAGAATAAAAATGCTCCATATAAACACCTCAATCAGTATAAACAGGCCCAATGTAAATACATGTAAACACCAGATCGTATTAGATCACATCCCATGTAAACAGTTGACCCGAAATCTTCAATCAGAATGGTTTCAATCAGAATGACAAAAAAGTGTGCATGTAACCGCAGCTAATGATAGGTTACCTCTGTGATGAAAATACACTTCCCTGCAGCTGCTAGCATGATTGGGAAGCAGAGACCTGCCCATCACAAGCATTAGCCCCAAAGAAGAGAATGGGCCTACAAGGCACAGGTCGAGGAGTGCAAGAGGTCAGAGGGCCCCAAAGCCAGGCTCTATTTGAAGTTACTGTTGTTAATGTAGCCCGACTGAGACAGGAGTTTTGAAGCAGATACTGATATTGATATCAGTACAATCTATAATTGTATATCTGCAGATATGAATTTTCTTTACACAATCCATAATATAGGCTAAATAAACATTTTTGACAAGGTTCCCTTAAATTAGTATTTTTTAAAAGGAAATGTACTGGACAGGACATTTTACAGTTGAAAAATAAACGTCACTGTTCTCTGGTGGACAAGCTTTAGAATGGTGACACTGTTTCAAAACTGTCTTGTCATTTATGGGCTGATGCACGCCGATACTGATATATCTGCAGTGAGCTAATATCGGCCGGTATTATCAGCAGATTTTGTCTTATGATAGATATCGTATTGACGTTGATGTTGACAGAGAGAAGAATTGTCAGTACAGAAATGTCTAAAATATGTTTGAGGCACTGACAAGCTTATTTTTATACTGTTTAATGTCTCACTCTCTACATGTGTCACTATTCACTAATAAACATCAATTATTATCATCAACAATGTTCATATGTTATGTGTTTATTTTAAATATGTGAATGCCTTCTGATATATCAGATTTTTTAAACTCTAAAATAATGTCTGTATTAATTTAAAAACTCCTGTATTGCTCATGCTCTGCTCATTAGTGGCCCACACTTTCACTCCTCCACCTTGGTGTTTTTATCATGCATGAACCTCCATTAACGCTGGGGTAGGCAACTTTGGAGAAACCAGCAAGAGTAAGCTAGATCTTTAAAGTGTCCAACCGAAAAACTCCCAGCACTGCTATAGTTATCATAATTAACATTAACAGCGAACATGGCTATTGTTAGTACTCACAGCTGTCAAGCTAGCATATTAGTATTGGGAATTTTATTGAAAATTTAATTTGATGCCATAACTTATTGCTGGCTAGCTAGCAACAGCTGGCTGCGGTAATGTTAGATATCAGGCAAAGCTACAAACATCAACAAGGTTAGCAATACTACACATTTTTTTATATGTTCTCTCTGCCTTGTTCAGCAGTCATGGCCGGTCTGTCCAGCTATGCCGTACGCATGGCCAGACTGAGCGCACAGATCTTTGGGGAGGTTGTGCGTCCAACAGACTCTAGATCTATGAAGGTGGTCCAGCTGTTCCAGGAGCCTCCCATGGCCAAGAGGAAGGAGGTGTATGATTGGTACCCACAGCACAAGATTTACTATGCTATGACCCAGAAGCTCAGGTTCATGGGACTATTCAGGTACTCCAGAAACTGCTCAACCACCCTATAATGTGACTTGTGCCAAAAGTATGTGCTTGATCAATGCTTGACATACTGTATATATAGATTCATATTTAAGATTTTTTTTATTTTGCTCACTGAAACTGAATACTTCCTGCAAGTGTTTCACATTAAAAGCCTACCAGGACAAGGAGGTGTTACGCCCTGGAAGAATCTAAATGTGAAACATCATTGGCAGTAGCTTAACAGCGATTGAAAAAATGGCAAAGTAGAATTAATCAGTGAGTGAGAATGGTATTTCAGTTAAACAGAGAAACTACGAGCATTAGTGTGGACCTAACCCTCAGTAAGCATGGTAAAAGTTTTTATAAAATGTTTTCCCTTCCTTCTCAGAGACGAGCACGAAGACTTCAAGGAGGAGATGCGTCGCCTGAGGAAACTGAGAGGAAAAGGCAAACCAAAGAAAGGAGAGGGGAAGAGAGCGGGCAAGAAGAAATGACCTGCAACATTTCTACTGCTCCATCTTTACACAGGACTTCTTTTTATGGAGGCAGACAGCATTGGACTATGTACACTAGCATCCCCCCACAGAATTCCACTGGTCTGGTCTGGACTGTCCAGTTGCTTTGTCTGAAGCTTTTCTCTTGGCAAGAATAATACCTTAGGTCATCATTACACATGAAATATTCTTATCTATGTTTGTTGAATTGAAGTGAATTCCACCCTTGTATTGTTGAACGGTGTTTGATCTCTTGCATTTACGTTGCAGGAGGTGAAAAAGTATGGTGTCACAAACAGCCCATCAAATGCTAACATGTGCCATTCAGTTGGGCACTACTAAAACAAGCTGAAAATGATGATAATCTGAGAGCACATACAACAGTAAGAAATCACCATGTCTTTTTAGGATTCATGGATTAATAACAAGTTTTGGTGTATTGCAGCTATACTGTACCTCATGTCACCTCAGGAGTAAGTGTTTGCTGGTGTTAGCTTTACTGTGACTGGAATGGCTGAAGAATTGTGTAAAGAAAAAGACGTCTTTCATGTTTTCAAAATAAAATCAATGTGAAGAATGTGTAGAGTGTTACAAAGCTCTTTCTGCCTGCTGTTCAAAAACAATGCAGTAAAACCACAACACAGTACACAGTTGTTGGTAATGATGATATATTTCATATGCAAGTCGATTATGCTGTTACTGGAGGCTGATTGACATGAATCTTCATGAGAAGTGGATGGGGCCGGACCTAGCACTAGTACTGAATCTTCGTGTCTGTTGGACACTGCATGAAAGGAAAATATTATTTCCTGTTTGGAGTACATGGCGCTGAAGATGACACATTGTAAATTATGTATACATTTGATGAAGTATGTGTTGCCTAGGCTTCACTTCCTGTTGCAAATAGGTGGTGGTACATCAGTGAGTTATTAATGCAGCAATACATTCACAGGAGGTTGCCTGACATACAGCTGATATACACGTGCATGAATATTGGACATTGCATGAAGGAGTTAAATATCAGTTCCTGTGTCCACTATGAGAACACGTACTAATTATACATTCTGTTGCTTTATATCAAATGTAGACCACACAATGTAAATTTGATGTAAAAATGGGCCTGCTTCCTGTTGCCAGTTGGTGGTGCTATAACTATGACTGAATACTGACATGTAGAAATCCTCAGGCCTGGAAGATTGGACAATGTACAGTCAAGTTACAACCGCTTCCTGTTTCATAGCGAAACATGCAATTTGTCCGCCTCGCCATGCCAACGACGTTCCATGAAAACTCAAAAGCTTCACAATTTAGCATCAGGAAGGTCTTAAGATTTTGTGACCAAATCTGAGGTGGATCTGGTTAATCTGTTAGGAGGAGTTTGGTAAAAGTAGAGAGCATGTAAATGGCAAAATATTAGGGCTGCAACTAACGATTATTTTCATTATCGATTAATCTGTCGATTATTTTCTCGATTAATCGATTGTTTGGTCCATAAAATGTCAGAAAATGGTGAATAATGTTGATCATTGTTTCCCAAAGTCCAAAGTGACGTCCTCAAATGTCCTGTTTTGTCCACAACCCAAAGATATTCAGTTTACTGTCATAGAGGACTAAAGAAACCAGA
>NTHP01000165.1:1268172-1318455 GCA_003416845.1 Oplegnathus fasciatus
AAAAAAAAAAAAAAAAAAAAATTTAAATAAAAGCTCATGCAAACCACATGGTCCAACCCACAGCCAGTATGATCTGTGAGATAACACTGTAACGCTCAGAAAGCCAACAGTGGTAAGCTGGCAGTAAATATGACAACAGATTTGCCAGCTGTAGAGCTAGCTTGGCTACCCCTGCGCTGACCTCCTATGACACCTTGCAGGTCATATTGGTCGGTTGAGAGTCTCCCCTCTCTCCCTGGTGCCTTATCTCTGATCACTTCTGTACATCCGCAAGTCATGAAAGACCGAAAGCTCTGATTGCTCCGGGTCCGACGTGTGGTCTGCCATGTCTCTTGGCCAAGTCATGGCAAGAATTTATGACTACCTAATGTAACACAGTGATCATTTTGAAAGGAATAATATGGAGTAGTCTGACTCTGCATTAGTGAGAATCTTTTGGACATCAACAGTGCCCTGTTACACTATCCTGGGGAGGCTAAGTCAGGGGAAGATTGTTGTTCATTTACTGAAAAATATCAATGTCTTAACATTGTTTAGTGTGTTTCCCCACAGATCTGGAATATCAAACAGATGATAAAGTTGACACAAGAACACTTAGAGGCTCTTCTGGACAAGTTTGGAGGAGAACACAACCCTCCTTCCATATATCTAGAGGTAAGATAGGTTTGGCTTTAATGAATATAGTTGCAGAAATATAAATCTTGTGAATGTCACTTCAGGTATTGAAGCTGTTGAGTCAGTGGTCTCTGATGTGTCATCTCTGTCAGGCCTATGAGGAGTACACCAGTAAACTGGATGCCCTGCAGCAGAGGGAGCAGCAGCTGCTGGAGGCCATGGGCAACGGCACAGACTTCTCCTGCTCTCCTTCTCCTGTGCCAGCCCTTCTGGAGGTCAAGATGGGAGGTTGTGGGGTTGGAGGGGGGGCTCAGGCCTTTCCCTCAGCCCCCAACACCTTGGCTGTCCTGCAGACCCCCACCGACGCCTGCCGAGCTAACCCCCGCTCCCCCCAGAAGCCCATCGTCAGGGTCTTCCTGCCCAACAAACAGAGAACAGTGGTATGTCTGATGTCCTCTCTGAGGATACACATGTAGTGGACATGATTTTAAGGTTTTGGATTTTGATTGTCAAAGATTATAAGAAACATTAAGAAACAACATTTATTTTAGTTTGCAATAGATGTAAGTCAACTGTTGCTCCTTAAGACAAATAAATGGCAAGTTTCCTTGGAAATTAGGTAGTCTACTGAAATGTGTGCCTTAGGGTGTGATAACATAAACTATGTTGGGAGCAGTTTATTTGAATTGTAGAGAGCTCCCAATGACATCCGGCCTAGCTTCTGTAAGTCAATGTAGTCTCTCATTCAGCGTTTCTTTCATCAGTCTTTCTGAAAAAAATAAGCATGTTCCTGAAGACAAATCAGCATCCACTACAGCAGTTATAAGCTATAAGAAACTGCTGTTTACAATGCAAACAATGTTTACTTTGTGAGCACAGAAAAAATGACAGCTCCCATGAAAAAACTACAAGCGCAGGGACTAAAGTTCTCCGTCGCTTTGACAGATTTCTGTCAATTGTATTCTCAGAGAGGATCCGAAGGGGGGAAAAAGCGGGGGTGGGGGGTTTTTACGGGACTCAGTGCTACCAGGTGATAGGTAGCTGATTTATATGAGAATCTACCTGTATGTAAGCTACCACGTGATCTGCAAATATAGCTTGTCATTATTAATGATCTTATACCACATTGGTTGCACTACACTGCGCGTGCTACGGATTTATCACCTTTTTCAGCCACCAGCCGCGAGTGAAGACACTTCTGACGCCCCAGAACATATATAAAGCTTAGTATTGTGTCTTTTATTATTTATTATTTTATTCCTACAAAAGTTTTTGGAGTGGCCTTGTCAAAGTCCTGTTCCTGGTGGAACAGTAGTTCATGCAGTAGTTCATGCTCAAAAACCTTCCAGTTTCTCTGAATGAATTCCAGAAGGATACCAAATAATAGGTGGTATTTGCTTTCTGCTATCACTCCTAAAGCCAATGCATATTGGTCTGGAGTATTTAAATATAGTGTAGGTTAAAGCCTTTTTACAACTTGATGGCTGCATTAGAAAACAGAAATGGTTATGCTTGGGGTGGTGTTGAATTTGACATATTGTGCTCTTTGTTTAGCAGGCGTCGAGGGCTAATGTGAGAGCCCCGTCTGTAACCTTATAAACAAATTGTACATGGGGAATATGACTTGGCCGGGAAAAAAAATTTCAGTTGAAGACATTTTTTTTCTTTAATCCCTGCAAGCTCTGTAGTGCAGGTTCTTTGGTCATCGTAACTTGGTTTCGTCCACATTCATAAAATTCACCAACTTTTCTCGGCTGTCTAAAAACTTTTTACAGTGTTCGGTCCTCTTTGTCCTGCTGTTAGTACAGACACATCTGAACTAACCACAGACACTTGACTATCCTGCTGTTATTACAGAGATATCTTAACCCAAAGGTTTATACTGTATGTATGAGACTATAGTCTGACTGATGCTGGCTTTTTGAGACCGATACCAATCAAGACTTTTTTAGAGTTTTAAAAATCAGATAACAATATATCGGCTGGTATTAATTTTTCTCATACAAGCGCAACTAAAATCATTTTTATTTGACCAAGGTATGCACTGAGTGGTATATTTCACAGTTGAAGATTTGTCAATGTTCTCTGTTGGACAAATTCTGTAATTTCACCGTTTCTGAATGACCTCAAATATCTTGACATTTGACTGACATTTACTGTAACTTATTGGCCAACATACGTGATACTTTTTTCTGTGTTTACCTAATATTGGCTAGCTCTGAAGAAGACATCTGAAAGCCAGCACATTATTTTATTCTTCTTATATCACTGATTTCACTTTGGTTCTTGACTGTTTTGAAAACCAAAGAGCCATAGAAGGCAGATAATGGCACAGAGAGCAGACAGGTCTGTCATGCTTGAGGCCTCTTTACACTGTGCAATTTTGGGCCATCCCAGACGAAAGCTGACAGTTATGAGAGAGAAATGTGGTAAAATCTTTGGCCATCAATCCAAAATAGTGGTCCTAGACCTCACTGTGAGACATGTCAACGGTCAGAGCATTGGTGACCAAAGACAGCCTGAGAAAATCAGGACCAAATTCTCACAATGTGACTGCTGCTATAACCCACGTCTACAAACTAACCAATCAGAATATGGAATCTGTACAACAAAGGTGGTGAGCGCAAAGTTAGCACAACCCATAGAGTCACATTGGCCACACTTATGTGAAATAGACTGGAATTTCATTGTAAGGTTGCAAAATATTTGCAACTTATATTCATATTGTTCAAACAGAGTGTGATGGTACTTGGGCAGTTAGAATCTAAACAAATCACTACAGAAGAGTTTTTCAATGTGGTTCAGACCGAAGAAATGGAAGTGTTAACATCTGTAAAGCTTAGGGTCAGTGGGGCACTGAGTTCAGATACTGGAGTCTTGGAGCTGAGACATTAGTTTTTTTGTCTACTTACAGTGTTTTGGCTCTCTGCATTTTGATGATCAGTGTGAGGCCCTGGGTAGTGACTTAATGTACTGTAGGTGACCCTGTTTCACTTTGACGAGCTGCACAGTGGCAAACTGCAAATAAAAGCCCTGTTACAAGCTCACCAAGACTAATGGCTACAAGGAACATTCTCAATCCAACTTTACTGTTGAAAGTTTCAACATCCAAACTTGGTGTGGTTGTGTCAGCTCATTTCCTTTCTGATGTTAGCCTGCTCTGCTCTACCATGTCAGTTCAGAGAGAGTTGTTGTGCTGTGTTCAGGTCCCGGCCCGCTGTGGGATGACTGTGAGAGACTCGCTGAAGAAAGCTCTGATGATGCGGGGCCTCATTCCAGAGTGCTGTGCAGTCTACAGGATACAGGACGGGTAAGTGTACACACTGTACTACATAGAGAGAACCAGAACACACTGTAGAGGGGACTAACCAATAATCCATATACTGATACATTATGTTCTCTTGCAGTAGGTTGTCCACACACTGGTGTCAAGTATCACTCACTTTATTAAACATACTATATTTGAACTTGCATAAAAAAACTGTATTTTTTGTAGTGATACAGGATTTAGAGTTTTGCCCTGAACTTAATTTGCACAGATTAAACAAATGGAAGTTTATCTCTGAGCTGTTCTGCTTTCTACCAGTTTAGACAGTTACGCCACTTGAGGTCCTGGGATATAATGGTCCCCAGGAAACGAAGGACTCCCGGGGTGATGGGGGCGGGTGGGGCTGGGTTCCTCCTGTAGTCCACAATCATCTCCACTGTCTTTAGAGCGTTGAGCTCCAAGTTGTTCTGTCTGCACCAGGTCACCAGATGGTCAATCTCCCACCTGTAGGCGAACTCATACCCACCATGAGCCCAATGAGGGTGGTGTCGTCCGCAAACTTCAGGAGCTTGACGGACTGATGAGTGGAGGTGCAGCTGTTGGTGTACAGGGAGAAGAGTAGAGGGGAAAGAACGCAGCTTTGAGGGGATCCGGTGCTGATGGTCCAGGAGTCCGAGACATGTTTCCCCAGCTTCACATGCTGCCTCCTGTCAGACAGGAAGTCTGTGATCTACCTGCAGGTGGAGTCAGGCATGTTCAGCTGGGAGAGCTTGTCCTGTATCAGAGCCGGGATGGTGGTGTTGAAGGGACTTGCTGAAGTCCACAAACAGGATCCTGGCATTGGTTCTTGAGGAGTCCAGGTGCTGGAGGATGATGTGGAGGGCCATGTTTACTGTGTCGTCTACAGACCTGTTGGCTTTGTAGGCGAACTGCAGGGGGTCCAGTAGTGGGTCTGTGATGGCTTTAAGGTGTGGCAGCACAAGGCGCTCAAAAGACTTCATTACCACAGAGCTCAGGGCAACGGGTCTGTAGTCGTTAAGTCCTGTGGTCCTTGGTTTTTGGGGGACAGGGATGATGGTGGAGGTCTTGAAGCAGGCTTGCACATGGCATGTCTCCAATGAGGTGTTGAAGATGGCTGCAAACACCGTAGACAGCTGATCAGCTGGGGTGGATGGAGAGACAGTCTGGTCCTGCTGCTTTGCGGGGTTTCTGTCTCTTAAAAAGCCTGTTAACGTCTCTCTCCAGGATGGAGAGGGACACCACTGTGGTGTGGGGGGAGGGGGCCTCTGAGATGAGAAGTTGTGAAGAGGCCCAGACCCCTACTGAGGTGGAGCTGAAACACTGGAGCTGGAGCTGGTGGATGGAGTCACAGGGGATGGTGTCAGGACTGTCCCACTGTCTATCAAAGTGACAGTAAAACCCATTCAGATCATTGCAAGTCGTTGATGGAGTGGTGGCTTTAGGCTTATAGTTAGTTATTTGTCTCAGTCCATTCCAGACTGAGCCAGCGTTGTTTTCTGAGAACTGGTGTTGGAGTCTCTCAGACTACAGTTGTTTAGCTTTTCTCACCTCCTTGCTAAATGTGTACATTGCCTCTTTAAGCCTCCTTGTCCCCACTCCTAAAGTCTTCCTCCCTTTCCAAACTTAGCTGTCTGAGCTTTGCTGTGAACCAGGGTTTGTCATTGTTGTACCTCACCGTGGTGCGTGATGGTACACAGCTGTCCTCACAGAAGCTGATGTATGACGTCACAGCCTCTGTGAACTCATCTAGACTGTTGGTAGCAGTCCTGAAAACATCCCAGTCAGTACAGTCCAAGCACGCCTGAAGATCCATAGCTTCACTGGTCCACTGCTTTGATGTCCTCATAACAGGTTTACAGAGCTTTAATTTCTGCCTGTATGCAGGACTCAGGTGGACCATGACGTGGTCAGAGTGTCGGGGGACGATGTGATAGGCTCTGCTTACTGTAGTGTAACAGTGATCCAAAATGTTTTTCTCTCTGGTCGGTATTTGGGGAGTTCATGGCTGAGGTTACCTTTGTTAAAGTCACTGAGGACAGTAACTTAAGAGTCAGGGTTTGTCCGCTCCACACTCAGTATCTGGTCGGCGAGCACGTGCTGTGCCTCATGCACGTTGGTCTGCGGTGAAAAGTAAACACCGAAAAGAGTGAATGGGGCAAACTCACAGGGGGAGTAGAGGGGTTTACAGTTTATTTCCCCCTGGGATGACCACCGATGCTGACCAGCTGGTCACCTCGGGAGCCAGCTGGTCGCGCCAGGTTAGCAGGTCCCCACATCTCAGAGAATGTAGGCATTATAAATCTGTATGGCTTTACAAATGTATATATTAATAAAAGTGAAGGTGAAGAAAAGAAAAGAAGGACAATTTATTCATTATATTGATACATTTACCACACATTCAAAATCTAAACAGTTAATTTGTAGTCTAAAAAAAATCTTAATTTGGTGACACGATAACAATTCTACTATGACAATGATGCTCTGCTTGATGTGAAATGCATGCTGGGGCATTCGGGAAAAAAAGTAGGATGTGCCGGTTTTCGGCTGGAAACTATGATGGTTATGTTTGCACAACTTTCAGTGTGGTGGTTAAACCAACAGCCGTATGAGGTGTAGACAGTTCCCCAAACTCTTTACTTCCTGTTTCAGAGAGAAGAAGCCAATTGGCTGGGACACAGACATCTCATGGCTGACAGGAGAGGAGTTGCATGTAGAAGTGTTGGAGAATGTGCCGCTGACCACACACAACTTTGTAAGTACTATTAGACAAAACCTCACATCATGACTCCAATGACAGACAATAAACAGTATGCACTAATTATATTGCTCAGCCTTACTTGGTCCTGATTGTGTGCTTGTGTGTGTATGTGTGTGTGTGTGTGTGTTTGATTGACAGGTGAGGAAGACCTTCTTCACACTGGCCTTCTGCGACTTCTGCAGAAAGCTGCTGTTCCAAGGTTTCCGCTGTCAGACCTGTGGCTACAAGTTCCACCAGCGCTGCAGCACTGAGGTTCCACTTATGTGTGTCAACTATGACCAACTAGAGTAAGTTATTACACAAAGGGGAGGGACCATGATGCTGTAACCTGTTTGAGATCGAACCTACTGTACATTGTAGTGTTGTCATGGTACAAGAATCCCCTTTGATCTTGGATTTTGGTTATTATAGCAGTGCTTGAAATGGGCCATAACTATTACTTATTACTCACCACCTCTTTACCACCTCTTTCTAATTAATGTAAGCACACATGATGTAGTTATTGTAAAATATAGGGCTGCCCCACAGGGGTGCAAAGACAAAGCTAAAGTAAATGGTTGAAAAGATATTCAGTTACCAAGCTAAGAAGATAGACTTCACTTTTACACCGTTAAAGTAACTGAAAAAAATTACACAATCATTTATATCAGTAGGTGAAGGGAAATTTTAATAGAATGGATGCTGCACAGTTGTGATGGTTTGCCATTAGCTGTGCTATTGCTTACTTCTTTCCAAAACCGGAAACCACGCTAAGTCTGGCCTAACTGCAAAATATATCGATTTAACAGTTTTTAACAGTTTCATGCTGCACACTACTATGAAAAGCAGTGTGCAGTATGTACTACATACTGCATACTGTTTTTCATACTGTGTTCGACGGTAGTATGCAGTAGGCGGTTCCAAATACAGCCGTAGCCTGGCTTACAATGTAAACACAACGTCCATATTTTACGTCCATTACGTTTCACCATCCAATTGGTTCAGCCGTAAGGAACGTTCTACGTACAGTCCGGTCTGTCAAAATTGATACAGGCGATCACAATGTCGAGAATTTTTTCTCCTACTGCTCCCTGAAAGTCAATGAGTCAAATCGTCTGTTGGAGAGCCCTCAGTCGACTGAGATTCTTCAAGTCGAGCAGTGAGTTGTTGTTTTTTTGTCAGTCAGTGTGCATT
The DNA here is from genome assembly GCA_003416845.1 of Oplegnathus fasciatus. NCBI lineage: Eukaryota > Metazoa > Chordata > Actinopteri > Centrarchiformes > Oplegnathidae > Oplegnathus > Oplegnathus fasciatus. The sequence goes on from NTHP01000165.1 coordinate 1,276,008, forward strand.
ACAATAACAACAGATAGACGCAGCGTTTCCCGTACATAGGCTTTACTTGGGTGGCCCGCCCAGGTAGATAAAATCCAAATTCCAATTTTCACAGCGGGCTGGTGGCCAGCAGCAGCGTCTCTGCAGCAACAGAAAGTTTGCTGATCCATCGGGGGGTCTGGGATCAGACCCCAGCGCTGGCATTTGCACTGGCTGAATTCGAGTTGCTACAGCTGCTAACTGAAGGTCTGTATCCAGAGCTGCTGCTCGCTCTTCTCCCAGTGAAGTAGTCTCCTAGCGGCGGGGAGTGAGGCGGAGGGAGCTGAAGGTCGTTGTCCTTGTGTTTAATATAGGCCAAACAGTTTCATTTGTTTATTCATTTACACGTTGTTTTTAATGTTTAAAGTAAAAAAAAAATTGGCTAAAAGAGCTTGATTTAAACAGAAATGCACGTGTGCTGCCTGTCTCATTATTCCGACAAATCCATATGGTAGCCCTTCATTATATGGCGGCAATTTAAATAGGCCGCAGTTCAAATCTTGCACCATATGCAGCGGTTTTTTATTCATTTTTAAATGCTCAAAAATATGTTACCATGACTCTGTTGCATTTGACTTTTTCGTCATGGTCAACAACACCATCACTTGTCTGTTTCATGTCAGACTTTAAGTAGTCTAACCCTTTTGGGACTGTGTCAGCTACATTGGCATCTTCTTACCTTGTTTATCCATGACAACTCTTTATTTTGAAAGGAGATCTCTATTGATTTTACACATCAAAGTGTGTTTATAGGCGTTGGAGTACTACTGCATATGTGAAAAAAGTTGTATAAAGCCTTTTGTGTCTCCAGATGGAGCTGTGAAGTCTGGTAAATGTCCTTAAGTGATGTCATTTGAGTCAGTGTCGACTGGGTCTAAAGACTACAAGTTAGAATATGAAAAAAATCTGGGGGTGTGGAGTTGGAAAGAAGTGAGCTTACCAGATCTCTGTAGGCTGCTCCTGATATCTGTTTGAGGGTAGAGGCTCCAGGTGACATTAGTATGGAATATTATATCATTAAAAAAGGTGTGCTTGAAAACAGGGTTTTGTATCTGTAACCATAGTTTTGCAAACTCGTGCATTGAAGTTTGTATCTGTAAGCTTAGTTTTGTAGACTTGTACATTTTGTTTCCTGCCCACAAACTCCGTTATGCAAGTCTGTGCATTCAGACACAGGCTTGCAAGCTCACTTTCACAATATGTGTGGCAAAAATGTGCGTGACTGACAGTGTTGACAAGCCAACTGTGTTGTGCGTAGTGATTCCAGAGACACTGATTGGTCAGAAGCTGGAGATCCCGCCCCCTCTCCCTTGCAGCTAGCCTGTTTCTTTTTCAACATCCTGTATAACACACCCAAATCTCCAACTGAACTGTCGAGTAGCATTGTGGGTAATGTAGAAACCAGGTTTTTACAAGGAAGAAGAATGTGTGGAATCAAAATGACTATCTCTGGTTCTGCTGCATCGATTTTAATCTTTTTTTTAAAACTGTCCATCGTGAAATCAACAGTGTTCTGGGAGTGCGATGCTAAATCAGTGGAGTACTCTTTTAAGGTTGTTTGTTGGTGTTTTAAGGCATTAGTAGTTGGTCTGTGCTCAACTGCTATCTTGCTATTGAGTGACGTGTCTGTTGTTCATTGACCGACAGACTCATCACTCTGTTTGTCTTTTTAAACAGCAATAAAACCCAGTCCACTGGCTAACTTTTCAGATATTAAAATGATACGGAGTGGTATTTCACTCCCCAGAAACACCTTGGCTGAGTGGACACCGGCTTGTGATGCATGTTTACCAGATAACGGCCAGCACTTTCATTTTGTAATTTGGCTAACTCGCAAAATAAATGTCGATACCACTTATAAATCCAAAAATGAGAAGCCTGCTAACAGGATTGATTCTGTCCTTGATTTAATGGGGACTATTGGGTACAGGGAGGGTGTAGTGAAGGGCCGTTTTGTTATAAAGAGGTAAATGTCACAATGGCACGCATCTGGCTCAAACCCTGAATCCACACATTCCACGATATGAAACTTGTTAATCCCTTCCTTTGCCAAGCTCTCTGCTGCAACTTCGTCTGGCTTTATTGTTTTTGTCCATCTAGTGTCTCCTGATTCAATTCTAAGTAAAGATGTGTTGAGAATGACTGATAATAAATAAGTAACCTTGATAATGTTTGTTCTGCAGCTTGTTGCTAGTGTCCAAGTTCTTCGAGCATCACCCATTCACCCAGGAGGAGGTCTCCTCAGAGGGAACCACCCCCGTGTCTGAGGCCTGTCCGTCACTTCCCCCATCTGACTCCACTGGGTGAGTCCTCCACCTTCACACTCCTCAGTCATTGTCCTCATAATGCAATTCTCTAGTCTTTTTCAACTTCACAGCATGGAGGGTCAGGAGTCGGGAGCTTTTCATTCCAACCACACATTGCAGTAGCTGGCGTTGTTTTGTTTTTTCTCTCTGTTAATTAAGCAAAGACACTAGATGTGCATAAAAATAGCAGAAATGTCTCCTGCAAGTCCTAAAAAGTGTGTTTTAACTAACTCTCACTTACAAATTTCATCTTTCCAGGTCCATATGCCACACCACTGTGTCCCCGTCGAAGTCCATACCTATCCCGCCCAGTTTCCGTCCCAACGAGGAGGACCACCGCAACCAGTTTGGCCAGCGGGACCGTTCGTCCTCCGCCCCCAATGTCCATATCAATACCATCGAGCCTGTCAACATCGATGTGAGTCTGCTCTTTCTTTGCTGGACCACACAGCACCTGATTTCACTGATTAACACTATTTAACCAGAGAGGAGGAGCTAACCAACAAAAAGCTGCAGTTGGCTGATTCTTGAGCCTCCAGCTTGCCATCGGAGAATTTGATTGATAATTGAGTTATTTCATCTAAAATTAGAAAAGGCCAGAAGATTAGTCAGTAATACTCTACCTTAGGGCTGGGTAATATGCCCCCCCAAAATCTGGGACTTGGGGACAATTAATCGATTTTTCTTTTCCTGCAAACTGCAGGAAAACTAAGACTGATTGAAACATTGTATTTTTTTGACATACGTGCAAGACAGTTGAGCAGAATAATAAAAGACCAGCACCACCTGCAAGGCTGTCATCGTTATGCATATTCAAAAAATACAGGTTATCCCACACAGCTAAACACTGTCAGGACCAGTCCACTTTGATAATCAGGTTCAGCACAGACAGAGCAGAAAGGTCCACACACTTACTCATCTACTCCTGCTGTTTGTGTTTCAGCCTAGGCTGATATCTGCAGAGAGCTGGCTAGCTAGCGTTAGACAGAATAAAGAAGAATTCCGCACTCTGTTCAGTCGACTGTCATGGCTTCTCTACGGTGGCCGACAAGGTAAAACGTGCAGCAACTTAAGAAAACACAAGCAAATTAAGGAATATAAAGAAACGCTGCAAATACTTAAAACGACTACGGAAGTGTTTCCAGAGGACACTAAAAAGTGCTGAACATGACTTGGACACGTTTGTTGCCATGGTTTGTGACTCATGAAGTTATTGAAGTCTGGTCCGTGTATCCTCTCTTCATGTGTATGTTGTGGATTTCTGACTTCTGCTTACTGCTCTACTCTGTGCATGTGCTGATAGTGACCGCTGCACACGTGAATCAGTTCTATTTGTAACACCCAGAGTCCCTCAGAACCCCAGGACTGGTCATCCTCACCCTCATCAATGGAGGTTATCTCATTATCATTACAATGCTTGGCCTACTGTAAGCTATCCCTCGGGATATTTCTGCTCTAATAATGCTTATATGATTTATTATGCAGGCTCCACAGAAATCATTAAAATGAATGATAGAATTCCACCTTTTCGCTCTGCAAGGTGCTGCGAGGTTCGCATGCGCAGAGTAGAGCAGCAGCAGTACTTCTCCTCTCATAACCAGAGATGATACCAGTACATCAGTGTGCAGAGTTTCTTTTCAGGCAGTCCCTCTCGTAGATGTGACCGAGATAGCCAGAACAGCTGCCAGCTGGAGTCATGACAAACAAGTAAACTGTGGCAGGTCCCCATACAGTGTAACTATCCATGTCACAGTTTACTAGAGGTGTAACGGTATACAAAATTCACGCTTCTTTATGTACCTCGTTTTTGGGGTCACGGTTCGGTACATTTTTGGTACAGCTGGGAAAACCATAAAAATGCAGAAAATAACATTTTTGTCATTTATTTTGAAAAATGTAAACATTCAACAGTTGCTCATTGGCCATAATTCTTACTTTAACAGGTAAGGCACTCAAATGCTGGCATACTGTCAGTAAGAAAAAATAAATAACAACAATAAATAATACAAATGTCAGTAATGCTCCATCGTACCGCTCTGACCTGTTGATAATTCCTGAACAACTGCAGCTTGCAATCGTTTATACAGGGCAGCACAACGGACTGACTAACATACACATGAGAAGGCACATTGTAGCAGGGCTCAAGCAATATGACCATATTCTTAAATCCTGTATTCTCTACGACCGAGCATGGTCCCATATCTGCAGTGATAAACACTCCTATAGCTCCTGTATAGAGCTATAACAGAGTTGTAACAGTTACAGAGCTGTACAGAGCTGTAACTTGCAAATTTCCTGAACCCAGTGAAAAACAGGCTCAACAGGTATCACACAGATAAAAAACCTTGAAGTCAACGTAGTACAAATATCTACTTGTGAAATGAAACCACTGAATGTAACATTACAGCCAGTGAAAAGTACAAAAAATGGGCTATTTTCAAAAAATTATTAAATGATGAAGGAGAAATATCACATCTTTAAATTTTTTATATATCTGCAATGAATATTATCATGTTCCATTAAAAAGGTTTCAAGGAAATTAAAATAATCCTTCTTGGGAGAATATGCAGTCAAAATATCTTAAAGCAGCTCAATGGAACTTTTCATTTTGTGTTGATTTTGGCGGTCCCTGTGGACAAAGGCGGTAGTGTTTTACTTAACATTAGGTTACATGTTCCTTTCGCTTCACTCCCCACCGCAAGGAGACTACTTCGCCAGGAGGAGAGTGGCGGCAGCTCCGGAGACGAATCTTCAGTTAGTGACTGAAGCAACTGGAATTCAGCCAGAGCAAACCCCAGTGCCATGTTGTCTGATTTCGCGGAAAAATCCGACCCGGTGGCAGGCATTAAGAATAACTATTAGAAACTAATAGAAATAGCCAATCTTCTCACTGTTGGTCTCGTTTGCTTATGTAGGTCATATAGAGGCATCAGTATTAAATTGAGACTGTTTCATAACCAGTTAAATACTCCATAGAGTACTTTTCACCTCTGAAGCTATATTTAGCAAGATCTGTGGCACTCAATTTTTTATGCAGGACCAAATAACTTCTAAATGTGATAGAACTATATTAATACTACACAGAATCTAAATTTGGTTGCAAGAAAGTGAACACTAGTAGAGATTCTTTGTTCGGGTAAAAAATGATTTCTTTTTATTCAGCAACAACTATTTACATGGATACATGTTGCACATTATCCTTAGGGTTTCTTGGATGTTAAGTACAAATTTCAACCCAATCCAGTGAAAAATAAGTAATTGAATACACATACAAAGGATGGCAAAAATGATGAAATGGCCAAACTTCACAAATTCATAACTAAAAAGTATTTGGAGTAGAGCTGTGATGTTGCAAGGTCCCATGAATTTAATAGAAGTTTTAACACAATTTTTTTTCAAGGAAATCCATGACATGAACTGGGAAAAGTTCAGAATTCTGGGTGAGTTGGCATGGAATGACCCATTTGTGTTTGCCATTTTGATGGCAGCAGCATGAGGTTGACTAACCGGGCTAACCGGGCTAAGCTGACCAGCATGCTACAGCTGATAGACAGCAACTGGTGCACTGCCAAAACTTTCCAGGTAAAATTCGTGCTTTAGAATTTTCGATCAACGCACGTGCGAGTACTGACATAAATAGACTATTTTGACAGTAATTGTTTGAGTCACAGGGCGTACCTAGCCCAGGAAGTCATATATTGAACCGGACGTCCTGTACCGAACGGTTGGGACAAATACACGTAGCGTTATACCCCTGAGGTTTATATGACTGTTGTGACTTGAGGCAGCTAATGTAGTAGCTGTCATAAATGGTAAATAGTAGATGGCTGCATTTATATAGCGCTTTTATCCACAGTGCTTTACAATTTGTCTCTCATTCACCCATTCACACACAAACACACACATATAGACGCTCACACACCAATGGCAGTGAACTGCCATGCAAGGTGCTGGCCTGACCATAGGGAGCAATTTGGGGTTCAGTGTCTTGCTCAAGGACACTTCGCTATGTGGACAGGAGGAGCTGGGGATTGAACCGCCAACCCTGTGATCAGTGGACGACCCGCTCTTGGCCCACGGCCTGCATATTGCATAAAACAATGAAAATGAAAAGGCCAGCCTTACGTTTCATTTGGGAAATTTTAAAAACGGAGGGTTTGGAAAACAGTGATCTTAGTACTATATCACTCATGGCCTCCGCCCAGTTCCACTCAGTTCAGTGCACTTTTCTGTAAAGGTAAGGCTGTTTGCTGCCTTTGTAAAATGTAACTGCCTTGCAATAATATTACCACAACATTTGTTAACTTGTCACAGCAAATAAACTGAACATCAATTCTACAACATAGTTTAGAATTAAGATACATGTGATACATGTGTTGCATTCAACTGAACTAGAACAAATTACAGATGCACCTCCAGCTGCTACACTTTCTGTGATTACAGTTCCAAAGAGTGTTGCTGCAGTAAATTGTATAGTAAACAGTGCAGTACGGCAAATTGTGTTTGTGAAAAGTGTTCATATTATTAATTTCCCTTCTTCCTTCCTTTCAGGACCTGATTGGAGATCCGGGCTTACCGAGGTCAGATGGAGGTAAGGATCAAAGTAGGAGACTTCTGGCTCATTTCTTTTTTCCCACCATCCCACGTCTGCGTGCTCTTGGTCTTTTGTGTGTGTGGAGTTCAAACCCAAGAAGTGGAGTCAGTTCTGTTTAGTCCTGCACCCTAGCAGTCACTGAAAGCAGTAGCTGAGGACACACATTGATTCAGATCTGTGGGTCAGGGTTTCTGGAAGAACACAACTTCCACTATTTCAGCAGACCTTGTTTTCTTTTTTCAGTCTTACTTTGAGCTGCTCTGCCAGGCCAAGCTCCTCCTTAGAGATTTAGGAGGAATACGTGTAGCTAGTCAATTTTTCAACTTCATTACAAAAGTTAAGTGAAAATAAAATCACCAACAAGTTAATCAGTCAGTCAGTCTGTTGCTGTCTTCATTATGAAAAGATGATTGATTAGGTGACATGCTTTGGCTAAGAGAAGTAATTGTAGTTCAGAAACAGGGTCATCAGCTGAATCTGGCTCTACATCAAAAACAGTGGGATTTATAGTTATTCAGGTAAATGCAGTCTTTTATAGAGAAAATTATTCCAAATGCCCTATCTCACATTCTCACAGTGTTAAGGAATCTTTTAACGTTTTTTGGATCTGTGACAAAAATGTCCTAGTCTGGTAACAAGTAAGTTAAGAAAAACTAACAAACAGGTCTGAAAACTTCCTTAATGAAGGATCTTATTTTCCAATGACACAGCATGCTTCACAACTCAGTTGAACTTTTGCATTCAAATTCCTGAATTGGGGTACATCCAATATTCATAAACCCAGTGCAACAATTGTAAAATTGTGAAACTCTCACGTTCATAGTAACTACTTTCAAACTAGCAATTTACCAGAAGGAATAGTTCAACATTTTGGGAAACACATGTATATGCTTTCTTTTTGTAAGTACCCCTCACTGCACTGGTGGGGTTACACAAGAAACTCCGCCCGTAGCCCCACCCTTAAGTGCCTCATTGCTTTTGCTTCCACCCTGTGGTATAATTGTATCTCTAGAGATGTTTGGACATTTATTTTATGAAGATCAAATCTATAATATGTCATAACAGTATTAGGTATTGTGAAATATAAAGAACCAGCATCAAAAAATATATTTGACCTCATTTTGGTAATTAGGCAATGGCTGTTGTTCAGAATAAGATATTAATCAAACCCAGCATTGTTAAGACAGCTCATACAAAACTAGGATCAGGGTAAAACTGGATACATAGTACATCCTCCCCACAGCAGTAGTTACAACCTTTAGACTAGACACAGTCAAAAGAAAATGAAAAATGATCAATCTATAAAGAAATAAATAAAGAGCCAGGCTAGCTGTTTCCCCTGCTTACAGTCTTAATGCTAAGCTAGGCTAACCATGTCCTGACTCCAGCTCCATACTTTACAAAGTATGAGGTTGATATCGATCTTTTCATTTCACTTCAGGAAAGAAAGCAATTAAGAGTATTTCCCAAAATGTTGACACTGAAATTTATTACAGATATATAAGGGTTGGGCGATGTGTTTTATAAATAATATCTTGTTATTTTTAGGCTATGCCGGTATATATAATACATATCTCGATATACACATTTTCTCTATAATAACATACTGTAAATTCTCAAATAGTGGCAGAGGCCTTTATTTAGCTCACCTGCGGAGGATAGAGGGTACCAGGCCATTAATTTGAAGCAGGCTTATATTAGAGACAGATCTTTATTTCTAATTCCCTCTTTTTGATAAATATATTCAGTATGTTTTAGTATGAAGCCTCCTTGTTTTCTGATCTGCTCCCGTTTTGCTCTGTTAAATTTCTGTTGCTGCATTATGCTGTTAATACAAACACTTCCTGTATGTTAAATCCCACCAGCATTCAAGTGGACAGAATCCCTTAATTTCCTAACAAGGCTTTTATTGTGAAACATTTGCAGGACCGTGTTGTGGAAAATTCAGCACCTCTCACTGTTCCCACACGGTACTTCAAATGTAGCTGCTGCCGTCTTGTGGCACTTGTACGATGCACTCTTCGTTCTGCACTAGGTGCTGTTTTAGGTGAAGGAACAGACTGGTACTGCTACCTTTAGCAGCAATCGTATTGAAGCATATTTTGTAGAGGATAGTCTGCCCCCCTGAAACCGAACCACCTCCATATGATAGACAAGCTGCTATTTATTTATTTTTTTTCCAAATGAATTCTTCTGTTTTCACCTCTGTTTCGCAACCTTCCTCCATTTTGAACTGACGTTAACTCAGTCAGGACAGTGGTGGGCTGGTTAATTCATTGGTGTGTGAGACTTGGTGTGGTAGAGGGAGAGCTAGTATCCTGCATGTAAACGCTGCCTGCTTGCAGAAATAAATCAGTAAAATGCGCCACGAAAACTCGAAAAATGACGCAATGGTCATCTGCCATATCGCTTATTCACTGATATTTGAATATATCGGATATATTCAATTTATCGCCCAGCCCCAAGATAAAATAATGTTAAATTTAGCAGTATGAGACCTGCAGATACCCTGACAAGCAGAACCAAGTTAACGTGCTAACAATTAAGTATGGTAGGAGTCTCTTTCCAGAAGCTCAGCTGTAGTCATGGACAATAGTTAGTTAGAGGTGAGAGGGACAGGGTGAGTAGCAGTGATGGTCTGTCTGTTTCTCTTTGCCCTGCAGCCCCCCCGACCCACCCCGCCCGCTGCTTGAGGAAGCACCGAACACGGACCTCAAGCCCCCTCCTATACTCCTACCCCAATGACATAGTCTTTGATTTTGAGCCCGAGCCTGTTTTCCGAGGTAGTTAGGCCTCTGTGTGTTCCTGTGTCCTTCACCAACCCTTACCACCCCACCCTAACACCCCCCACCCCCACTCCCCACACACCAACCCCAGCCCTGTGTCACATCCACTGTGTGTCCCCCTCTCTCTCTTTTTCCCCTTATGTCCTCACATGCTCTCTCTACCACGCACCTGACAGCTCACAGGTTAATCAGACACTACTCTTTCTGTGGATGGTGGTTTGATTGCTGAAATGCTCCTTTGATCAAGTAATGTTTACTATAGTGAATAATTAATCAGTAATTGTTGAAATATATTTCATGATAGCACACTAGTAAAAATTCAAGTAATGCAAGAGGCAGCACTTGTCCTGACTCCAGGCTTTAGTCACATTTAGCCACAAAATGCATTGCAATGAAATATCTACCACAGTGTGAAAGCATACACAACTGCATTTGTATAGATGGTTGCCTAATTTAATCGAGAACATAATTTAACATGACTTGAAGTATTTAAAGGGTAAGTTCACCAAAAAAACATATAAACGGGTGACAAAGTAAAAGAAAAACCTGAATAAATGAATAAATGCAGATGCTTCCACACAGGTGCACTGCGTGGTACAATTAAGCGATTAACATCCAATCATGCTCTGTGGCATGTATAAAAATGCTGAGCAGTTGATTCCGATTTTGTATCAAGATGGCAAGAGGAAAAGATCGAAGTGACTTTGAAAGAGGGTTCATTGTTGGGCATGGATGGCTTCAGGAGCTTCAGTCACAAAGACCTCAACTGGCTCGTGTTTCAACAGGAACAGTGACTGAAGTGACATCTGCATTTAGATCTGTGGGAAAGACTTCAGCAAATAGGGTCGGAAATTTGATGAGAGTGATGCTTGTGCATTAGTGCGATATGTGAGGAAAAACAGAAGAGCAACTCTTCCTCAGGTGACTGAGAATGTTGATGCATGACGTGATCAGACTGTCAGCAAGAACAGTCCGTCCACAGTTACACAGAGAGGGATATTATAGTAGGACTGCAGTGCATAAAGCCCTCATTACAAAGATGATGGCTCATTTGAGAGTTCAGTGGTGCAAAAACCAACCAGGCACTGGTCTACTTAGGAACAAGTGAAACACGTGATCTAGTCAGATGAGTCGTCCTTCACCATATTCCCCACAAGTGGGCAAGTGCATGCGTGGCGTACACCAAGAGAATGGTACAGGCCTGAATGCTTGACCCCTACAGTGAGGGGATCCAATGGCTCTGTTATGCTGTGGGGGGCATTTTTCTGGCATGGTTTGGGTCCACTTGTCCCCTTAGAGGGAAGGGTCACTGCAAATCAATACAGAGTTGTTCTGAAAGATCACCTTTATCCTATGATGAAACATTTCTGTCCTGATGAGAGTAGTCTCTTCCAGGATGACAGTGCCCCCATCCATAGGGCACAAGGGGTGACTGAATTGTTTGATGAGTATGAAAATGATGTGAATCATATGCTATGGCCTTCACAGTCACCAGATCTCAACCCAATTGAACACCTATGGGAGATTTTGGACCGACGTGTTAGACAGCGCTCTCCACCACCATCATCAAAACACTAAATGAGGGAATATCTTTTGGAAGAATGGTGTTCATCCCTCCAGTAGAGTTCAGAGACTTGTAGAATCAATGCCAAGGAGCAGTGAAGCTGTTCTGGCAGCATGTGGTGGCCCAACACCTTACTGAGACACTTTATGTTGGTTTTCCTTTAATTTGTCACCCGTCTGTATTTCTTTGCTTGCCTCAAGTGGATCTACTTTCTACTGAAGAAATAATTTCAATGAAAACTAATTGTGATTCCATATATATATATATATATATGAAGTCAAACTTTAGTGCACATTTATTAAGATAGCATATTAGTGGCATTCTTAACATTACTCAGTAATATTCAAAAAGAATCATGACATTCAAAAATGGAGCTATATTTACAACAGCTACATAGGTTGACAATTATGGTAATAATGAGAAATTTAGAGACCTCAATGCACTGCAACTTAAAGAGCAACTTGCAGGTTGGAGACCCCAGTGAATCAATGTGTAGGAAAATGATGTAGAAACCAGATTTTTAAACAAATATACATATATACAGTGTATATATATATATATATATATATACACTACTTCTGGAGTCGTTTTTGTGAGAGTTTTACTTCTGCATCAAAAAAGAATCGAACATGACGTAACAAAAGGGAGAGCGGACAAGCTAGGTCCAGTTTAACATTAAGGACCCTATTTAAACAATCTATAGCGCATGTTCTAAAGCTTATGGCGCAAGTGCATCTTGGCCGTGTACAACTCCACTTTTGCTGGTTAAATGGCGCATAATCTGGGTGCAAAGTAAGGTGCAAGGTGCAAAGGGGTTGTATTTAGTCTCTTTATTAATCATAGGTGTGCTGTGGGCGTAACATGAATTAAACCAATCAGCGTCATCTCCCATTCCCTTTAAAAGCCAGATGCGCCTGCACTGATATTTAGATATTTGATTTGATTTGATATTTAAATGGCGGATTCGGCAAGTTGGAGAAGCGAACGGTTTTCTGCTAAGGAAATGGATCTGCTCGTGCAGAGAAGTGAAAGCATGTGAGCAGTCCATCTATATCCCTGTGTGTGTAACAAGCAGAGTGTATGCACGTTGTGAACCCGCCTATGTAGGCTCATCTTACTATCTGAATAATACGCCCTTTAAATAGAAATTACTGCGCCATTGACTTTAGACCAGGTTTTTGTTGGTCAATAGTGCAATCTCTTTCTGCTGCCTCAAGATAGCAATGCGCCAACAATGCATCTGACCACACCTCATTTTAAGATCAACACACCCATGAGCACACAGATACAGATGCGCAAGTACATTTGCTACTTGCACAAATAATACATTTAACGACATATTTATTATAAGGAGATAAATTGAAATTGTAGTGTGAGGAGAACTAGTGGAGAACTAGGCAGGTGTCTTGGCGAGTGACTGGCTAACAATAGCTAATGCTGTGTTCACATCACAACATTGTAAAGTTTGCTATCACATATCAGACTACAACAAAACTAGTATTGGTTGTCTAATACTGGCAAGGGTATTGATACTTACCCACAACACAAACTAATGCACAAGAGTCAGCTTGTATCAGTCGTATCTGGCAGTGCCGAATATAATCCCACACTGCGTTTAACGGTGCTTTACCGCAGGGGTGAGACAGAGAGGCAGAAGGGGGGTAGAAGTTGAGTTCTTTCAATGATCCGATTTTCTATACAATTAGAATAAAATCACAGTGGACCAAGGTACTGATGACAATGTACCTGATAAAACAGCTTTGTGTACTGAAGGAATCGCACCATCTGTCAGTCCTGGCTTTGACATCCCATCCTGAACTCCATCATATCACAGGGAACATAATCCTCCAGTCTAAAATGAGGAGCACCGCACGCGACTGCATATTTTGTTACAGATGCAGCAGTACAGTTCCGTCTCTTCACCTGGTGAAGCCAGGCACGAGAGCTAGCGCCACTGCTTTTCCTGAAAACTGTGGACTGGACGTCCTGACAGGAGTTTGTGCACAAACACAATAATTCACCATGATGAAAAATGGTGAAATGCAAGGTAAAACTACAGAGAATAAAACCGACACACTAAATTATAACCACTCAGACTCATTCCCACCTACTACTACAGGTTGAGCTGAGGCAGAGTTTGGGACTCTGACTGCCTTTTGCTACATAATATGACGCAATGTTGGGGGGGGAAAAGCGTTTTTAGGAGCATTGCTCAGAACAGCTACTTTTTCCTCTGAACTTTTGCACTTTTGTCTTTTAAAACATATAAAATCCTGCATTAACTTTTCAAATGGTCTTTTTCAGGAAAGTTTAAGCATTAATTTAGTTTAAAAAAAAAAGAACCTGCAAGTTGCTCTTTAAGAAAACATGCGAATAGACAAATCGCAAGCAAATTAAGAAAACATAAAACAGAAACATCATACAGAAAACACAACCAAATACACAGTCACACTGCTAGTAGCACAGCCAACAATGGAAAGTCTTTCCAGAGGCCACTAAAAAGTGCTGAACACGGCTTGGACACGTTTGTTGTTGCCATGGTTTGTGATGATGAAGTTATTGAAGTCAGGTCTGTGTATCCATTCATTCAATTATTTCATTCAATTCGGGGAAAAACAACAGAATCAGGGTCAAAATTAATTTTTTTGTGGGCACAACTGTGCGTTTTCCTCTTTTCATATTGAAGTGGGTAATCAAATAAAATAAAAAACCAACACTGACGAATCATTTATCATCAGTGAGGAAGAAAAAAAAGATGTCACCGGTGGGATTTAATGCAGGAAACATTGTAGGAGACGCTATTATGTGAACTTGGTCACTCCTACGTTCATAACAGGCTGCAGTCCGCCTGTCATCACTGATGTGACCTGGTTATTACCTTGATTTTCAGTTTCAAAAATGCTTTACAAACTTTTTCTGTGAATCTGTGTGCTCCTGTGAGGTAAGTGCGCTGCAGAGCAGACTGTAGGACAGCGGAGAAGCGGTACAAAACAAAATAACAGAAAAACTAAGACTTGTTTTTTGGTGTGGGTTTTCTTATTTCTTAGATTACCCATTTCAGCACGAAAACAAGAAAACACTCAAAAAAGCCTCCAAAAACTGAAAAAACTGAATTCTGACCCGTTTCATCGTTTTCAGGATTGAAATGAAATAACTGAATGAACGGACGATACACAGACCCGACTTAATTAACTTCATGCATCACAAACCATGACAGCGCAAGCCTGTCCAAGCCAATCACTTTTTAGTTCCTCTGAAAACAGTTTCCGTTGTCGTCTGTGCTACTTGCAGCATGTTTGTGTATTTGGTTGAGTTTTCTAAATGCTGCATATGTGTTGTCAAACTGATGAAGACGTTTTCTTAATTTGCTTGTGTTTTCTGTTTGCATGTGTTTTCTTGACTTTGGACAAGTTTCTTAAGTGTATGTTTTATGTTTAATAAAACTAAATTAATATAAACAATTTATATATATATATATAGCCTACTCTCTGCATTTTAGCTGCTTGAGCTAATGCTAATGTTAGCTTCACAGACTGACTACTTGACAGCTCCGAATCCCTAACCAAACCCTAACCAGGAGTCAGAGCTTTTAAGGTGATAAGATTAAAGCAACATAATTTGCTTAACAATTTAACTGGGAGATCTTGACAGCTCTGTTCACCAGCTGTTGTATAAATAAAGTTTATTATTATTTATTATAACTTTTATGTTTGTCATTTACACTCATCAACTACCACGCTACCTGCTAGCAGTCTTGCCAACAATTTTTAATTGAGTTGAAAGCAGCTAAAGCCTGCTTGAAAAGTCAGCAAGCTAACCTGCATGTTCATGGAGTCATTATGAAGTGATTTGCATATCTATAAAATATTACTAATTTAAAAGATTGAAAACATTATGCCAAAATGAAGTTAAACTAAGCTTAACTGACTAACTAGCTCATAATTAGCTGTATCATTAACTATTGTTATTTTTTAAGCTGGTATCATTTCGTCCACAGTATATGCATCTAAATCTACCTGTAATTTCACAAATGTTTTATCGAGACTGTTGTATAGAACACTGGAATAAACTTACCCTTGTCAATAAGATAACAAGTGAAAAAATAAAACCAAGTTAAATAGTCAAGTTATTTCATTTTTGTTTCTTTTTTTGGTGGAGTGAGGCTAGCAGCCCCCCCGCTTCCAGTCTTTGTGCTAAGCTAGACTGAAAATGTCCTTGACCTATGTCTGTACTGGATGGGGGTTTTTTTGTTGTTGTTTTCCAGGCCTTTTGGTCTTATTGTAAATAGATTAATTTGATTGAAGAGTTTACAGTTAAAAATCGGGTTCCTTTTTGATCAACAATATAAAATCCTTTGTGATCCTGACATAAGTAATTAATAACAGTGATGAACTTTGTGAAGTCTAGATTGTTAAACCATTAACTGCCATACAACCAAGCACCCCCCCACCTTTTCTTTGCATGTGACCAAACACACACACAACTGATACAGATGCCTCAATCCCTGTCCTCGCTCAAACCTCTTCTTTCTTCACTCTCCTGCTTTCTCTCACCTTTTGTACCAGTGTTTCTTATCCACCTCACCTCTCTTCTTTCATTGTTTCCCTTCTTTTCATCCCTGATCCCCCTCCAGGCTCCACCACAGGGCTGTCGGCCACGCCTCCTGCCTCTTTACCTGGCTCTCTCACCAATGTCAAGAAGTCGCCATGCCAAGAGAGGGGGCAGAGGGATCGCAAGTCTTCGTCCTCGTCTGAGGACCGCAGTAAGATGGTAAGAGATTGTCACAGATTGATTTTTCGGAAGCTCATTGTCTGTCTGCTTGTGATGACTGAGTGTCCTGTGGAACAGAAAACCCTGGGGAGAAGGGACTCCAGTGACGACTGGGAAATCCCCGAAGGTCAGATCACTCTAGGTCAGAGGATAGGCTCTGGATCCTTTGGAACTGTCTTCAAGGGAAAGTGGCATGGTAAGACCAGTGTTATACGCAGACCACTAACAGCATGTAAGGAAACTGTTTACCTGGGGCTCAACTCACCAATCCTATAAATAAGGCAGTGAATTTGTTGTAGTTTTTTGTTTTTTATTAAATCAGTGAGGAACATTCTCTGATTACCATGAACACACACACTGTAGTTTATTTTGACTCAGTCCCACATACACCATCCTGCTGCTAGAAATACTCACCAGAACAACCACCAAATGTGGATTAATCAGCTGCTGAAAATGGTCCCCAACAAATGCATTATTTCCTCATGTTTGAGTAACATTTGAGTAACTACAGTGTCCAGCTGTTTTTTTAGAAATTACTGAGCCTTTTTTAAAGATGAAACTTGTATATTTGTGAGTTGTTTTTAGATTTATGTCTTCAGTCGCAACCAATGGGCCAGAAAGTGAGAGACAGACTAACACATTGTTCGTTTTGGTCTTCATGGGATTTGTTGACAACAAGAAAAATCTAGAATACTAAAGCCGTATCTTTTAAAACACAGTGGTGTGTTTTAAAGTGTGTGTGCTTTTCCCAGTGGTTGATACAAGAGTCATTTCAAACTGAACTCTGGGATTTATGTTATCAAAACACACTTGCTGTCACCACCTGTAACCATAGGTCTAGATAAATCGACCAGCACTGAAATCTGAAATATTATATTTTAACAGAACATTTTGCCACTATTTACCATATTGGCCTGAATGTACAGTAAGACAGTAGTTTCTTTTTCCGGAAATTGCAAAAGTGGGGTCATCTTATGTTCATTTAATACGCATATGCACAATTAAAATTTAATTAATTTACTTGTATGTGTTTTACTAATACACTATTTTAATTTGATATGACAGTACAGTAAAATGTCAAATTTGTCTACCATGTGCCTTTCTTTACCTCAGAGTGAGGTAAAAGGTGGGCTTGTCTTACAATCAGTGTTCTTAAATTCGGGCCAATACAATATGTTGACATCCAGTCTGTAATCTGTGTCTGTAGTCAAAACTCAGAACCCTAACTAGTTTGGTGACATATGAATTGACAGGCGTCACAGCCTGTCCCTCAGTACCCACCTGTACCAGTATGCAATGTGTGCAGCTTTCTCAGTGGTGAAACATGATGTGGTTCTCATGGATCCTTAAAAAGCCTTTAAAAATGTCTGTTTTTTGGTTTTTTTCTATTTAAGGTCTAAATATGTGTAAAATGTCTAGAAACAAGCAATAAAATGTGAACTTTTAACCAGCTCAGTAGGTCTCTGCAGTCAGTAACAACACATTGCGGGGCACACCGTTGAGGGTTCCGGAAATGTGCAGCTGTGTTTGTGCAGCATTTTCTTAAAATCAACTTTGGCATATTTTTTCACTGGCACGTCCTCCGTCTCCTCCCAGGTGATGTGGCAGTGAAGATGTTGAACGTCACTGCTCCTACACCACAACAGCTTCAAGCTTTCAAGAATGAAGTGGGAGTCCTCAGGTAACATCTGCCACCTAGTCTTTAATTAGGAGAATATATGTATTTTGCACCTTGATACTGCACTACAAATTAACATCATATTACTGAAGTATCCTCCTTTAACAAAGTTATACCAAACTGCTGCAGTTCTGTAGTGTAACCTGTGAGTGTGTGTTTGTACCAGGAAAACTCGTCATGTGAACATTCTGCTGTTCATGGGCTATACCACCAAGCCTCAGCTGGCCATCGTGACCCAGTGGTGTGAAGGCTCTAGTCTGTACCACCATCTGCACATCATCGAGACCAAGTTTGAGATGATCAAGCTGATCGACATTGCCCGGCAGACTGCTCAGGGCATGGAGTGAGTTCCCCCACGAATATAGAAGCAGTCAGATTTCACCATGTGTGTAGTTTGTCTAATAACTTTTCTCTTTTCATCCTCAGTTACCTGCACGCCAAATCAATCATCCACAGAGATCTGAAAAGCAACAGTATCCTTTTGAAACATTTCATTCGATCAGTTAATCTTTAGGCCGAGGTCTTTGTGTCCTCCAAATTAAATTTGAAATGTTGATAAGGTTGGGATTTATCTTTCTTACAGACGAGCAGGGATGTGAATATAACCTCCATCCATAGAATGCGGAGCTCTTACAGGGTAAGAGAACTAGAACTAGAAGAAGAGAGTGCTTCCTTGATCTCATCTCCTCCCAGATATTTTCCTCCACGAGGATCTGACAGTGAAGATTGGTGACTTTGGTCTGGCTACAGTCAAGTCCCGCTGGAGTGGCTCCCACCAGTTTGAACAGTTGTCTGGCTCTATACTGTGGATGGTCAGTATTCTTCTCCTACCAATGACCCTTCACCAGTTTTACATTTACTCTGTTGTGTCTTTTTGTCAGCTTTATTTCTTAAATGTAAATGAGCAGGATTTTAATAAAACAGTCAAATATTTTGTATTTACAAAACTATATAAAATAGGTGTGAGCTAGAAGTGTGTAGTTTTCTTTGAGTCATATGACAGTCGGGGTAACCTGTTCTCTCTCAGGCTCCAGAGGTGATCCGGCTGCAGGACAAGAATCCCTACAGCTTCCAGTCAGACGTCTACGCCTTTGGCATCGTGCTGTACGAGCTCATGTCAGGAGCACTTCCCTACTCCAACATCAACAACAGAGACCAGGTAAGAGGACTCAATAAGTCACACTGACACCTGACTCAGATGTTTATGTTTCTCTAATACATTTCTACAGTATGTTTTATTTTGTCATAGTAGTCAGAATACAGCTCAGTAGCTCCCTGGTTACCAAAACCCCTTCACACATGGTTAACTATGCAGTGTGTGATGTCTAAACCAAAATAACCCCAGTGAGCCAAAAAATTGGAACCTTGCCCCTGTGGGTCATGCCATTTAATTTGCATGTGTTGCCACATAAACGGCTACATGCACCAGCAACTTCAGTGATTCCAAAACATAGAAATAGATTTGCCCCCACCAAATAAGATTTTTTTTTTTGATTTTTTGATTTTTTTTTTTGATTTTGAATGGAGCCATCATGCATTGTCATAACAGACCAAGCATCCTATAACTTAAGTTATAATCATCAAGGGAATAGTTCAGCATTTTGGGAATTGAGCTTATTCACTTTCTTTCTCAGAGATGATGAGATGGATTTCAATTTTCATGTCTGTGTGTTAAGTGCAGAGCTGGACGTGGGTCGCCTAGCTTAGCATAAAGACTGGAAGTAGGGGGAAACAGCTAGCCTTACTCTGTCCAAATTCAAAAATACACCTACCAACACCTCTAAAGCTCACTGATTAACATGTTGTATCTAATGTACCAATGTATCTGAAATTGTTTTTTTAATAAAGAGAAATATATCATCTTTTTAGCATCTGTAACTAAATTATATACCCATTTTATGCATGTTATTGGATTTTAAGGGTTTTCTAAGAAACAGTTTGAGTAAAGATCTCTAAGAAATTGTTGATTGATGAGTACTTATTCATCTACAACCTGGCTGTTTCATTTAGTCTTTTTCCATTTCAACACTAATGCTTTCAGTGAATAAAAATGGTGTTTGATGCAACGTGGCTGGTGATCTTTAGATTATTAAACAATAAGAAAATAGTGTAATTAAATATCCCTACACAGGCTAAATACATGAGATCAGGAGAAGGGAAACCACAGGGGAATTGTAGAGCTGTAGGCTCTTAGTGGACTATCAGCATGCCTTTAAACCTAATGAACAGCACGGACTTATCTACCTCCAATTCCTCCAGTATTATTGTAATTGCATTTAGCTGAAATACGTCTTTTCCTGTTCTTTGCATATCCACAATCCCTTTGTTGTAATGTTAAGAACTACATGTCCTTCAACTGCAGAGAACCTGTACGAGAATGTTAGATTGATGGTGTTACTTGCATGAATGATGAGTCCACTTCTTCAGGAGCATTAATAATCAGCTATAGCTGTTACTGTTTAATTACATAGATTTTGATTAATTAATCTCTCAATGGATTGTTTGATTTAATTGTATATTAAAATGCAAAAAAAGGTAAAAAAAATTGAGTATCAATGCACTTAATGTAATTTAAATAAATCAAATAAAAAATCAAATTGGAATAATTTGTTTTGATGCAATTTTACTAATCAATTTATAATAACTTTTTCTTTATAATAATAAAATCAACACAGTAAACAGTGTATAAGTCTTCCAGTGGCACAGTCCAGTCCCATTTCTTAACATCAACATTTGAGCTACAGCTCTTATATAAGCTACAGCTACATAAAATGTTAACAGCCTGTTTATCCCTGCAACCAAATATTATAATGACTCACATCTCCTCTTCCCATAGATCATATTTATGGTGGGTCGAGGTTACCTGTCTCCTGACCTCAGCAAGGTGCGCAGCAACTGTCCAAAAGCCATGAAGAGACTGATGGCTGACTGCCTGAAGAAGAAGAGAGAGGAGCGACCTCTCTTCCCTCAGGTGAGACAAATAAATGTTAATGCTTTTATATTTCGTTGGCAACAGTAAAGACAGAAGGGCACCACAGCTGAATGAATATTGTAAATGTTCATTTTACCTCAATTGCAGAAAGAACCAGATATTTATTTTAAGACAAGATTGTGTTAGATATTATAGGCCTTCATTTCTAACTGTCCCTGTTATTAAAGATATAGGTATTTCATCATATGTTAGTAAGGCAACATTTCCTCCATGTTACCTGTTCTGTAGATAAATTCAGTGCAGTGTCCATTTATACAGCACTTACTCCATCAGTACAACAGTCATATCATACTCACTACTCTTCTGCTGTCAATCTTTTTAACACAAATACCGATTTTTATTAACTAATTAATTCCAGTCACCCCTACTAAGCCGTTCTTTCATTCAGTGTTAAGGTACTGTCCATGAAATGCAACATTTCCTCCACAGATGTTTCACATTAAAAGCCTTCCAGCAGCTCGAAGGGCATAATCATTCTCTGTCCTGGGAGACTTTTTATGTGAAACATCAACAGGGAGTGTTAAGTTTACAATGATATAGTGAGGGGGACAACTCAGGTCCGGATCCCCCTTTCCCCCCATAATATCCGCCCATGAGTCACTCCAACTGCCCTCGTAAGTTAAAATAAGATGTGTAATGTTAATGTTAACGCATTAAATATGGCAAGGCATTCTTTTTTGAGCAATACTCATCTATTCATCTATCTAGGCTATAGCAAGCATGGCCAATGACAATGTTTTTGTAGAGGTGCAGTAGGGTCAGATAATATAGATATAACAATAAAAGCTAAAAACAAGTTGTTTTCTGGTTTTGGATTCATTTCGATTCCAATTGCCGATTTGAAGACGAGAACGGGAAAAGCACGTGGGTTTCCGTGTTTGTTTTTTTAAATCACACAAAAAACACAATGCACAAAAACAAAATAATGCATATTTGTTTATTCTGTTATCAAACAAGTTGAACACAACTTTGGACGAAGGGTACACGGACTGTCAGATCCATGGAAAGGACACGGTAAACTGGTTTGTATTAAGCATTTAAAATTCACTCGTCACTCGTGCTAATTAACGGGACTCAGCGGGAGGACATGCCGCTCCGCCGGAAACCTCTCTAAATGCACAGTAGGGCTCAAATTCTAGAGATGATTTTTATAACATCTTAGTTCTGATAGTAAGTTAGTTAAATCTCCTTAATATCGGCGTAGGAAAAACCAGTCGCCTACCAAATGAATCGCTGTGTTACGCACGCATGACAATTGTGCATCTTGATTGATTTTATCTACCTGGGCGGGTCTTAATCTACCTGGGCAGGCCGCCCAAGTAGAGCCTATGTATGGGAAACACTGTACAGTTAATTCCACCCCCTTCAGTGTTTTTTACCTTGCCTGTATTAGCGACCGACTGACCATTACTTGTACGTGCCGACCACGTTGTTCTCTTTTATTTGAGGATTTACAGTTTAGTAGAAACACTGGTATTTTAATCAATCAGTGATGATTGGAGATTCTGTATTTGTAGCCCCAGAATGTGATGTAGGCTTAGAAAGAGGTGTGATCTTGAAAAATGTTTTTTAAAAGATGGATTTCTGTTTATCTACTTTCTGTGAATTTGACATTACTTTTGTACTTCGTCTCATTACCTCACAGATTTTAATCATTGGGGAATTGATTGACTTGCCACCAGATGGCCTCAGGTTTACAAGCTGAAAAAAGCAGTTGAACTAAAGCAATGACTCACTAGTCACATGCTCCAAACACAGCACACAGCTTTATTAATGCTTTTGTTTGGTTGTGTTTAGTTGTGAATGGTGACCATGCTGATTCTGACCGATGGCCCTATGGTTGTACTGTGTATTCTGTCAGATCTTGGCGTCCATCGAGCTTCTGGCTCGCTCATTACCCAAAATCCACCGCAGCGCCTCAGAGCCTTCGCTAAACCGAGCTGGCTTTCAGACGGAGGACTTCAGCTTGTACGCCTGCGCCTCACCCAAAACCCCCATCCAGGCCGGTGGCTATGGTGAGCTCATATACACATACACAAACATCAGTCTTACAGCAGTATATTAACTAACCAACACAGACTGTAATCTACTCCACTGAAGAAGGAAGGATTGTCAACCCTGGCCTCAGTTCACAAAAAATGGGTTTTCTCTTGCAATGTAAAACTTATAATACAAGGATGAAGGTAAAAGCACACACACAAACATACCTGTGCTTTATAAATCCTCTAAGAAACGTTAATGAAAACAAGGGTTAGACTGATGTATTAAATAGATTATTTGTTGTACACTTGATTAGTACTACACGGATTGAATGTGGGAAGACTTAACCTGAATTGATTGTAAAAATGTCAGCAGAGTTCATGCACATGTACAGAAAGCACTTTACAGTAATGCGATCAAATACAGAAGCCCAGCAAAAAATACTAGCTTTGTGGATAGTGGTGGTGGTGGTGGTGTTGTATATGATTTCATCATTAATATTATTAAAATGTATTTCTAATGTTTTGCTTCACCATGTATGTAAATGTTGGGTTCTCTTTTTAATAGAAATGTTATTTTAATTTATTTGCAGTTGCTTCTACTTCGCCATTCTTTCAATCTTTGTTAAGTTACTGTCAAAGAAACTCAACCCTTTTTGCAGATGTTTCACGGTCAAAGCCCACAAGAGAAAGGAGGGATTATGCCCTGTGAGCTGCTGGAAGGCTTTTAATGTGAAACATCTGTGCAGGAAGTCATTCACTGACAGTAGCTTAACACCGGACAAAAAGACGGCAAAGTTGAAGCAATTGAAATTACTGGGTGAGTAAAAATATTTTCATAATCTATTACTCTAATACTTTCTCCATAAAAACTGATAATTCTGCATTGCCTAAAGGTAGAGTATTGGTTGCAGGGGTTTTGTATTGATTGCATTACATTTGCAGAGTTTTCTACTTTTCTGGTCTCTGCGTGAATATGAATGTGAAGTGTTGTAATCAGGGTCTGAAATTAACTTTTTTCACTGCCTGCCACTCGGAAATTTTATCTGCTTTTGAAAATATTTTATAAACTTTACTAACTTTTGAAATCTGTGCACTAAATGCAGGAATAACACTTCACACACAGATCATTCAGACATCAATTTTCATACCTGAAAGTCCGAACCAAAGTTTGTAGACGGGCGTGCGTCTGACATCAGCAGGTAGCCTTCTATCGCAGTTTGAATGAATGGGAAAAACAATTAATGAACAGATGGATTTAGTTGCTGCTATAATAATTATAATTAAACATTTGGTCTCCCTGTCTCCCCATGTGCTACGTGCGAGTTAGTACTATTTTGCTTTGTTGCTGTGTTTTTCCTTTTTCCGGTTCAGACGATAGCCTGCCAGAACTTCCTGTAATTGTTCCGAAAGTCCGAACCATCCAAAAAGTGTTTTCTCACTAAAAACAAACCGAACCATGGTTCAATTTGATCCAGACTGAGGCCGCCTCTTTTTGTCTGACCAAGATTCGGCTTTGGTCCAGAATGTGGTCCAGGGGAGGTTTCAGTAATTTCGGTTCAGATCAAGCTGAAAAGTCAGAAATGTGTAGCTCTATCCAATCATACGCTAACCGTACTAAATGTGTCTTTCTGTTATGTGTTTTCTCTCATGGTCAAAGTGTTTGAGTCCTGCTACAATGTGCCTTCATGTGGGCATTTTGGTCACTTTGTTGTTCCTGCCCTGTATAAATGAGCACAAACTGCAGTTTGGAGTTATCAACAGGTCTTACTGACACTTAGTGTTATTATTTATTTTTTCTTATTGCGAATATGCCAGTTTTTGATTGCCTTAACTCTTACAGTAAGAATCTTCGTCAGTGGGCCCCTGTTGAATAGTTACATATTTCAAAATAAATGACAAACATGTTTCTTTCTGCGTTTTTTTGTTTTGCCTGCTGTATCAAAAACGTACTGAACCATGACCCCAAAACCGACGTACATACCATACCGTGAATTTTGTTTACCGTTAGTACCCATAGTGGACACAAAAACGACTCCAGATGAATGTTGCTCTGTGTCTGCAGGATGTGTAAATAGACAACTGGTGGTGTTAATATGTCAGTGTTATGCTTTAAGTTTGCCTCACTGCTTCCAAGTGTCCAAACAAATTAAATAACGCACTTTAATACTAATATTTTTACACAACTACACATCTCAATATACATGTATAGAGATGCACAGAATTTTGTCACTAATGTCATTCCATAGAGGCGGCGATGGGGAGAGCTCTACTGTAAAGATAGACATTTCTGCTTATATCATAGAAAGTCTGGGGCTGCTTAAGTGGAGACAGTTATCTCAAAATAAATTTCTTCTCGCTGCTGGTTTAATTTGAATTGGTTGAGGATAACCATAATGAAGAGATACCAACAGCTAAACCTGAAATTGACATGGCTGCTGTTTACACACTAATTTTTTCTGTATCTTTATTACTTTTCAGGGGAGTTTTCAGCATTTAAGTAAGTGCTGCAGATCCCACCAGTCCATCCCTCATCACTTCTCAAAAGTCTCGTATCCATGCGGTGGATTCATTCATTACGGAAAAAACTGAACAAATAGTCTCAAAGAATGTGCTTTTTTCTTCCTCTGTCAACCTGAAGAAGGCAGCCTCATTGGATTCCTTTCAACAAAAAGCTGTCCAGCAGGCAGACTGTCTCAGTGACAGATAAAACAGAATTAAAGGGGGAAAAAAAAGCTGAATGAAACAAAAGGAAAGGAAAAAAACCAAGACACAAAGATATCCATACCAAAAGAGTTTTAGGAGGAGACGGCAAACTCCACCGATCAACTTGCCTGTTGGAGGGAAAAGATGAAGGCAAAAGGAAGGAGAGACAGAGGTGAAACGTCAGGAGAAGTTGAGGCTTTGGCCGCCACTCATCCAGTCATTTCCTGTGCGGGTGAGGAGGGAGACTGATTTATCAGCCGGGCCGCTGAACTGCACTTTGAGCGATAGCAGAACGGGGCTTGTGGAAGGAGAGGAGACCTCCTGTCCATCGGTTGAGATGGAAGGCCAGGTGTTTGCCCGTTCCCAAGATCAGCTGGAGGTCACTCAGCAGGTGTTAACCCCAAGGAAGATGACTTGAAAGACAGATCCATTTTTATTTTTTAATTTGTTTCTCATGTTTCAGATTTTAGCTAGCTCTTGCTAGAAATACTGAGCTTTTTTGTCATTTGTTTCTTTGGCAGCACAGGCCTTTCCCTTTTTTGTCTTTTTGGGCTGAATGCTGACCAAATTCTGCAAAATACTGCATTTTGCCTTCTTGCCCCCAACAAATTCAATACCTGTGATGAAGCTGCACCTGTTGACTGTCTACTGAAAGATTTTACTCTACCTTTTCAAAAACCTTCATGTAAAAGCAGGAGAGGCAGTTCTTTCTGTAGATTTCTAGTAGAAATGTCCAGAGCCAGCGCTATTCGGCCAACAACAGGAGCTGCTCTCTGGGAGGAGAAATGCTCATTTGTTTGGTGATGGAAGCTACACAAGAGGGATTCTGTTTAAAAGGCCTGGTCTAAGTCAACAAATGAGATGTGTGTTAATTAGTGAGCTTTAGATGTGTTGGAAATACTTTGCTCCTGAGACGCTCTACCTTTTCAAATGATTTCATGTCTATGTGAAAGCAGCAGAAGGGGTTCTTTCCGTAGATTTCCAATAGAAATGTCTAGAGCCTGACATGTTCTGCTGACCACAGGAGCTGTTCATAGGGAGAAAAAATGCAGATTTGTTTGGTGATGGAAGCTATATCAGAGGGGTTTCTTGCCTGGTCTAAGCCGAGCTGCTGCCCAGCATTTACACTGAGCTAAGGTGTGTGTGTACAGTACTTGTGGCTTCTCTAAGCTTTGAAGTTGTTACACAGCATCTTTGCAACAAAGCTTTTCCTTTGCTTCTCATGTTTTTCCACAAAAGCCAACACCAGATTTTTTTTTTTCTTTTTTGACACCAAGTGCATGTCGTGTCATTGTTTTTTTTGTTTGTTTGTTTTTTTCTGATCATGTGGCTTTAATATTGCACTCAGCTTAAAATGGGGACCTTGTTGCAGCTGCCGACTAATGGGCTGCAGCATTACCTGCTGAAAGGACCGGTGATCCTCTGGAAAGTTCTGTTAGTTTTGACGTCCGAAAATGTTCTTTCAATCACTCTTTTTACTTTCTCTACACACATGCACCTGTACTTTTTCATTCCAGCGTGTGTTAAGGGTTATTATTACAAGTTCTTTTTATTTTGTAATCGTCATTTGCCTTTTCTGTACAGGCAGGCCTGCAGATGTGTACTTATTTATGTGAATTTTTTTGAAGCTATCAGTCATTCTTTTGACGCTTGTTTTAGTCTTTGTGACTCGTGTACTTGCACTTTGTAGAAATGGATGGAAGCAAATGAGCAACTTGCCTTTTCTTTTTTTATTGAAGAATAAATTGTGACATACAGAGCTGATGACCCAAAATTCAATTTCCAATGCACGAGTCATCTGCAGAGGCTGAACTGTTGAACTGATTTTTTCTGGGAAGGCTCAGTTGTCATCAAAGGACTGTTTTTGATGAAGTCTCCAGCAGCCGAGTATGTCACCATACCTTCAGTGATGAAAACTGAGTGAATGAGACTGCTGGCCTGATGAATGGATGTTATGGAGGTAGAGCACACAGCTGAAGCGTCCATCCAAACACTGACAGACGGGTTCTTCACATTCATCAGGGATCATGTATTCCATCATTAACTAATCCCCAGGCATCCCCTGTCCACAGCAATCTTATTACACATCTTGTTGCCTACCTATTATGGTCAGTCTAACATGTTAGGAAATATACTTATTTGTCATCAACCCCATCTTTGTGTGCCCAGGACCGATAGGGCTGTGACAAGTTTTGCCTGCCTTAGCAAAAAAGACTGGGAGCAGGGGGAAACTGCTAGCCCTGACCCAGGACAGTCTTACTACTCATCGCGGTCCTGGATCTCCACCTCCTGTAATTTGTCAGTCACTGTGCAGCTCATAAAATGTGTTACAAGAAGCGTAGGAAATCTTTGTCACTTCACACCCACCTGACAGGTTTTCCCACCTTGTAATTCTCTACAAACTGACTTACTCTAAGAAGAGTCTCCTCCAATAGTCAGTGAACAAGGGAAAAGTGCTCCGTCTTTTAATAAACATTATTTGTAGTGGCTTTTTTGGTTACTTTTCACCCATCTGGAGTTTTTTCCCCACTTAAAAAATTGCTACGAACATTGCTTCCCGTCAGTGAGTTAGTAGAGTCCAATAACAAATTTTATGAGCTGGTCAGTGACTAAAACGTCTCGACATTACGGGTGATCCAGTCCCTAGCTCTTGATCAGGGCTAACTGGGTAGCCTAGTTCCATCCAAACTGAAAAAAACCCACATTCAAACAGCTCCAAAACATTAGGTCTAAAGTATCTCAGGACTGGATGCACAAAGATGAAATTTATGTTAACGTCACATTACCCAGGTTAAGACAGCAGACAAAAGCATGTCCCAAAGTGTGATTAATATTTGAAGTGTAGCCAAACACAAATCCGTGTGAAGCCTGATATCTACTGGTGAAAGCAAGGTACTTAATGTCCATCTTGCTATTGGGTAGTCTTTGGTCCCAGTATCAGATGGTCAGACGGGCTGGAGGCAAACCCCCAAGTCACTCATTTGGTAAAAAAACGAGGCTGAGTGGTAATATTATTTCCCAGACTTTCTATGGTGAACATCCATTACAGTTACTGTACGCTACCTGCCCAAACGCCAGACAAAGTTAGTTTTTGTCTGCAACACATGCAATCGATTCAGGTAGGTCTTGGCAGCACATGTCGTCTTGTCAAATACTGTGGATAGACTTGTTGGGCACAAACTGGTGTTTGTTGGGTTTTTGAGTGCACTCTGTAAGAAACAGCTGGTATCACCTGGAACTAAAGACCAGCCAATAGCAGACTGTACGTGGTTTCACCTGTAGGTTTTAAGGGAGAGAGGGCTCCACTACTCTGCTATATCTGTCCATTACTTTTACTTGCCTCCCACATAGTATGCAAGTTAGGGTTAGACTGATGTATAGAGACAATGTAGGCCTCTTATTAAATGTTACATATCGCTCATTGCTCGTCATGTAACCCCTCTGAGATGGTGGAGGTTCCTCTCTGTCCACAGCTTCACAAAACAGCTGAAGAAACCTGAGCTGACATGTTATTGACCTTTTCAGAAGAGATTTGAACTTGTTCAGGTTGTGATAGACACTTTGACTCACTGGAGATATAACAGCAGAGAACATCTTGATCAAGTTTTGAAGATAATGACGATGCTCTGTCATCAGTACAAAATACTAGCCCAATAATACTGGTACCTACAGAAGAAGGCGAGGTCATGAGGGAAGAAAATGGTTCTGAGATTAAAATCGTCAGTTTAAGTTTAATCATTGAGTTCTATGAACAAACTGAGAATTCTGACTAGGGTTTTTGAATTCTAATTAAATTCTTAGGGTTTTTTTTTAAATTCTAACTTCCATCAATCATGTCATGCATGGGGCAAAATATGGGCTTCACCTTGAAGGGTTACCAGTTTAACATATAGTCACACAAATGAGCAGTTGAGTCTGGGCTGTGGGAGGAATCTGCAGAAAACATGGAAACCACACAGAAAGGCACCAGTTGACCACTAACCACTGAATCTGATTCTCACAATAATTCAGATTCTTAGTTTTTCAGAATTCTGAGATTCAAGGTCAGTTTTCCCAAATTACTGTAACTGTTTTCTCACTTGCCTTTAGTGGTATCAATCCAGTCTGATGATGATTTGAGAGTCTCAATTTTTACATCTTTTTCAGTCCAACACAATGGAGGTAAATGGAATTTAGTTTGTCGTGCTCACAGCATTTAACGTGTCCCACTAAATAATTTGCAGACTTTACAGTGATTGGAACTACTTTCTACCAAGGAAACTAAACTGAATAAATAAACAAAATTTAGCCATTTACCGTCATTGTGAATCTCTTACTAACTGAAATGTACTGTCTTTGAGTTTGATAAACTTGAGATGAAAGTTTTCAATGACATTTTTCAACAGTTTGAGCGACTAAATTCCATTTGCCTCAACTTTTAAATCCACACAGACCAATAGTCCTGGAGGTGCTTAGATCATGGCAAGTTTAATCAGACATCTGCTGATGTAGAGCATGTGATATGGTCCAGAACAAGCGAGTAAGTGGACCTTGAGTTAAGATTGTTTTGTCAACTACTATTTCCCAGGTCAAGAATGAACTGTCAGCCTCACTAGAAGTAGCACATGACCTTAGTCCTCTTCCACCGGCATCAGTATCATCCTTCAGAGAGCAGATAGGAGTGGCTGTTGTCTGCTGTATGGGGATTTGCTGTTACACATTTTCAGATTGCTCACTTTTCACATGACAGGACTTGAGGAAGTAAACTAATGTCTTTCAGAGCGCCTCATTTATTTTCTTTGGAGAGCTTTATTTTCTATGAGAATGTTATCACAGATGTATATCTGCTAGACCTTCATAGAATCTACAGGAGAAAACACTGAGCTCAATCACTAAGGCTCTCCCCTCCACCACCCACCTCTGATCTCACCACACATCCTCTGCCGCGCCTCTTCATCAAAAACTCTGTTCAGCCTTTCTCTACTTAAATTTTCCTTTTTCTTCTTAAACATTCCCTCCCTCTCCTCCTTGCCTGCACCTTAAACCCAACAAATCCTTTAAACTGAGAACTTTCATGAAAAACTTTATGGAGATTTGTTTTTTTTGTTTGTTTTTTTTCACCTGTAAATAGTTGTACAAAGGAAATACTGTCAGTTTGCTAGGAGGCATGGAGACTACAAATGTAACAAATTATAAAATGTTCAAAATAAAGAGACAAAGATTAAAAGACATTTTGATAGGCAGACTTCTGAGAAAAACAGTTGAGTGTAAAAATATTTAAGGCTGTATTATAAGGAGAAAGAGCTTAATGTATTTGTTGTGAATATGAAAAACTGATCTATTAAAGAAGTGCATGAAAACTGTAGTTTGGTTCATGTGTCATTTGTGTGGTGAAACATATTGTGGTGTCATGTTCCACTGACTTCAAAATATTTATAAATATTCATTAAGACCACATGGTGGCAGCATCTAACGCTGTAATGCCCAGAAATATCTGCTGCTGTAAGGAGATATGTAGCACACAGTTTAACAATATTGTCAAATTAGAACTGGACATCTTACAGGATTTTCTGTTTCATGACAAGTCTGCTAAAATTGAGTCACCTTCACATTCTTTGGGTTCAACACATACTTGATCTGCACATAAAGGTGATGATGTATCATTTTCATACATAACTGTGCCTTGGTGGGGGGTCCTCCTGCACCACAACTACCAAACATATTATTCTCTGTAATTTTTATTTAGTCAATTCAGTCGTTGAATTTTATTGAAATAATTGTAAAAAAAAAAAATTAAAAAAAAGACAACTTTGCCTACAGCATGTACTTCAGGGCTGAAGGTGCTGGCAACTGCAAGATAAACATTATCTGAAAACACAAATATAAGTATTTGTGGTAGAAACTGTACATTCAACCCACAAAAATATAATCATTTTGAGTTCAAAATGTACATTGTAGCACCACGCCCTTCACCCCAAGATACTGTATTCACCAACATTCAACATCCTTTAGACTTTTACGTGTCTGCTAAAAAACACTTGCCACAAAAATATAAAGAATAAGACTTTTATTATCTGTTTTCCCATTTCACTCATGATACACTACAAGGTTACAATTTATAACAATAGGTCAGAAAATATCACTTACTGTATAAGACTATAAAATATACTGCAACTAAGGCCACAGTTTAAAGGTGGTGGACTTCTTCAGTGCCCAATTGAAGTTAGCAAGAAGACAGCAGCTTGCATTAAAGCTGCAGTTGGTAGGATTGAGAAGAGACTGGATTTAGCTTGAAAATTTGACCGAGTACAACTTCCAGGTTCCTCCCCCTCCCTCTCCGCTGCGCTCCAGCTCGCCTCCAAAGCCCCTCCCCGCAGAGCAGCTCAGTCTAATCCTTTCTTTTTACCTTGCTTTTCTTCATTGGTCTTCTTCTGTTTACTTCTGCCATTGCATCCACTCACTGAAGATGCAGTGCTTGATGGAGTGAGTGCATGCGCGGGGGAGGGGAGCTGCCCGCAGTGTCTGCAGGACACGCCATCAGATACTCCTCCTGGCTCTGATTGGTTGTTGTGATTCAGGTGCGGTGGATTCTTGCAAATGGCCTTAGGGGCAGCAGGTGGAGCCAGAGGAGCCTGATTTTTTTCATAGATTATCTGTTGAATTTTACTTTGAACTGGGCATTAAGTGTGCTGATATACTACTGCTCAGTAGGCATGGTTATGTAATTAGTGACAACCAATTTATGTTTATGTTTATTTCTATTTTATGTGGACATCACAGTAGCATTGGAGTTGCAACATTTATGCACAAGGTCCAAATGCACTGTGTTGAGCATTTATAGCGAAACACTAATAACACCCGTCCACAGGAGGCTTTTTTTTTTTTAAAGTTCAAACAAACAAACAAGAAAAAACAAAAAAGAAAATACATCCACAAATACCAGCAATACATCCACAAATACCTCCTCAAACATCACATCCACAAAATACAGGTGAGTCTACAGGAGTATTAAGTGTGAGAACAGTGTTGTTTCTCTTTTAGCCATGATTTATTGTGTTACATTTTCAATTCAGTTGGTAGACAATAACATAGTTTTGCTCCTTTAACAGAGAAGGCTGATTGTCCAAATGAGGTTTTGCGTAATGCAATGTGACAGTTACCGTTTGTTGAGGCCCGTGTGCTGACTCTCCTGGCGTGCTGGGGTCTGTTCCAGAAAGCGGGTTTAGTGAAAACTCTTGAGTTTGTTAACCCTGAGATGAGGGAAACTCTGGGTTTTCCGTTCCAGAAAGAGAGGTAAGTTAAACTGAGGGTCAGTTACCATGGTAACTGACTCTGTGAACCTAACCTGCTTGCTGGCAGGTTTTCTTTAACAAACCCTGAGTTTCTCTCTGTCTCCTCCCTCCTGCTGAGCCTGAAGCAGCTGTTTGACGGGCTGTCGTTTCCTTGTTTTCCCCGATCGATGTTGAAGCAGAATTAATTCACAGCCTTACGTCAGGAGATGATTTTGATTACATGTTCTATCTTTACCGTTTTTCGTCACTCTATCATTTATCTGAACAATATTCTCGGGCCTCACAAATCTAATATTACACACTGCGTACAATCTCTCACATCAGAGCAAACTCTTTACGTTGCACATTGTTTTTTTTGACAAAGAGGGTTTCCTTTATAACATTGGCGACACAGAACATAACTTATCAGGAAAACAACTGTTTGTAGAGCCGTAAGAAAAGTGTCACTTACACCTAAATGCCTACTGCACAGTAGTGTTCCCTGGGCACAAACCTCTGAGGACCATAAAAGAGGAATTCCACATATTGCAGGTGTTTGTCTCTTGATGTATTCATATATTTGATCATGTTTTTTGTACCTGAGCCCGTGTGTCTCTGTGTGTTCCATGTTTTACCTGCTGTAAGACAAGTTTCCTCTCGGGCAAAGGGCATAAAGTTAAAGTGGAAGTTGAGATTGATGTAGATATCATTCAGTTGAAGTTAATGATGATATTTTAAATTATATTCTGTTAATGACATTCTGCTGCGACCTCAGACTGGGATCAGTAATTAGTTTTTATTTTGCACTGAATGATATTTATCATATTTGTTTAATATGCCGAATATGATTCAAACCACCAGCCGGTTGCCATGGTGAAACGTAGTATTGGAGCTCCATTGATGATGGCTTTTTATAGTTGTCACGCACGTGCTTAACTCAGAGGGAACATACTCAGAGCTGATTGAACTAACTCAGATCAACTGTTCTGGAACCGAAAACTCTGAGTTTCCCATCTCAGGGTTGGACAACACAGAGTTCAGGGTTAGACTCAGAGTTTGTTGAACCTGCTTTCTGGAACAGATCCCTGGTGTCTTGTAACAAATTCATTAAGTGAAGCTGAACATGTTGTGTTTTTCCAAGATACGACAATGGTGCCACCTCATTGTTTTTTTTTCCCATAATCTTTATTGTCTGGTTGTATAGTGATATGATGGGTTTTATAGTTGACTGTGAGGCTTGTGACCAGGTGGTGATGCAGTATGATAGGTGTGAAAATATCATGGCATGCATGTAGAGCTGGGCTGTACTGAAAGGACTTTCTGATGAGTCTGAAGCAGTTGAGATTTTATTTTATTTTTTTGCAAACATTATTCACTTGTTTATCAAATCTTAGATGTGAGTCTAAGATGATTCCTAAGTACTTGACATTGTCAGCCTCACTGATGACCTCGTTCTTTATTTTTACCATGTATCTTTCATTGTCATGTCATTTACATATAAAAAAAACATACTGAAATGTTTTTTTTAACATTCAAACCACTGTGAGGCATGATCAGAAAATTGAAATTTGGGAAGTTTGCAGTCTCAGTAGAATGTTTGGGTCTGAATCCAAATTGTTGTTGATGCAGTAACTGATTTGTCTCTAGATGTATTATAAGTTGCTCTGCTACAATTTTTTCCAGTATCTTGGAGACAACTGGGAGGATGGCAATGGGCCTGTAATTGCACGTCAAGTCTTGCTCACCAGATTTAAAGATTGGACTGATAACAGCTGTTTTCCAGGTCTCAGGGAACGTTCTTGTTTTAATCGACAAGTTCATAAGGTGTATTTCTTTATCAGTGCAGAATCAAGATTATGGATGTCTTTGGCCTTTGAGTTGCTTAAGTGACTCATTATTTTGCTTACTTTTTCAAGTTTAACCTGTTTGATGTAAAATAGATTTTGAATGTTCTGGTCAACCGTGTTGGGTGTCTGTTCTATGTTTAAAATTGTTTGCAAGTTCCTGTACTGACTCTACAAAAAAAGCATTAAATTCATTTGCAATTGTTGCATTATCAGAGATAGGTTTGTTATTTATTCTCACTATCTATCTATCTATCTATCTATCTATCTATCTATCTATCTATCTATCTATCTATCTATCTATGGTATAGATCCTGTGCTTGCATAAAGTTACACTTTTATAGAATAGCTTTTTGGCTTTTATTTTGAATTTTTTACACTTCACTTCTGCTTCCTGTCTGTCCAACACTCTGTTATCTGTCCCAAATGAGAAATGAAAAAAGGAATTTGCAAAAACCAAAATTGCATCATATTTTGATTTTTTCTCGTTTTTCGTTTGGAAATAAAACGACTAGACCACGTGATTTGGTTTTGAAACAAATAACAGAATTACATTTTCGTTTTGAAATTGTTGTGTAGTTAGGTCTGTAGTCTCAATGATATACAATTGACATATTATAACCATAATAACATGTTTGTTTATCATTTATATCGTTTATAAAAGATTATCAGCGTGTTTTCTAGCCAGATTTGCTCGCGACGAGCAGAGAAAATAGAACAGACGCCAAAACCATTGCTGCAGATTGCGAGCCAACCACGGAGCTTCCACCTCCTGTGTGTCCCCAGCGTCAGGTCAGTTTATTTTCTGGTCACTTGGCCATTTGTGAATCAGAAAAAAGAAGAGTCATGGAGGAGGATTTGGAACATTTCCTGCGGTGGGTTGTTAATGAATTCAACTAGGACCGCCAGATCAGAGTAGGCTACACTTTGCGACCAGAGTGTTCCCTTACACTTAGTATCCTCTTCAGATGTCTCTCACTTATGAGAAAACCATGCCTACAGCCAAGCACTGATTTACTGTCTTTATATTTGAGGCCAAAAATTCTATGAACCTCTCCCACAGGTGTGTGTGCTCCATTGTTGTGATTGCTTCCATGGTGCCGAACACAATATCTCAGGAATGCCTGGAGGAAATTTCATAACATCTGGCACAACCGTCCAGTTGGACTCAAGGATGAACTGATTAAAATTTGCTGGTCAAAGGTCAGTTTGATCTCACAAAACACGTTGTTGGCTATAACTCAAGTATTCATATGCTAATTACTACAAAAGTCTAATAGGATAAAATGATGAAGTGATGACATTTTTTACCCGAAAGGTCATAGGTCAACTTCATTGTGACATCATAATGTCCTGGAATTTTATATTGATTTGGACAAAGGTACTTGTGTGATTCCACCCTCTTCACTTCCTGGCCAGTAATTTTAGTTTGCATTAAAAGACTAGAGATTACCTTGCTTATTGCTCACAGCCCTTGCTTGCTGCATCATTTGGGCAGTAAGAATGTTAAATCTGAAAAAACAATTAAAGTCATATCCACATCATTGTTATAATTGTAATTTAGTTGTTACTCACCATTTTGTAATCTTTCTGCAATTTATTTGGAAACTTTTAAAGTGATCTCGCCTTTGTTGTCTCTCAAGGTTAGGAACACAGATTCCATTTTATCCACTGTAGACAAAGGCAATCTCCATGGCCTTACATAGGTTCGTTTATTGATGGTCATAATGATAAACCACGCCAGTGGCTGGGTTCCATAATTGCGAATGCTTCTCCCTTTTCAGGTAGGTGGACAGGCTAAAGAAAATGGTGCAATCTCCATATACACTATCAGAGTCCCTTCAGATTTGCAAACATGAAGGGAAAGCTTAGTGAGCATGAACTGAACACTGACCTGCTGTGTTGTTAGATGTAGGCAATTGTTCCTATTGGTGCGAGACAGAATTCTTCAGCAGGCATTATAGGCTATATGATGTGTACAACATGCATTTATATGTAATTATATCTTGTAATTGTAGAGCAAACAGCAATGACAATTCCAAGACCATTTGTAATGATTGATTGTAATTATTCGGTTTAACCTTAAGGGTACGTGAGAATTGCTAGAAATAACACCT
The DNA here is from genome assembly GCA_003416845.1 of Oplegnathus fasciatus. Classification (NCBI taxonomy): domain Eukaryota; kingdom Metazoa; phylum Chordata; class Actinopteri; order Centrarchiformes; family Oplegnathidae; genus Oplegnathus; species Oplegnathus fasciatus. Next base: position 1,312,612 of record NTHP01000165.1, read on the forward strand.
CACTGCAAATTAATGTGACTCAAATTTTCGTTAATTTTAAAACAAATCAATACAGTGGTCGAATGCTGCATGTAAAAGACATAACCACTTATTACTTTCCCAAACAAGTTCGGTCAGTGGTTTTGACCAGTTTGCATTTATGGAGAATGCACAAATGCATGAAATTGTTAATGTCAGAAATGTACTCATTAAATGCATTTGTTACTGCGTAAGTTCGTGTAGATTAACATTGTGGAATAATGATGAAAAATGATAATGGAAGTGTTGTCATTTAATTGTGAGTAGTGACGTAAAACTTTTTTGGAGCCAATTGGAGAGTTTCATTAATAGCACAAGGTAAAAACTCCCAATGAGTGCTTGACTGCATCTACTGTCAAGTCGCTTCCCATCAAGCATTTCGCTTCTGCAGCTCGTGGAGAGAAACTGCAGCGTCTAGCTCATGAATGTATTGTAAGACCTGGATACGGCGCTGCCACTCAGCCTTGCTTCCAGTTTTTTCCAGTGGCCACTCGTGGCATTGCAATGAAAAATCCCCCTGCGGCCCAAAAAGCAATTTCCCCATAGACCACCATTATAAAAGAGATGTCTGTAAAACTATTGACAGGACATCTCCAGCTATAAACATGGTCAATTATTACTCTTTGTATTGTATATTTTTAAGCCACGGAGGTTTAGTCCCAGAACAGTCATTGTGTCTTTGTCCCATGAGATTTCCAAGTCTCACGCAGTTGAGTCTCCAGAGCAAGTCGGACAAAATAACAAACTATCATGCAATGTGCTCAGCAAGACGGTGATCGAAATTGCACAAGCCTAGAGCTGCGTTTCATCAGTAGTTCCACTTCCCCTCATTCACTTCCCCTCAGCCCTTGGTATTACGTAACAGCATAGGTTGCACGGAGGTCACTTGGAGAGCAGAGGGAAAGTGGGCGGGGGTGAGGGATTTAAATGGAATGCTTTTGCCCTTGTAGTCAGTAGTCTCGATGGATCGTCAGCCAGTTATGTGTGCAGCGCTTTATTGTGCCTTGCAGGTACTTCACAATAACTACCGATGCCTGTCAATGAGGCGACGCCATTTCCTTCGGATGATTGCATTACGTCGGCATTTGGTAAGTAGGCTTCCAATTTCAGAAATGTCTCTTGTGAGCTTAGAAAAGCAACATAAATTCTGTAGCCTACAATACAATATTGGGAATAACTAGTTATATTGGGAAAAACTACTACTACTAACTGGGTTACAGTATATAGTAATTGCAGTGAGTTAGATTATGATTAATTCCAAGTGTAATCAATGAGATCATGTAGTAACATGAAGCCATTATACATACATACATACATTGTAAGTCACTTTGAATAAAAGCATCTGCTAAATGAATGTAATGTAATGTCATACAGTTAACTTACTGTATTATTCAAAAGCATGTCAGATGGTGACATTTATTTTCCCCACTGAAACAAGGCTACATTATGTTGCTTTCTAATTCAAAAATGAAAGGAAAGCAGGTATTAATGACTACTATGCTTGTGTCACAGTTTCAAACTGTGAGTGGCATCATATTGATTTTATTCTGTCTTTCCAGACATTACCTATTAGTTACGCTGTGGTGAACACTTCAGTCCCATTGCTGAAGTTGTATTTTGATGGTGTGGATGACCTGAGGACGGATTTCCGGCTCACACGTGGTGCTGTGAATATGTTGATGGCACTAGTATGCACCAAGAAGACCCATGGCTGGGAACCTGAGCTGGAGATTCTCATCTTCCTTTATTGGCTGGCTCATGGGGCATCCTACAGTGTGGTTTGCCCTGCCTTTGCTGTCCCAAAGACCAGCATTTTCTGTGTTGTCCATAAGGTGGCACAGAAGATAGTGGACAAGAGGAAGCACTGCATCCAATTCCCCAAGCCCTGTGAGCTGGATGCGGTTGGACAAGGCTTTGCTGCACTAGCACAGCAAGGGGTCTTTAAAACCTGTGTGGGTGCAATTGATGGGTGTCACATTAGGATCAAGGCACCTGCAGGTCCTGCCTCTGAACAGGAAGCTCTTTCACTGCATCCAGCTCCAGGCAGTCTGTGACAGTAGTGGCAAGTTTTTAGATACTTTCGCAGGCTACCCAGGATCAGTCCACGACACAAGAGTGCTCAAAAACAGCCCCCTACTCACAGATCTGTTGTACCCTCCTGCAGGTTACTTCCTTGTAGGGTTAGTGGGTACCCCTGTATGGAGCAGCCAGTCTGCATCCTAACACCCCACAGGGAACCACTGCACAGCAGAGTCCAGGGGCCTCATTCATAAAACTCAGTGTAGATTCCTTCCTAAAACATTGCGTACTCACAAACCTCAGAATCTATGTACGCAAGAAAATAGTCAGATCTATAAAATCGTGCGGCACATGCCTGTACGCAGTCTTGTCATTATAAATACCCACCTGTGGTGAATTGTGCGCGCATGTACTCCTCCCAGTGTCGTCCCACAATCAACCATAAATGGTCAATGCTAAGCACCTCATGTATGTTGATGCATAGAAATGAGCCTGCTGAACACTCGTTCCCTCCTCATTCTTGCATTCACGTAGTCCTCTAGTAGTGCCAGTGCATCCATCATGCAGCATTACACACGATTGTCACCGCAGTATTTATATGTTTACAGCAGTCAGACTGATTGCTTCACACCTCACCAAAATGATTGCGACAATCAGTGGTATCCTCCACCCTGGGATATCATTTGAAAATGGAAGTTTGATCGGTGAAAATTTAAACAATTTATTTATTTAGTGAAGTTTTGTTCTGGTGAATTTGGCCTGTCGCTGGCTTTATTTCCAGACTTTGCTAATTTACACACTCCATATGTGCAGGTGGTGAAGATGTGTCAGGTGAGGTGACTTGGAGAAGGCAGAGTGTGTGTGGCAGCCACCACGGTGTCTCCAGTGACAGCACAATTGTGTTCACTGCAGCCATTTTACACACAAAAACTATGAAAACTAAAACCGTACTAGAAGATATTACTGAAAACTATTGATGCTCTGTTCTGCAGTTCTTTAATGCTTTTTGATGTTATCTGGGATTTCTACAACCAATGATGATCATTTCATCAGTGAGCCTAGTTAACGTGGTTGAGGTGAAAAGGACTCAGTATATTCACACTTGATATCGGGGAAAGGCGAGCCAGACTTTCCTGAATCCTGCCACCTGCCACATCTTGGCATCATCCAGGCATTTCAACAGCTGCGGTGCGTTCCACAACTGACCACGAGTGTTAGTAGCTACAGTCCGGCCCTGTCCTCTGTGCTCCGAGGGTGGGGAATGTGATGGTGAGACAGCGCTGGTGAAATATTGAGCGGAATTTGATTTGAGATTTGAGTTGGCTTATATCTATCTCGAGGCATATGCTTCAGTGGAGGAAGAGCGAGCAAGCAGAACAGTGGCCATACGACGACAGGGTGCCTGGATGAAGTGGGAACAGGTGATGGAGCGGAATGTCACCTGGCAGGACATCTGGAAGTGGAACCCCCAGAGGATCAAGTTCTTGATTCAGGGGGTCTACTATGTCCTCCCCATCCAACCTGTCCTCCCCATTCAACCTGTTCACATGAGGCAAAGTAGAAACACCCGCATGCCCCCTGTGTTCCAAGAAAGGCACCCTCGAATGCATCCTGAGCAGCTGCTCCAAGGCACTGGGCGTGGGGTGCTATCACTGGAGACACGACCAGGTCCCCAAGTCCGTTGCTGAGGCAATCGGCAAGGGGGTCAGTGACAGCAGATGCCCCCACGCTACAGCCAAGAGGATCATGTTTGTTAAAGAGGGAGAGCAGCCAAAGAAAAGACCCAAGAACTGCTCTGTTGGTTTGCTTTCCATGCCACAAGACTGGGTGATGACAGTTGACCTGGAGAGGCAGCTGAGAGTTCCACCCAGTCCTCGTTGAGACCAGACATCATCTTGGTCTCTGAGGCTCATCCTGCTGGAGCTAACGGTGCCCTGGGAGAAGAGGATGGAGGAGGTTCAAGAGAGGAAGAGGGAGAAATACCAGGAGCTGGTGGAGGACTGCTGCAGAAACGGGTGGAGGACCAGGTGTATGCCAGTGGAGGTGGGCGGTCGGGGGTTTGCAAGTCATTCCCTCAGCAAGGCCTATGGAACCCTGGGCATTACGGGACTGAGAAGGGCCATAAACAACAACGTGGAGGCGACAGAGAAAGCATCGAGATGGCTCTGGCTGAAAAGGGCTGAACAGTGGGGTCAGTAGTATGCCACTTGGACACAGGCTGAGGCCTGATCAACCTCAGTTGGGTTGCCTGGACGAGGGTGTCTGTTGCAAGACCCAAAACACCTAATGATTCCGGGATACAACACTGATGATGTGTCCAAGTATGTGCAGCAGATGTATGTAAAACTTTATATATTTATAATATTTTATAATTGAAAGGTGCTTATGGAATAGGTTGACTAACATAAATAACACTGCTGGTTTGAATGTTTATGATAAAGTGGATCTATAAGTAACGTGTGATGTGAAGTGAAATTAAATTCTACAATCTGGCATCATTTCACCACCTCACACAGAACAAGATGACAAGATAAAACATGTGAAATGCTTGCAAATGCAATTACGTTTAATAACAAGACATGCAACATGTTTTTATTTAGAATCATTTAGAAAAACAACACTAATATGTAATATAAAGTCATTCAATGATGCTTTAATTTAAAAAAACAAACAAAACAAACTATACTCACTCCCAGGCCAGTTTAGAGGCATTGCGCTTACCCGTGAAGAGGGCCTCATTGTAGCGTCTCAACCTAGTGAGGAGCTCCGTCTCATCTTCTTACCCGTAAATACCATAATAACATAAACAATCACTATTGTGTGGCCTATTAACATTATCATAATGTGAAATGGTGTGCAAAACAGTATAATTCAGTACACAAACTTCGACATGATTGCTCTGATTATCTGGATATTGTTACTTAAACTTGTAGATTGTTTGCTCAGACATTCTTTCTGTTTGTTCCAATCACAAAAATCAGTTTTAAATACTGTAAATCAGCAGCTTGTTGACATCATAGCGGAAATGAAATGCACAGTGGTTGATCTGCAGCGATGAGTGACCATCGTTGATGACTTGCTCCCTCAGCCCTCGAAGGGTCGATCTCACGAAGTTCACTTGAGTTTTCCAGAGAAATGGAATGACACTTGTCATGGCAGTCGGGATTCCACCGAGGCCAAGTGCCAAGTCAACGAGGGCATGTTGAACGACTAATGAAACGCAGCTCCCTCCATATTCAGCCACCTGTTATCACGTGACTGGTCATGTGATGACAACGGAACCAGCTGCATTCATTAAATGAAGTGTAAAGTCCTCACAGTGGTGCAAGAGGAAAGGCCACGGGGGTCGGTAAAATCATTAGTGTTCTCTTTAGTAGCATGAATGTGCTCAGAAAATTTTATAGTAATTTGCCAGATAGAGATAGAAATAAAGATTTAGATTTTTATTTTGTAGTGGAATATTTGGCCTGACAGTGATACTACAAGAAGTCACCAAAAACATTATGATTCACCACCAATAACAGCAAAGTTAGTGACAATCTGGCCTTTTTTTTTTTTTTAAATCAGTATTATTTTCGTTCTGGAGTAAAAGGCTGGATGGATGGATGACCACTGGATCAACCAACATCCACTAACAGGGCGAAAAGTTTGATCAAGTAAAAACAGGTAAGTATGTTAGGAGGGGCTGAACTGGTGAATCCAAGTGCAGACTCAGACATGGGGACAGGAATAACGTAAGTCAGGTATTTATTTAAAAGGCAGAGAGAAGAGAGGGTGAAGCCCTGGGGAAGCTCGGGCAAGTGGCTG